>ML789044.1:257226-275842 GCA_009831015.1 Picea engelmannii | reverse complement strand
AGACGAAGAAAGCAGTAAGACTTCCTTCGGGACAAAGTATGGTCATTATGAATTCACAATGGTTCCATTTGGGTTATCAAATGCACCAGTTGTTTTTATGTTCTTGATGAATGGTGTTTTCTGGGAATAATCAGAAAATATTTTCATTGTATTTTTGGATGACATACTTGTGTATTCAAAGTGAGAAGAAGAACATGATCATAGTTTGAGGATAGTGTTACAAGTGTTAAGAGAGCACCAGTTGTATGCCAAATTGAGAAAGTGATCATTTTATCAAAACATAATCCACTATTTGGGGCATATCATATCTGAAGAAGGGATAACAGTGGACCCTAAAACAATCGAGGCCATTAAAGGGTGGAAAACACCTAATAATGTGACAGAAGTCATATTCTTCATGGGTCTAACTGGATACTACTGAAGATTCATTGTAGGGTTTTCGAGAATTTCTCACCCAATCACTTCCTTGCAAAGGAAGGGGATGAAGTTTTAATGGACAATAGAGTGTGAAAAGAGCTTCTAGCAATTGAATCAGTTGTTAACTAGTACTCCAATTCTAAGGATTTTTTATCCGAATGAATTTTTTGTGGTTTTCACAAATGCATGCAAAGAAGTACTTGGTGAAGTCCTTACTCAGAAGGGATTTTTGATATGTTTCAAGTCCATAAAATTGAAAGAGCATGAAAGGCTCTATGCCACTCATTATTTGGTGTTGGAATCTAGAGTGCATGCCTTGAAGAAGTGGAGGCACCACCTCATGGGAAAGAGGTTTGAACTTAGGACAGACCATAATGGTCTGAAATACTTGTTTGATCAACAAAATTTGAATGTTAGGTAGAGTAGATGGTCGGAATTCATCTCTGAGTATGAATTTGATATTAATCACATTAAAGGAAAGGAGAACAAAGTGGATGATGCACTCAGTAGGAGAGTGCATTAATTGCATGCTACAACCTTTATCATGTATCAGACTAACCTTAAAGGTAGAATTTATGAGGATGCAAAAGATGATTTACAGTACATGGAGTTGGTGAAAAAATTGCAAAAAGGTAAAATGCAACAAAAAGTCTGAATTGATGGAATTATCTTGTAGAGGAACATAATTTATGTACCCAATTCTCCTAAATTGAGGAGTATGATTTTACAAGAGATGCATAATGTACCTTATGCTGGACAACAAGGATATCAGAAAACAATTTCAACATTCAAGAGCCAATATTACTGGTGAGGCATGAAGAAGTAGATTTTTTAGTACATTGCAAAATGTTTGGAGTGTCAGAAGTTCAAGGCTAAGCAGACACCTAGATGGGCTGTTGCATCCATTTCCAATTCCTGAGTGGAAGTGGGAAGTGCTGACAATGGATTTCATGACCCAGTTACCTAGAACATCCAAGCAACATGATGTTATCAAGGTGGTGGTGGTGGACAAGATTACTAAAGATGCCCATTTTATTCCTATGAAGGTTACTCACAAGGAAACCAATGGTTTTGATATTTATATGAGGGAAGTATCATGGTTGCATGGCATACCCAAGACAATTGTGTCTAACAAAGACCCAAAGTTTACCTCAAAGTTTTGGAAGGAGTTATTCAAAGGATTCAGAACAAATATGAACTTCAACACAACTTATCATCCTGAGTCTGATGGGAAAACAAGGAGAGAGAAACAAGTTATAAAAGAAATGTTAAGGATGTATTTGATGGAAAAACCATCTAAATGGGAATATTATCTACACCTGGAAGAATTTTCCTACAACAATGGGTATCAGGCATCACTGAAGATGAGCCCATTTGAGGCACTTTATCTCAGAAAGTGTAACACACTAGTAAGCTGGGACAACCCAACTAACATGTTGGCTATGAAGCCTGATTATCTTCCTGATTTAGAGGTCCTTTCTTTCAGCCATGTTTATACCCCATGAAGTATTTACACCCCAGAAGTATGTACACTCTTCCATGTGGGGGAGTGCAGAGGGGGGGTACCCCCTCTGCGGGGTCCAGGGGGGCTATCCCCCCAGCTGGGGGGTCTGGGAGCAAGCGGGCCCCCGAAGGAAAATTTGCCTTGTAAATGTATATTGTAATTTCATTGTAAATCTGGACCATTCATTATAAGGTCGCAGATCTAACAATAGAGATTATGTTAGGGTTTTTTCCCTAGAAGACAACCCTCTTTTATGAGGGAAATGTATTGCAGCTATGATTAATGGTGAATATTGTATTCCGAGAGAGGAGAATGTGAGAGAAATAAGAGGAAGTTACAGTAGGTTTTGTTGTAGGTTGTATCCCTTCATTTGTTGGATAATAATAATGGAAGGACCTGACAATTTCTCCGGTGGACGTAACCCACACTGGGTGAACCACGTAAATCTGCGTCTCTCTTGTTTTGTGTATCTTCTATGTTTTGTTTTCTGCATTTGTTTTATTTTATTGCTCCGCGGTCCTGTTTTTCTAACATAACAGAGCAGTGGTTGGGCCATAGTTTCTCAAATAAATGGAAGAGAAAACATTGAAGACTAAACATAATTTAAAGGTTGCACAAGAGAGGCAGAAAATATATGCTGACAAGAAAAGAACTCAGATGGAATTTAAAGTGGGTGATCATGTTTTCTTGAAGGTGAAGGCCAACAAAAGTTCCCTAAATTTGGGAAATTGTTCCAAGTTCAGACATATTGATGCATAACCCTTACTTCTCCCCTCGGGGCTACTCGACCTCCCGGTCTTGGATCGTTTAGTCACCTGATTCAAATTGACTCTTTGGTTCCCTGCTGGAACCTAATGTAAATTTTCACAGGTCCCTCTTTCTCCAAAGTGGTGGCTCTATAAAACCCATGGGCTCTTTCTTGACCCTTTTGAATAATTTTAAACAACAACACTAGCTCTCTATGCTAGGCTCCTTTGATCATATGACCTTGGTTTGTGTCTTGGGGATAAACCTTGAAAGGTGCTTTGGGTTCAGGCTTCGACCTTTTCACAACAACCAAATCCTGTTTCCATGAACTTTAAATCGGAGAACGCAAATGATTTGAGGATCAACGGTCCCCATCACTTCCTTATATCAACGATTGTTATTTATTCAGACTCCGACCTTCAGGAGTCTTTCCACTCTATTCTCCTTTTTATTGCGGATAACCACTTCTTTGAAATGCGTGGGTCTCCTCCACGTGTCCCTTTCATATCCAACGGTCTCGATTCAATCCTCTCTCTGTGACTTTGCGGAGTTTTCCCTTTTCTCTTGGAACATCTTATAGAACTCTATGTCTTGGATCTTCTGATATTTCACCACTTGTCCTCTCCTGATGATGGTCAATTATCCTTGCCATAAGGACTTTGACAAGTCCTTCCTCCTATGCACACTTGGAACTTTTCTCGTTGTCTGAGACTTGGACTTCTCTCAACCTTTTTGTACTCCTTATAGGAATTCTACACGTGACAACACTGGTTCTTTCAAGCTTTTCTTGCCCAAACCTTGAAGTTTATTAGACCTTCTGCGGCCTTCTACGAACCTTCTGGTTCCCTCCTAAAAACTCGACGCTCCTCCTCTCGAACTTGTAACACTAACTTACTTTTCCTCTGGCGCAATCCTTGCACTTCATTAAGGCTTCAGACGAATTTTCACAACACTTATGCAAGTGTTGGCCTGGTGCACTCCTTGCACAAGTCTTACTTCTGAATTCCTGAAATTCTTCAGGTTTTCCAGGGAACCTCCTACCTCTTCTCAATGCACACTTGCAGAGCTTCATTCCCTCAAAGTGTTCAAAAAAATTGTGCCATGGTTCCTCCCGCATAGACCTTCCTCCAAGTTATTCAACAATCTTGAGGTTCTCCCTTGAGTATGTGAATTATCATGGTGTTCCCTCCTGACACATTCTCCTCTGACTCAAAATATTTCAGATACACACTCATTTCATTGTCTCACATATTTTCAATACTCTGTCGCACATGCCTTACATTTAGCCTAAAGAACCCATAACTAATTTAGTAAACTCATAGATAGAGGATTCTATATCTATAGTTGCAGATGAATATCTAACATACACATCTATATCTTAAACACACCAATAAAAATAAATGACATTCACCAATAACATCCATCACACAAGAAATTACAAACAGTGGAATCTGTTCTTTTATATTAATGATAGAATGCCAATTACAGTGTCGGAGTCTGGAATGAAACTAAGTCTTAGCTCTCAACTCTCCTCTCTATTAACTATCAGAACCTGAGTGTCAACAACCACACTTTCTAGGAAACAATACAAATATTTATACAAGGGGGGCTCAATGATTTTTCCCTCCACGTTGCACTAGTGGTGTCTAATCACCATTCAAAATTCCTATCTCTTGAGGAAGATTACAATGAGTGGAAATATATCCCAAAGAGGGTCTAGATATTTCCTACCATAAACCACTTAAGTCCACCTCAACTATAGCTTGTGCGAAGTCACGACTTGGATCTTCCATCCTGACAACATTCAATTACTTAAATTACATTTAAATTTTGAGGGAAAAATGAGAGTGTTGGCGCCTCTCCCTTATTTGAATGCGCACCAACATGCTAGACAGTTGGCGCATGTTGAGGTGGAGAAATGATTCTGCATCATACTCCACTACTACAAAAATTCATGAGCTTCCTGTCTCTGTTGAAATCTTCCTGGATCCCAAATATTCTCCTGGACTTCCCTCCTTCTCCTGGAAAATCGACGCTCCTCCTCCCAAACTTGTAATATGAACTTCATTTTCGTCTCGTACACTCCTTGCGCTAGATTAAGCCTTCACACAGATTTTCACAACACTTATCTAAGCGATGGCCTGGTGTACTCCTTGCATAGGTCTTACTTGTGACTTCCTGAAATCCTTCAGGTTTTCCAAGAAAACTCCTACCTCTGCTCAATGCACACTTGCAAATCTTCCTTCCCTCAGAGTTTTCAACAAATATGCTCCATGCTTCCTCCATCATAAACCTTCCTCCAAGTTATTCAACAACCTTGAGGTTCTCCCTTGAGTATGTGAATTATCTTGTTGTGCCCTTGTGGAACGTTCTCCTCTAACTAAAAAGATTTGAGATACGCACTTGTTGCGTTGGCTCATAAAGTTTCAATACTCTGTCACGCATGCCTTGATTTTATCCTAAAGAAGCCATAACTAATTCAGTAAACTGACAGATAGAGGATTATATCTCTATCCTTGCAAATGAAGATCTAACATAAACATATACAGCTTAAACACACCAATAAACATAAATGGCATTCATCAATAATTCCCATCACACAAGAAGTTACAAACTCTGGAATCTGTTCTTTTATATTAATGACAGAATGTAAATTACAGTGGAGTCTAGACTGCAACTAAGTCTCGACTCTTGACTCTCCTCTCTATCAACTATTAGAATCCGAGTGTCAACAACTAAACTTTGTGGGCAACAATACAAATATTTATACAAGAGGGGCTCAACGAGATTTACCTCCACTCTACACTAGTGGTGTCTAATCACCATTCAAAATGATTATCTTTCGAGGAAGATTACAATGAGTTGAAATCTATCTCGAATCAGGTCTAGATATTTCCTAACATCAACCACTTAAGGCGACCTCAACTACATCTTGTGTGAAGGCATGACTTCGCTCTTCCATTCTGAAATCATTCAATTGATTTAAATACATTTAAATTTCGAGGGAAAAATGAGAGTGTTAGAGCCTCTCCCTTCTTTGAATGTGCACCAACGTGTTATATAGTTGGCGTGTGATGTGGTGGAGCAATGATCCTATATCATACTCCACTGCGATGAAAATTCATGAGATCCTGCTCATGAGATTCCGAGCTCTGTTGACATCCTGTTGGATCCCAAACTTTCTCCTGGGGTTGTCATCCTACTCCTCTGATTTATTGCTTCTATTGTTGTTTCTACATCCTTGCTACTCATGCAAATATTCCTCTATTCATCTTCTCTGTGCTGACATCTTCTTCCACTGACTTCAACATTAGCTCCCTTATCTCCTCTATGAATTCTTCCAGCTTATCAGTTGGTTGGCTCTTCTTATGAAGTATACTCAGTTGCAACTCCTCATGTCGATCGATGAGAAAACCTACTTGGTCCCCCATGCTACCTTCATCCCCTGTGACACTGACTTTCCACTCCATTGCAGATTCTAATTCCGTAGGCTCCATACTGAGATGTTGCTTGGCTATCTCCTATGATAGATTATCTTCTGCCAACTCATCTTATTGCACTTGTTCCATTCCAACTTCCTCTAGCTGCTCCTCATGCTAGCGTGTTTCCTCCAGCTTGGCTATCTCTTGGAAACCATCTTCTAATTCTGGATTGTCCAAGAAATCCTCCAGCATATTCAACTCTATCTCCCATTGAGTGAGAAACTCAGCAGTGTGCTCTTCTTCTGTTGGGGAAGACTTCAATATCTTCTCCTCCTCCTCCATGACAGTCTCAACTTGTTGTCCTTCCATTGTTGCATCTACAACACATATGATAGCATCTCCTCAGCTTCTTCACAGGAATATTTCGATCCCCCCAATGATCATAATTCTCCTCTGATATTCCTCCTCTGTGATGGAAGTTTTTTACTTCTCATCAGATTCATTCACGTGGCTCGTAGTTACACATTAATCTTCATATGGTGAGGCCTTTATTCCACCTCCTTTCAATCTGTCAACACCCCTTGCTGACATGAACTCACAACTGAGATCATTTCTTCTCCCTTGCCCACTTGGGAATTTGGGATGTCTCCTCTGCCCTCCTGGAAATTTACGAGATCAACTGATCCCTTCTCATTTCCCACCTAGAAACCTACGAGACCTCTGCCATATCTCTTTCCCTCATCATTGAGGTTCTCAACATGCCTCAACCACATTTTTAACACCTGTTTCTACCTTCTGGCCAACAACTTCTGAACAAGCCACTCGAATTTCCTTTTCAAAGGCCACTCGTATCCCCAGTGTACCTTTTCCTCCTATTGCATGTTCAATGCTAGCTTCTCCTTCTCTTCTTAGATTTCACTGAGTTCCTTGTCAGATTTCACTTTTCTCTTCTACGGACAGTCTTCCCCTCGGTCACATTTATGGCATTCAGTAACCATATTTTTTCACCTACAACCCACCTATCTGTCTACGATTTTTTGCATGCTTTGCAACAGTCTCTACAGAGCATCACAACCTGTCTCTCTCCACCTTATTTATACAGATGAATTTCATCTTTGACCCAACTTGATGTAGTCAGACTGTCTCCTCTACCTAAAAACAATTTCATGCTCTGATGCCACTTGATGCAGACCCCTTCCTTCTCCCCTCAGGGTTGTTCAACCTCTTGGTCTAGGATCATTCAGTCACCTGAGTCAGATTGAATCTTTGGCTTCCTACTGGAACCCAATGCAAATTCTCACAGGTCCCTCTTTCTCCAAACTGTCAGCCTTATCAAACCTGTGGGCTCTTTCTTAACCCCTTTGAAGAAATGTAAACAACGACACTAGCTCTCTATGCTAGGATTATTTGATGATATGACATCAGGCTCTGTCCCGGGGCTAAACCCTCAAAGGCACTTCATCTTCTAGCTTCAACCTTTTCACAACATTAAACTCATGTTTCCTTGAACTCTGAATCGATGAACGCATATGATGTGAGGATCAACGGTCCCCATCACTTCCTTAGATCAACGGTTGTGATCTATTTAGACTCTGACCTCAAGAATCTTTCATCTTTGTTCTCCTTTTTCTTCCAGATCACTGCTTCTCTGAAATGTGTGGGTATCCTCCATGTGTCCCTTCCATATCCAATGGTCTAGATTCACTCCGCTCTTCGTGACTTCGTGAAGTTTTCCCTTTTCTCTTGGAAAATATTTCAGAACTCTATCTCCTAGATCTTCAGATATTTTTCCACGTGTCCTCTCCTAATGATGGGAGATTCCACTTTCCTTCAGGACTTTGGTAGGTCCTTTCTCCTGTGAAAAATTGGCACTTGTCTTGTTGTCTAAGACTTGTAATTCTCTCAACCTTTCTACACTCCTAACAAGAATTATCCACGTGATGACGCTAGTTCTTTCTAAGCTTTGCTTGCCCAAACCTTGAAGGTTCTTGTCCCTTCTATGGCCTTTTATGGAACTTTTGGTGCCCTCTTGGAAACTCTAAGATCCTCCTCCCAAACTTGTAAGACAAACTTACTTTGCCTCCGACGCACTCCTTGCGCTTGATTAAGCCTTCAAACAACTTTTTGAAACATTTATGTAAGTGCTGGCCTAGTGCACTCCTTGCATAGGTCCTACTTCTGAATTACTGAACTCCTTTAGGTTTTCCAAGGAAAATCCTACCTCCACTCAATGCACACTTGCAGAGATTCCTTCCCTCACAGTGTTCAACAAATTTTTGCCACGCTTCCTCCTATGTAACCCTTCGTCCAAGGTATTCAAAAACCTTTAGGTTCTCCCTTGAGTATGTTCATTATCCTGGTGTGCCCTCTTGGCACATTCTCCTATGACTCAGAAGAGTTTAGATACAAACTCATTGCATCGGCTCATAGAGTTTCAATACTCTGTCGCACACGCCTTGTGTTTAGTCTAAAGAAACCATAACTAATTTAGTAAACTCACAAATAGAGGATTCTATCTCTATCCATGTAGATGAAGATCTAACATACACCTCTACATCTTAAACACACCAATAAACATAAATGAAATTCATCAATAACATCCATCATGCAAGAAAATACAAATAGTGGAATCTATTCTTTTATATTAATGACAGAATCTCAATTACAGTATAGGAGTCCGGACTGCAATTGAGTCTCGTCTTTCAACTCTCCTCTCTATCAACTATCAAATCCTGAGTTTCAACAACCACACTTTCTGGGAAACAATACAAATATTTATAGAAGAGGGGGTTGACGATCCTTCCCTCCACGCTACACTAGTGGTGTCTAATCACCATTCAAAATGCCTATCTCTCGAGGTAGACTACAATGAGTGGAAATCTAGCCCGAATTGAGTCTAGATATTTCCTATCGTCAACCACTTAAGGCGACCTCAACTACAGCTTATGTGAAGGCACAAATTATGTCTTCCATCTTGACATCATTCAATTGATTTAATTACATTTAATTTCGAGGGAAAAACGAGAGTGTTGGCACCTCTCCCTTCTTTGAATGCGCACCAACATGCTAGACAACTGGTGCATGCTGAGGTGGAGCAATGCTCCTGAATCACATATATTTTGAGTCGTTTGAAATCAGAGAGAGGATTTGTCCAATACCTTATATGATTTCATTTCCTGCATCTATGTCTATACATAATGTATTCCATGTATCATTGCTTTAAAAATAGTTACATGATGCTAATCATTTTATTTATTGGAATGTGATTCAGGTGGAGAAAGATAGCACTTTTCAAGTGAATCTGGTAAACATTCTAGACCGAAAAATCAAACAGCTCAGGAATCAAGACATAGGTCTTGTAAAGGTCCAATGAAATTGGTATGGTTTTGAGGATGCAATTTGGGAGCATGAAGATGCTATGTGTGCAGAATACCCACATCCTTTTGAAGATTTTGAAAATCTTTTTGATGTTATGTAAATGAGTTGCACTGAGGACAGTGCAAAACTAAGTAGACGGGACTGTAATACCCCAAGGCCGAGCCCCTGTTTAACTTTAATGATGTTTAATGATGTTTATATGCTGGTGAGCCAAGTGTTTATAAGCTAGAATGGCTTATGTGTTTATTAGGCCGAAGATCCTAGATGTTAAGGACAATGATCTTGATTTTGTATATGTAATTATGAAGATCATTAATAAAAATACATCATTGCATGTAGACCAACCATGATGAAAGAGTTATGGGGGACTAATCTCTACTAGGAAGGGAAAGGGAAGGGGGTTGTGAGACTAGGAAGTGGGGGCTAGTCTTGGGGGATTAACCCAAGAGAATGTTATAATGTCTTTCCTAAATTACTAAAGTTTGGTAAATAAGCCTTGTTACCCTAAGTTCCTTTGGGGGGAGAGGAGAGAAATCCAAGTGGAGAGGAATGATCTCTTGGAGATCCAAGTGTCATCCAGGATGCATGAAGATTTATGTGGGAATTTCCATCATTGTGGGGGTATGCTGATCATTATTTCCATCTTTTCTCATGAGTTCACCCTCACCATTCTGAACATTCTTGGCATATTTAGTCCCATTCACTCACGCACTAAGCAGGATGCACTCAGTCAATTCCTCCATTGTTGAACCCTTTTCCATTGTTAACCTATGTAAATTTCCGAGCTATCCCTTTCCTTACCTGATTCTTCTACTGTGGTTACCTGTTTGATTTAAGAGTTGGGCAGAAGAGGTGAGTTTTCAAGCCCAAGGTTTGAAGAAGTAGGTTGTCAGGCATATGAGAAACTCTCTCTAGGTGAGAGAGGTTTTGGGGGAAGTGATATCTATTGTAGGGAGTCCAACAACAACTACATAGCTTTGATAATTCCTGATCCGACCTATTGTTGAATCCCTAGAAGGGAAGTGGAGCAACTGATGGACTGTGGAACAATGAAGGTGTATATTCCCGGGGTGGGACAAGCATGTGGGGAATGAGATTCTATGAGAGGTGGGAATAAGTAGGCTCCTTGGAGGGAATCCTTCCTGTTGCATTGTGCATCTTTCCGTATTCTCAGCCTAGCCTAGGATTTCCTTTACCCTAGTTGGAGTTTAGTTCTATCTGGAGGGTGACCCATTGTTGATAGCTTGAAGCAGCATGGTCTAAGGTTGGGAGTTTCGTGGAAAGTATTCACGTAGTTAGTGGTATTCTCATAAAAATATAAGTACCAATTCTATGTTAATTGTATGTTGTGTATATTGCATGTGTGTTACAATATTATGAATATTGCCTGTATATGTTGCATGTATGTGTTTATTGTCTCTTCCACATGAATATGTGTATGAACATAATTTCTATCTTTGTTTAAATTTTCATTATATATATATATATATATATATATATATATATATATATATATCATAGCATGATAGTTTCAAGTGGCATGACCTGGCCTGGGTGGATGGGTATGTTACAATCTGGTTTCAGAGAAGTTTTGGTTTTGAGGTAGTGGTGTTGTCCCCGAACAGGGTGGCCAAGGGACATTATCATTTGGTATCAGAGAATGATAGTTTCAAGTGGCATGACCTAGCCAGGGTGGCTAGGTATGTTACACAAGGACTCAAACGTGTTGTAGATTTTTCTTTGTGTTTCACTAGGCCTTCTTGGATAACCATTTTGTGCATAACTTTCATAGTTGTTTTTGTTTATGTTATTTTCTTTGCAATTTATAGCTTTATGTCCAAAATTGTTACATGAATAACATAAACCAAAGAAGATATTTTGATACCTTGGAGTTGAATATCTTCTGAAAGGAATTACTCTTCTGAATCCTTATTGTTCTTGAGGCTTTCTTATTTCTGGGTGGAGGAGTGTCTTTTTTATCTTCCTTGTAAAACTTCTTGTTTCCTCTGACTGTCTCTGCATATAGCTTCTTGGTTGAGTTTCTTTATCTATTGTTTTGGATATTGATCCCTTTTCTTTCTAATTTTATCCAAGTCCAAACTTTTCATGATTTGGCCTTTGACTACTAATGATACTGGCCAAACCTTTTGAGTTTTTTTTCATTTTTTTATTTTGAAGATATTTTCTCAATGTGATAATCTCTGCTTCTAGATTTCCAATGATCATGTCTCTTTCTTATAATCGTTATTTGAGTGATTATTCAATTATTTTTTCTTATTCAACTTGGATTTTTAATTTAGTGATCATCTTCTCTAGTTCTTCAGAGTTGGAATTTTTAGTTTCCTCTTTTCTTTTTAGTTCCACATGTAGTGACTTGTTTTTCTTCTTTTCTCTTTTTATAACTTCTATAGCACTCAACGATTATTCTTTGTATTAAACTTCTTCCTATTCATATTCTTMTTCAATTCCTTCTTCATTATAATTTTCTATTTCCATGAATAGAACCATTCTGTATCAATTTCATTGTCTTCATCTTCGTCTGATGAGATCATGTCTTCTTTAGTGCAAAAATGTTTCTTGAAAAAAATGTTTTTGGTTCTCTTTCCTTTGTATACGTGTTTTCTATTTCAGTCATATTCTTCATTTATTTTCTTTTTCTTATGGGTAAATTTGTTAGTGAAATGACAAATACCATCACAATTAAAACAAATCAATGGAATCTTACCTCTGTATTTGTTGCTAGTTCATTTTTTCAGTATTATGACAAAAATGGCTACTTCTTCATCGTATTATGATATGTCACTGCTAACACTATGTACATTTGGATTTTTCTTTCCCTTTTATTTGAATTCTTGGATGCTTTGAATGATTCTGATTTTGTGACTAGATTCTCCTATTCGTTTCTCATTTCAGATGATGTGAATCTTTCATGTAGCTCATTCATGCTTATAGAATCCATATATGTTCATTCTTCTAGTGCTAAGATATTAGGATGAAATCTCATTGGAATATATGTTAGCACTTTTTGAACAATTACAGATTCATTTGACTTCTTCTCCTAGTCCTATAATTGCATTCATTGTTTCATCAACTCGTAAAAAATAGGCTCCAATATTTTCATCTTCTTTCATCTTAAGCTATTCAAATTGACCTCTGTAAGTTTGAAGCTTTCTTTTCTTGACTTTTGTGCCTCCTTGATAAACATTCTAAATTTTGTCCTAAATCTCTTTTGCTAAGATGCAATGCATAACTTTGACATATACCAAATCAACCAGACCATTCAAGATAACATTTTTGGCTTTTGAATTATTTAGAATGAATTTCCTTCCATTTTCATTTGTTGCAGATGTTAACACATAGAATTATAGGGGTCAAAAAAAAACTTTAGATTCTTTTTTGAGTCATAGGGTTACATAAGTCATACGTTTTTAAGTCTTCTTGTTATGGTCATAACTTAAAGTTTTATTTGAATAAGATAAAGTTTGGTTCAACCTTGGTTTAGAGTCTTGAGTTCATCTAATCAAACATCATGACAAGGTAAAGAAATTCCCTATGAGTCACACCTTTCATAATTACCTTAATATGTCATACCTCCAAGTTGTACAAAAGTTTCCCTTTTTCACCATCCAACCATTTAAATGTCAAATCAAAGTCGGGTGTATGTGTTGCCAACTCTCTAGGAGAGTTTGTAGCATACTCATAAGTACCTCATGCATTCACTTGTCATCATTGCTATTAAGAATCGTGTCAAAAGATATTTCATTGTTTTGAACGCTCTCACTTAACCATCTTTTAGGGGATTATGTCACAGATCTTCTAACAGTCTCCTCGAAGTGTGAATTTGAGTTTGAATTTAGAGTTGTGAATTGACGTTGCATACTGGATGAAGAGGAGCATTGGAGGTTGGATAACTTGCAAACATATCAGTTAAAATTCACGGTCATCAGCATCAATCCCAGGTTTACCAAGTACTGCTTGAGGGTCTCCATGTTGTTTAAAGGTTGAGAGAAGGTTTTATGTTGGTTTATCTATCGATGCTGCAAACTTTCCAAATTCATTTTCTGTCAACTTTCAAAACCACCTCCATGACATTTCAAATCTTGTCCACTAGTCCGGAATGTTACCTTGACCACCTGCATATTTCCCTCTGCTAAGAATTCACATGTCCCACTGAAATTTCCCAAAGCTATGAACTGGTTTCTCTGGCGCAGTGAACCAGGTGCTGTGAACATGATGCTACAAACCCTTTGTTCTAGAACTACTGAAACTCTCATCTTCTGCATCCTTTTGAAGTTCATCCTTAAATGAGTGAATTTTACCCCTATCAAACCTAAGATGCATGGTTGATCATCTATTGAACCAGGCTTAAAGTTTCACACATTATTAATACTACTAACTCATATTTATGCTAATGAAAGCCCTCTTTTAGCAAAGATTTCTCATTTGTCTCCCTTTTATTATAACTCTCAGTGGCTATTCCTTATCCATCATGTTTGAAAAGTGTCATGTATCATGCCTCAATGTGTATAGAGTAAGGTGTGTAAATATTTGGAGAAGGTCATCCTTTTGAAAACAATTTATCCATCAAAACAATAAATTCTTGTATTCTCTATTTTCACACACCTAGTTGTTATAAAGAATTTGCAGAAAAGTATTTTTCCAACAACAGTTATGGACATTCAACAACACAAGAAGAATCACAAGGGAGGGGATATTGTAAGGACATAGACTTATGATATGCATCACCTTAAATATGAACCTTTGTTCAAGGAATCCTTTCAAATGGTAGGTTTCATTAATTTCTTTCAAAATATGCAAAGGGGGAATCCACAGGTGGCTAGAGAGTTTGCACTCAACTTTAATGGGACTAAAACCAAAGTGGGGATGTTAGAATTTGATGTTTCAGAGTATTCCATCTCTGTTGCAAAAAATATACCCAACAATGGATAACGGTGGTTCAAATCTATGTCATTAAATACTTTCTTCTCCAAGGAATTCCTTAAGAAAGAGTATCAGGAGGACAACTTCTCCAAAGAGGTACCTAGAAGCCAAATTCTTGAATGTTTTGATAAAATAATGAGGGTTATATAGAGGTATTTCACATGTGAGGGGAGGTTTAACATGGTGTACCAATACCACATCAGGTTGTTGTTACACTTCGTAGGAAAATAAGCCATGAACCTCCCATTTTATCTTTTTAGAAGCATTGGTAAGATTTCTGACAGAGTTCAATCCAAGTCAAAGAAATTAGACACATGTGTCTTTCATTCTAGCCTTATTAAGATGTTACTAATGGAGGAGTTGAGAAATACAAACACTGATTGGGAAACCTTCCTTACTTAATCACAGTTTCAATTAGATGTTTCCCCCATGCCCCATTCCAAGATGAAAAGTCCTACTCCTATTGAGAGGACTGTGAAATCAGAAGCTAGCAAGAGGAAAAGGGTGACAGTAGGTGATACAAGGTTAATCCTAGGAGGCCTTTTACTAGACCAACAACCAGGCTACATGTTTTGGTGAAGTATGATATAGCAGAGACCTCATCCCAACATAAAGGAAAATAATCTTATTGAAATTGTTGATATCACTACTCCTTAGCATGAAATCAACCCCACCTTTAAGAGGCTCAAGAGGCATCTCAAGGAAGCAAGAGTTGAAGCTAATAAATTGAAGAAGGAACACTTGGATTCTAGGAAGAAACTTAAGGGGATGATGGACATGTACCATGAGACCATTGACAAGGACAGGTTCTTGTATAAAATATTGATGCCCCTTCAGAGAAAGATTAGGAATCTTTATAGATAGAACAGATTCCATCAAACTCAAATCAAAAAATTGAAGGCAGAGTTGCATCCTTTCAAAGAAGAATTGGCCAAAAGAAACTTAGACATGTTGGCCAAGGTTTCTATCTGAAGAAGCTCCAGAATTAAAAGATGAATACATTGAGCCTCCATAAGCAACACCAATTTTGGTCAAGGTTCTTGTTTCATGCATTTTACAACATTTTTTATGATGACTATGATTTTTAAACAATAATTAGCAATTTTGATGTTTTCCTCCAGTCAGGTATTAAGATAATGAAGTTTTTACAACATTTTTGGGTAGCTGATATATTTTTGGGATGTTAAATACTTTGGTAAAATGAAACAGGCCACGAAAGGAAAGTTCATAGTGCCTGGCGTCGCGAACTGGTTGTTTTAGGAAAGTTCACAACGCAGTGCCGCGAGCTCAATTTTTTGGAGACTTAGGGGGGAAATAGAGTTTCCAGATGTCAAGATGGATGTGTACCATATTTATGAAGGTGCGTTGTGATCTGGGAGGCCATCTTCTTAAAGAAAATGCACTCTTATGGACACATCATCAACCATTAAGAAGATGTTGTAAATTTTGCCAACATCATCCTGGAAAGTAGCATTCTATTTCTTTTTTGTTGTACACCCGTTGCCACGCTTTCCTTAGGAACGGGGATCCTACGAGGAAGTTGTAATGCAAATTATAAATATGTCAATGATATTTTAGGCTATAAAAAGAGCATTGTAAGACTGAGGAGAGGTTCAAAGGGTGTAATAGAGGACTCTTATTTTTGATATCGTCTATGTAACAGAGAGTATCTCCTAATGTATGGACCATATCGAAGACACTTTGAATAATATAAATCAATGTTTGTTATTTAGCATATTATTTGCTATATTAATTTGATTACATTCTATTGAATGATTCATCTGGCTAATTACATCTTTGTTGCAATAAAGGATCTATTGTGATATTGTTTGCAAATGTATCAGATGTTTTCTATTTGATTTTAAGAGGTTCTTATTTGAGAGAGTTTTATTCATATGTATGTTAGTGTTACCTAATGTAGAGGATATGCATATTACACATTTCTTGTCAAGTCTTCCACATAATTACTTTATCTCTTAAAACCTTATCTAAATTTATTTAAGGCCTTATTTGCTAGTGTATATTGTATGGAATTATCTGTGAGTGACATCCTTTACTAATTTTTCCATCCATTCGCCACCTTTATAAACATTTATCCTTCACATTATGATGGGTACTGGACTTGCACTTACAACAGTCTAAGTGTGACTTCTAGTGCTAACAGTAGGAATGACAAGTTCTTTATATCCGTCTACTACTAATTGCCAAATATTGAATCCATGTGCATGTACATATGTTTTCATTCTTCTACTCCAGAATTCGAAGTTTTGCCCATCAAACTATGATATTGCATTTTTATTCATAGTGTTTCTCTCCATGATCTACCTTCCAATGGTTAAACTGATTCTTGAAGGAACATGCTCTGGTACCAATTGTTGGATTACTAAAAGTGGGGGGTGAATCAGTAATAGAGATTTTTAATCCTTTTTAACCACAGTATATAAGTGTTGTTTTTCTTTATGATCAATATGCCATTATCATTCAACAAGTGTAGAGTAAATAAACCATGAACAAAGAACAATCATACACATACACAATACACCAGTAGTATAATGGCCCTCTTTGGTACAATTAGCAATGGGTGAGAAATACAAAACATTATCTACGATAACTGTAGAAACTTTGTGTGTGTGTGTGTGTTTTTTATACTTGCATTTTCAAGACAAACAAATTTAGGTAACTTACAATTAAACACAACTAGTTTTATTGACTATCAACCATTTACTTTAACTGATTACACTGTTTCTCAAATCACAAGTTTTTCCTTTCAAGAAACCTCTTCAGGATAGACATTTGACAAGGTCTATCTAATGACGCAACGATAAGTAAGGACAATATCAACATCTGACTTCTTTTTATGGTTGTGCAATCAAATTACAACTCTAAGGATTAGACAACTCTCAACTTTGTTTCCATAGACTTATGGCTCAATTTAATATGAAGTATGTTTCTCTTTACTATTTTATAATATAACTAATTTATTTACGATTTACAATTAAGTGAGATTAGTGTAAACATACACTATTCTAGAAATTTATCAAGAATCATGTAATACCACTAGGACGAAGCCTAACTGTAAATGTAAATACAAATGTACTTAGGCTGGTGAGATAGGATGCATAAAGGATAGTATATCTTTGAGGTAAATTTAAATGTATTCACATGAAAATATTAATGAAAAACACATAATTGCAATAGGAAACCATGTAAAAGAGTATAGAGGACTAAACTCCTATAGTGAGAGAAAGGGGGATAAAAGTTAAGGATAAGGGGCTAATATAGGGTTCTTAATCCAAAAAGAAATATTATATTAATATTTCTTAAAGTATAAAGTATGGATAATTATTTTATCCTAAGTTCTAAGGATGGGGAAAAGTGGGCCAAATTAGTTCTCAATATGACAAGTGTCAAGTTGGGGACACGCATACATATAGATTGGAATTAGTTCATTTTTGGAAATCATTCCATAATTTTTTCACTCACTGATTTCAGCTATCCTTCATACCCTTATGTTACTATCATTATACCTGTATCGTACCCGAACTAGTACTAAACCCGCACTTGTACCTGTACCTGGTTAGCTTAGGAGATGGACTGAAGAGGCAGGTTGTCATGCCCGTGAGAAATTCTCTTTAGGTGAGAGAATTGTTGGGAATTGATTTCCCGAAGGTATCTGTTAAGAACCAAACATCAATATAGCATAGAAAAACCTTAGGAAAAGTACTCAACGCCTTGAAAAAGAGATAATCTCAGATAATAAGCCTCTTTGAGGGGGCAACCTCCTTTTACCCCACTTAAATGTTCAAGTACCAGATGATTCAAAATGAAAAAGTCTCCTTGGTATATATAGGAGACTAGGAGGTTTAATAGCCTAAAGCCGACATAAATAAAATAACATTACTAATCTAATATGCCCCAATTAAGTGGTAATGAGCCAATATTAGGGCTTAACATGCCCCTCCCCTTGAGACAAGTGTTGTCCGCAACGCTTGAGTAACTCTGGATCCTTCTATATAAAAGACTCATCTTCCCAAGTGGAATCTTCAGCTGGTAGTTTCCTCCATTTAATGAGATACTCTGAAATGGATCTATTCCTCAGTTGGTGAATTCTTGTCTCAGTGATGGCTTCAGGCTCCAATATCATTTTTCCTTCCTCGTCAAGTTCTGGCAATATAGTTTGAACTGGGATCTTGTCGCCTATAACTTT
>ML789044.1:227028-253362 GCA_009831015.1 Picea engelmannii | reverse complement strand
CTTAGTATCCAACTTGGATTCCATTGAATCCATCTTAGTATCCAACTTAACTTCCATTGAATCCATCTTAGTATCCAACTTGGATTCCATTGAATCCATCTTAGCTTGTAGTTCATTTATGTCCCTATGCATTTCTTCACCTTAATCAAGAGTCCAAGTAGGATTTTTTGGAGGCTTATTTGGTGTAGAAGTTCCCTTTTTGGGTGGAATATTGGCCAAGTATCACTTTTGAACCTTGATTTTTGAGGTGGTTCTGCTAGACAATATTTATTCTGTTGTATCTCCCAATTTTTGGACCTTCTAGGTATGAAACTTTATCTTATTTATTTCTCTAATATTGCATCTCTTCAATTCCATAGGTCTGATCAAAATTGGATTTTCCAAGTGGAATTTATGATAACTTCCCCACAACTTGCTGATTTTTGGCCTTTCCAAGAGATCTCACTTGTATAGTGTGCCCCACACAAAATAATTGATATAAAATTCTGAAACACGTACCCAAAATACTACAAACTGTCCATGATCCAATGAAATCATTCCCACCCAATTTGGATACTCTAGGAAGAAGTTATGATTGTTTTACCTGGAACACCTACTTGAGACTAGCCAATAGGACTAGTCAGATACCCTATCTTACACAAGGTGTATATACAAATTTATGATGACCCAGAAGATGAACTTTTTACCAAAGATAAAAAACTAGTTTCTGTAAATGGCCCCTGGAGTTCAGGGTCTGAAACGTTACAGAAAAGTTTTTATAGCGAACATTTTGCAAAGACTCATTTCAGGATGATTCCAGAACCCTATGTTGTACAGGCTATATCTCCGAAAGTGTACGGCCTCAGGAGCTAAATTTTGAACCCAACGTACCTTGATCTGTCTTATAAATACCCTCCAAGCTGTTCCTTCTGAAATGTTGTAGAAAAAAAGTTATAGAAAAAATTCCACGGTGTCTCAGATGTAGCAGTGAAACCCCAAGACCTTGAGCTCTGATACCATATGTTAAGAACCAAACATCAATATAGCATAGAAAAACCTCAAGAAAAGTACTCAACGCCTTGAAAAAAAGAAATCTTAGATAATAAGCCTCTTCAAGGGGGAAACCTCCTTTTACCCCACTTAAATGTTCAAGTACCAGATGATTCAAAATGAAAATGTCTCCTTGGTATATATAGGAGACTAGGAGGTTTAATGGCCTAAAGCCAACATAAATAAAATAACATTAATAATCTAAATTGCAACTAATGGCCTAAATCCGACATAAATAAAATAACATTACTAATCTAATATGCCCCAATTAAGTGGTAATGAGCCAATATTAGGGCTTAACAGTATCAAACCAAAACTACATGGATCTGAGACTTCCTGTTTAGCCTATTGCTTGAGCCCCAGAAAGGAAGTGGAGAAAATGAGGGATTGTTGAGAAGAGAAGGGGAACATTTCTTGGGGTGGGACATGCATGTGAGGAATGAGGGACTGTAAGATGTTAGGTCGAGTTGGCACCTGTGACAGATTCTTTTCTATTGTCTAAGATACATCCACCTGGTTAGGAATTACTTTACCCAGGTGGAGTTTAGTCCCATATTGGGGCTGATCCACTTTGTTGGCATATTTATAGACAAAAGGCAGAGTATGCTTGTTTTTCATTAATGGCAAGATCAACACGATGAGAGTATACTTGTTTTCCAATGATAGCAAGATTAGTAGCGCAACGATGATAGCATGGAAAGAATAGAAGTGTAATCTCAGAAGGAGGAGAAACAATGATCATTGGATCACCCATATCAAATCCCCAATGGTCGTCAGATATGAATTCAGATAGGAGGAGCATGCAGAAGAGGAGAACAAATCTTAGACATTGGATTTGAGCGTCGAGGACCAATAGAAGTCGGACCCTGTATAACTGCAAAGAGGATAAGGTTGAGTACTATTCTCTAACTTGTGATATGTGAGGTCATGAAATAATCCTGGCCATTGGAGACAGAGGACATGCGATGAGCGATTGGAATTTCGATGAATTGCACATTGGAGGAGTCAAAGGAGAGTGGTGTGGAAACTCACAATATGCGAAGTTGTGAAGCAATCCTGGTCATTGAAGCTAGAGGACACATGGTGAGCGATTGACATTTCGTTGAATTTCAAATTGGAGGAGTCAAGGGAATATGACATAAGAACTTGCAATATGAGAATTCAAGAAATGATCTGGACCGTTGGATCACCAAGGATCTATACCATTGATCTGATATGAAACATTTCAGAGTTTCACGTTTTGGGAGTTTGGAAGAAACTCACAACAGGAGGTTACAATATGTGAAATCATGAAACACCCTCATGCTTGGACCCTGGTCATAGCTTGTTGTCACATCAGAGGAAGAGAAGTAAGAAGCTATCATTGCTAACCTCCATTTCAGAGTTTCTCCTTTCAAGAGTTTAGATGCAACTCATAGCAGGAGGTCGTGATATGAGAAATCGATAAATCACTTTATGTTTAGCATTCAGTCAGAGCCAGTGATCATATGGGATAAACGCGAAACCTTGCAGATGTAATCCAACAGTGCTAATTAATCAAGAATTTGATTGAAGGGATATTGTTTCACCTCATGGTTAATTATTCAGTTATGATTCAGTTAGCAAAACTGAATCATAGTTCTTGAGCATTTAGCGATTCAGTTGTTGAGGTGTTTCCTTGGATATTCAAGGTGTAACTGAATCGGTGGAGAGCATAAAAGATAAATGTAGTGACTGTGTGACATTGTTTGTTCTCACTGGAAAAATGAGTTGAACTCGAAGAAAGGAAAATCACAATATACATTATGTGAGATAAAACTCAGAAATGAGAAACATAAGTTGAACAGAACAGAAAAGGTGAAGAGAGCATAATGTACACATATCAAAGAGGATGAGAGGAACAAAGAAAGAACAGATAGAAAGAGACAACAAGTCAAGCCAAGTATGAACAGAACAAAAGAATAGTGAAGCAGAGAAGAATTGTAGAACAAAGAAGTAGTGGTAATAATTGATATATCTATATTGTTGGTTAATCAATCATTTATTTATAATAAGGGAGGTATGTAGTTTCTAAGGAGGTCTGTAGTCCTCTATTATTCAAATTACTGCTTGAATACTAGAACTTGAAGACTTCATCTAGTTGTAGCTAGAACACAGGGTGGCAGGGTGGTGCTTGGGAAAACACATATTTTTTTGTATGCAAGTTGGTGCTTGTATAAGTGGAAGTAGGTGCTTCCATCTAGTTGGTACTAGAACACTCAGGGAGTTGGTGCTTCCTTCTAGTGGGTGATAGAGAAACCAGAGAGTTGGTGCTCTCAGCAAGTTGCAGC
Source organism: Picea engelmannii (assembly GCA_009831015.1). Taxonomy (NCBI): domain Eukaryota; kingdom Viridiplantae; phylum Streptophyta; class Pinopsida; order Pinales; family Pinaceae; genus Picea; species Picea engelmannii. The sequence continues at coordinate 250,024 of ML789044.1, read as the reverse complement.
CTATAAAAGAGAGGTGGTAGCCTCATTTTGAGTTGGTGCTCAAAGATAGATGATGTATAGAACATAAAAGACTACCTATCATTTGAACAGGAAGAGGTTTTCTCCATTTATGGGTTTTCTTGTGAAAAACTTGTCTTTATGTATATCATATATGTGATTGATGGTGATTATTTTTGTTGTTCATATATTGTATAATATTGATGATCACTTGGTGAAGTTTAAAAATGTTCTAATAAACATAATATTGTTTAAGTACAATAACAACTGATTCACCCCCCCTCTCAGTTGTCTTAGTAATTTCAACATTGGTATCAGAGCAGGTTCCTTTTATTTAAAGGTATATTTGTAATCTTAAACATGACAAGTCATGAAGGGACTTCAACCAATAAGCCTCCTCTATTTGATGGAACAAATTTTTCCTTTTGGAAAGTTAGAATGAGAACATACATAATGGCCTTAGGTGTTGATGTTTGGGATGTAGTAGAAACTGGATATATAAATCCTGTTGTGCTAGACTTTAAAGATGATAAGTTATAATTTAGTTTCAATGCAAAGGAAATGAATGATATCTTGAATGGACTTGCTGAAGCTGAGTTTGTAAAGGTGATGCATCTTGAATCTTCCAAACCAATGTGGGATAAACTTATTAGCAGTTATGAAGGAAATGAGAAAGTAAAAGATGCCAAACTTAAAACATATAGATTGAAATTTGAACAACTAAAGATGAATGAAGATGAAACAATTAGCAAGTATTGTTTAAGAGTTGAAGAGCTTGTGAATTCCATGAAGGGGCTTGGTAATAAGTTTGAAGAATAATTTTTAGTTCAGAATATTTTAAGATCTCTGATTGATAAATTTAATCCAAAAGTCTCTGCAATAGAAGAACTAAATGATGTTAAAACTTTTTCCATTGATCAACTCCTAGGAACTCTAACTACATATGAAATGAGAATTAGTAAAGATAAATGCATTACTAGAGAAGAATATTTTAAAGAAGACAAGAATACTGATTTAGAACTAGATGATATTGAAGAAAAATTTGTGAGAAGGTTAAAGAAAGGATTAGGAAAATACCAAGGCAGGTTGCCCTTCAAATTCTTTAACTGTGGTAAAATAGGTCATTTTGCATCTAAGTGTATTCACAAGAAAAAGGACCAAAAGGACCATAACTCTGATGATGAAAAGAAATAAAAATTTAAGAAATATAGTAAAAATAAAAGTTTATGTGCAAACAATGATGACTCCTCAGAAGACATAGATAGTGATTCATCCTATAAAGACAAAGTGAATGATTTTATGCTTATGGATATGGGATATATTGATGATAAACATTCAAGAGGTGAAATGGTTGACAAAGAAGTTGTGGTGGATATGGAAGGTGAATTAATCAGTTCTTTGGAAGAAATTGATAGACTCAGATATAAGAAGAGAAAACAAACATAGTTGTTGATGCAGTTTAAAATGAATGGTAAAAAAATTGATGAATACTTTGCCTTACTAAAAGTGGAGTTAGAAGAGGAAAAGAAAATAGAGGACAATCTGAAACAATAGTTATCAAAGAAGAAATCGATATGTGAAGCCTTAGAAGAAGAGATAGTTAAAACCAGAAAAGAAATGGAGAAGTTTAAGGCATTGTATCACCAAAATCTATCAAGTATTAAAGCCTCAGAAAGATTAACTTCCATTCTAAATCAACAAAGGAATCCAAATTTTAAATATGGGTTGGGTTATGAAGAAGGATCAAGTAGTGATCAGCTAAGTAATACAAAATCCACCAAGCTTGTCAAATCTACAATCATTGACAACAACCACTCTGCAAAAACATAGAAAGATAATCAACCGCCAAGAAGGAATGAAAGAAAAAGTACCAGAACCAAATCTATAGATCAAAGAAATAACACAAACACATCCTCTGGTCAAAGAAATCATCAACATGGAATAAATCGACTCATTCAGAGAAGACAACCATTTTCCAGGTATAAAGGATATTTCTATGGATATTGTTTTTTCTGTTCTAACTTTGGTCAAAAAGATGTAAATTGTTCTTTAATATTGAGATATGAGCAATCAAAATACTCAAGGAGTAATTATCTACCACAACAAAGATTGAGAAAGACAAGTAACAAACAACCACATAATATAAATCATGTGATGGCTGGGAAAAAGATGCAGGTTAAGCATAACAACAGTTATAAGAATAACAATCATTATGATCTATTATTCAATGAAACAGAATGTTACACCTACCATAATTATGGACATAAAGCTGTAGACTGTCGCTTAAGGAACTATAAGCCAGATTTGAATCCTACTGCTGAAAATTTCAAGGTTTGGAAGAAGAAAGAAGATGACCAGTGTGGATTAGTGTTATCAACCCAAATACAAAATAATCCCTGGTATATTGATAGTGGATTTTCCAAACATATGACTGGAGACAAGAGTATGTTTATAACTCTAAGTGAAAGCAAATCAAGGAATGCAACTTTTCGAAATGATGCACCAGGAAAAATAAAAGGTAAAGGAATGGTAAGTATGAGTAATGGAAAAGGAAAATCTCAAGATGTGTTGTTTGTAGATGGTTTGAAACATAATTTGTTTAGTGTCAGTCAAGTCTGTGAATTTTTTTTTACTTCTAAATATTGTAGAATAAAATCAGTGAATTCAGGACAACTGATTGCAAAAGGAATAAGAACATAAAACAATGTTTATGTGTTAAAAGAAGAAAAAGAAGAATGCCACTTAAGCAAGTATGATGAAAGTTGGCTATGGCATAAGAGACTTGGACACCTAAATTTTGATCATATAATCAAGCTTAGAAATAGTGGGGAAATAAAAGATCTTCCAAAGGTATCAAATCCATGTGATTTTGTTTTTAAACCTTGCCAAATAAGAAATCTTACTCGAATACAGTTCAAATCTAAAAAAATTCCTTCAATAGGAAAACCTCTCGAATTAGTACATATGGATTTATGTGGACCATCAAAGAAAGAATCTATAGGAAAAGAAAAATATTTTACGTTGATTATTGATGATTATTCTAGACTAACATGGGCTGTGTTTTTGAAGGAAAAATATGAAGCATTTGAAAAATTCAAAGTGTTTAATGCTCTGACTGAGAATCAAACATAAAAACGATTGAAAGCAGTAAGGTATGATAGAGGAAAAGACTTTATTTCATGGAACTTGAAAGAGTTATGTGATAAACATGGGATCAAAAGAGAGTACACTATTCCAAGGACTCCACGACAAAATGGAGTAGTTGAGAGGCATAATAGATCAGTTCAATAGATGGCAAGATCAATGATGATGAAAGGAATATTTCTCAAACATATTGGGTGGAAGCAATCCATACAATTGTTCATATTCTTAACAAATCTCATCCCGGGCCACACAGTGACAAGACTCCTTGTGAAATATGGTTTGGAAGACCTGCTTCAATCAAGCATTTTAAAGTCTTTGGGAGTAAATGTTATATAAAAAATAATGATGAAAATATTAGTAAATATTATGACAGAGATGATGAAGGTATTGTATTAGGTTATGCTACAAACAATAAAGGATACATATTCTACAATAAGAGGCTGCATAAATTGGTTGATTGTATCGACATAAAAGTTGATGAAGAGATATCGTTATGAAATGTAACCAGTGTTGAACCAAGCACAAAAGATATAGTTGAATATGAATATGAACAGGTCCAAGGATCATAAATAGAAGAATATGAATCAGATGAAGATACAAATACTCAAGCTGACACAGATTGGCATAAATAAATAAACCACCTCTAAGAATTGTTAGAAAGAATCATCCTAAAAATCAGATAATTGGAGATATAAATAAAGGAGTTCAGACAAGAAGGAAATTGATTAAAGACTCAGAACAATCTCAAGTTTCGTTTCTATCTATGATTGAACCTAAAAAAAATTATGAAGCCATCAAGCATGATGATTGGATTAGATCTATGAATGAAGAGCTTGATCAGATTGAGAAGAACAATACTTGGGAGTTTGTTCCTAGACCTGAAGATAAGAATGTAATAGGTTCCAAATGGGTGTTCAAGAATAAAATGAATGAAAAAGGACAAGTTGTTAGGAATAAAGCTAGATTGGTCTGTAAAGGGTATGCACAAGTTGAAGGATAGGATTTTGATGAAACCTTTGCACCAATGGCAAGATTGGAAGCCATCAAAATGTTTCTTGCATAGTCATGTCATAAGAACTTTAAAGATTATAAGATGGATGTTAAGTCAACAATTCTTAATGGAGATCTAGAGGAAGAAGTATATATGGAGAAACCTGAAGGATTCTCATTGACAAATAATTATGACTATGCCTGCAAGATGAATAAGGATTTATATGGATTGAAACAAGCACCATGAGCTTGATATTATAGATTGGACAATTTTTTACAAGACAAAGGGTTCAAGAAAGGTACTATTGACAACAATCTCTACATTAAGTCTAAAGGTGATGATTTACTAGTTGTTTTGGCTTATGTAGATGGCATTATTTTTTGTTGTACTAATGATTCCTCTGTCTAGTGGTTTGCTAATTCTATGCAAACATAGTTTGAGATTTCCGTGATAGGAGAAATGCCATATTTTCTTGGTTTACAAGTAAATCAGAGTACTGCAAGAATTTTTATCTCTCAAGAAAAATATTTGAAAGAGACGTTGAAGAAGTTTCAGATGGAAGATTCTTCCCTTGTTAGTACACCTATGGTGATCGGTTGCAAGATCAATAAACATGAAATTTCACCTGATGTTGATCAAAGGACATATCGATCAATGATAGGTAGTCTTATGTACATCACAGCATCCCATCCTGATATAATGCAAGTTGTTGGAATGGTAGGTCGTTATCAATATGCTCCCAAACAAAGTCATTTAGTAGCCATCAAAAGGATATTCAAATACTTAAAGGGCATAATGACTTATGGTCTGTGGTATCCTAGAAATCATAATTTTCAGTTAACTTCTTATTCAGATGTTGATTGGGAAAATTGTGTGGATGAGAGAAAGAGCACCAATGGAGTTGCATTCTTCCTGGGTGACTCGTTAGTGGCATGGATTAGTAAGAAGAAGGGATCTATTTCCTTATCAACTATAGAGGCCGAGTACATTGTTGTTGCTACTTGTTGCACTCAGATTTTATGGATGATATAAACTCTTGTAGATTTGAAGGTAACTTATACTGATCCCATCCCACTTCATTCTGATAACACCAGTTCCATTAGTGTCTCCAAGAATCATGTAATTCATTCAAAGACTAATCATATACCAATAAAATACCATTTTCTCAGAGAACAAGTTACAAACATAGTTTTTCAGTTGAATTATATTCCTTCCATAGAACAAATAGCTGATATATTTACTAAACCATTAGCAGTGACACCATTTGAATATCTTCGTCAGAAGTTGGGGGTCATATCTTCTTTCATCTAATTTGTTCACCTTGTTGGGGGGAGTATGTGCCTGTTGCATATTTGATACCTTCGAGATGTACTGCAACAACTGAGGGGGAGCGTGTTTATTCTTTGACATTGATGTCAAAGGGGGAGAAAAATTATGGTAAGGATGCTAGATGCTACAATGGTATGGTTGGATGTCCAGGAAGAATATTGTATTTCTTCAGGTTCTTTAAGGTTTCCAAATAGTGTAGTTATTCAGTTTCTTCAAAGTTTCCATCAATTCCAAAGGGGGATATTGTTGGCATATTTATAGATAGAAGGTAGAGTATGCTTGTTTGTCATGGATGGAAAGATAAACATGACAAGAGTATACTTGTTTGCCAATGATAACAAGATTAGCATCGCATCGATGATGGCATGGAAAGAAAAGAAGTGTAAGTTCAGGAGGAGGAGAAACAATGATCGTTTGATCACACTTCTCGAATTCCTGATGGTCATTAGATCTGAATTCAGACAGGAGGAGTGCTTAGAAGAGGAGAAAAAATCTCAGACATTGGATCTGAGCACCGAGGATCAATAGCTGTCAAACCATGTATAAATGTGAAGAGGATAAGGCTAACTATTATCCTCTAACTTTTTGATATGCGAGGTCGCGGAATAATCTTGTCCGTTGGAGCTAGAGGACACATGAAAAGCGATTGGAATTTTGATGACTTGCACATTGGAGGATTCAAAGGAGCGTGGTGTGGGAACTCGTGATATGCGAAGTTGTGAAACAATCTTGGTCATTGAAGCTAGAGGACACATGGTGAGCGATTGACATTTCCCTATCTTTCACATTAGAGGAGTCAAAGGAATATGACATAGGAACTCGTGATATGCGAAATCATGAAATGATCTGGATCGTCGAATCACCAAGCATCTGGACCGTTGATCTGATATGAAACATTTTGGAGTTTCACATTTCGAGAGTTTGGAAGCAACTCATAGTAGGAGGTCACGATATGTGAAATCATGAAACACCCTCATTCTTGGCCCTTGGTCATAACTTGTGGTCACATCAGAGGAAGAGAAGTGAAGGAGATAGCACTACTAAGCTCCATTTTGGAGTTTCTCGTTTTGGGAGTTTGGAAGCAACTCACAGCAGGAGGTCGCGATATGCGAAATCGCGAAATCACTTTATGTTTAGCATTCAGTCATAGCCAATGGTCATATGGGATAAACGCGAGACCTTGTGGATGTAATCCAATGGTGTTGATTAATCGGGAATTTAATTGAAGGGTTGTTGTTTCACCTCAAGGTTAATTGTTCAGTTACGATTTAGTTAGCAGAACTGAATCATAGTTCTTAGAAGTTTGGTGATTCATTTTCTAAGGTGTTTCCTTGGATATTCAAGGTGTAATTGAATTGGTGTAGAGTATAAAAGACAAATTCAGTGGCTGTGTGAGGTTGGTTGTTCTCACTAGAAAAATGATTTGAATTGGGAGAAAGAAAAATCACAGTATGCACAGTGTGAGATCAAACTCAGAGATGAGAAACAAAAGTTGAATAGAACATAAAAGGTGAAGAGAGAAGAAGGTACACATATCAAAGAGGATGAGAGGAACATAGAAAGAACAGATAGAGAGAGACAACAAGTCAAGCCAAGTATGAACATAACAGAAGAATAGTGAAGCAGAGAAGAATTGCAGAACAAAGAAGAAGTGGTAAGAATTGATATATCTGTATTGTTGGTTAATCAATCATTCATTTATAATGAGGGAGGTTCTAGGGAGGACTGTAGTCCTCTGTTATTCAAGTTGGTGCTTGAATACTAGAAGTTGAATCTTTCATCTAGTTGTGGCTAGAATACAGGGTGACATGGTGGTGCTTAGGAAAACACAGAGTTTTCGGTATGCAAGTTGGTTCTTGTATAAGTGGAAGTACGTGCTTCCATCCAGTTGGTGCTGGAACACTCACGCATTTGGTGCTTCCTTCTAGTGGGTTCTAGAGAAACCAGAGATTTGGTGCTCTCAGCAAGTTGCATCTTGTAAAATAAAGGTGGTAGCCTCATTTTGAGTTGGTGCTCAAAGACAGACGATGTACAGAACATAAAAGACTACCTATCATTCGAAGAAGAAGAGGTTTTCTCCCTTTATGGGTTTCCTCATGAAAAACTTGTCTTTGTGTATATCATATGTGTGATTGATGGTTATTATTTATGTTGTTCATGTCTTGTATAATCTTGATGATCACTTGGTGAAGTTTAAAAATGTTTTAATAAATATAATATTGTTTAAGCACAGTAACAATTGATTCACCCCCCCTCTTAGTTGTCTTAGTAATTTAAACACACTATTCAAGGTTTTGAGCAATGTGCTCTAAGGCTGGGAGGAACATGGAAGGTCTGCACACAATTGGTGATATTTTTACCAAGATAAGTGCTAATTGTGTGTTAAATTACATGTTGTGTTATTATTTATACGCTTATTTTAATGGATTTTTCCTATGTGTTTTTCAAGTGTATTTTTATTATTATTCTATATGAATATGTGCATTTTCATAGTTTATATATGTTTTAATTTTGTATACAGATAGAAATTTTTCGTGTGGCATAACCCAACAATTGGATATTGGGGATGCTAGAATATGGTATCTGAGCTCCAGTTTTCAACACTGAGCCTGGATGGGTCGAGCAAGTATAAATTGAAGTGAAATTTCATAGAGAATTGATTTCAAAGTGGCCAAATTTCAAGGTACAGTGCATCCATGGTAAAAATCAAAATAAATTGCATGGAATTGGGAAACATTCCCAATTTATGTTGTTAAATTCATGGGATATTTGAGAAATTTGGCCAAGTGGTGAGATATTATTAATTTAATATATGTTCTAGCAAATTCAGACCTAGAATTGGTCTAATTTGGAGTTATAGAGTGCTAGAAGGGACATGAGAGAACATTTTGACTGTTCTTGAAATCTATGGAGGTGTAGCAGTTTGAGAAAGAAAGCAGAGGCCAAGGAGTCGACTCCGTAGTGGAGAGATCAAAGGTTGATCCTTTGAAATATTGAAAAATCCTTCGTTGGAGTGAAGCAAAGATGCAGAGAAGAGAAACCACAACAACCATTTATTTGAGCTACAATATTAGATCTAGGTCATTGGATCAAACCCAGACGAGAGGAGAGAACACGACAGAGAAGATCCAATCTCAGTCATTGGATATGAGTGAGGGAGAACGTGAAACATTGACCAGAGTTCTCGGTCCGTAAGTCTTGGCCAAAGAAGAGTGGATATCATACATAGATCCCATCATGGAACATGAGCCATAGATCTCACAATTCATATATTCAACACTTCAGGAAAAATTGACCCTTGTGTCGTCAAGAGGAGAAATCTCTGAAGCTATGATGTCCCAGAGTGAATCTACATTGTATATCAATGGGAGAGTGTGAACCATTAGATCCCCGAGAGGTTTGATGATTCGACACTCAAAGAGAATTTGATTGTGGTTGTGCGGAGTGCATATTTCCACAAAGTTCCAAATTATGAAGTAATTATTGACCATCAGTTGTTGTGTACACTTGTCCATATATTTCCAAGTATTCGGAAATTCGACTATCCAGAGGATTGTGGGTGAAAGTTATTTTGGTGCGACAAGTCCCAAATATCCAAAGTATTAGACTTAATCTTAGTTGTTGATAAAAGAAGAGTCTCATCCATAGATCTCCTCCCTTCACTAATTCAAAGTTTGGTAGTTCAAGAGTGTGGTGGTCATCTATAGAGTGAAGCACTGAAGACCGAAGCCCGTAGTTAATCAGAGTCATTGGCTATGGGAGGAGTGTGATTCATCGATTTGAGTTCACCAGTTCCATAGTCTGGGATATTTTCATGTGAGATTTGTGAAAACCCCCGAAGCCTAGAGTACAAGAGTCTCAACTTTTATCTTAGCCATATATCAAGGAGAAAATTGTGGATCATTGATCCCTTAACTCTTCGGGAGTTCACCAGTTCGATAGTCCAAGAGATTTGTGTGTTGGAGTCCTGGAAACTCCAGAATCCTAGAGTCCTATATTTGATCCCAGTTATAGATAAAGGAGCAAACTGTGGACTGTTGATCCTTGAACTCTTTGGAAGTTCACCAATTCAACATTCTGGGAGATTTGTGTGTTGGAGTGGTGGAAACTCCTGAAGCCTGAAGTCCCAGAGTCTCAGATTTGATCTTAGTCATAGATCAAGGAGTATAGTGTGGACCGATGATCCTTGAAATATTTGGGAGTTCTCCAGTTATCCAGTTCGAGATATTTGCGTGATGGAATCATGGAAACTCTTGAAGCCCAGAGTTCTGGATTTGATCTCAACCATAGATCAAGGAGAAAAGTGTTGATCGTTGATCCCTGAACTCTTAGGGAGTTCGCCAGTTCGATATTCTAGGAGATTTGCATGTTTGAGTCATGGAAAATATCTAAGCCCAGAATCCTAGAGTCCCGGATTTTATCTCAGTCATAGATGAAGGAGAAAAGTGTGGATCATTAATCCCTGAACTCTTCCAAAGTTCTCTATTTTGGCAGTCTAATAGATTTGCATGTTGGAGTCGTGGAAAATATCGAAGCTAAGAGTCCTGAAGTGAATCTCCACCATAGATCATGGAGGAGGGAAGAGAAACCTCACTAGTTGTCAAATATGACCATAAGAGTTTGGAGAGAGGAAGGATAGGGAGAAGACCTATACCCACTAGTCAAAGTCACTTTATGGCCGAATCCATCCAATAACCACTCTGGGAGATTAGAGTGATGAAAAAGTGAATGTTCACGGAGCACCAAAGTCTTGGAGCTTTGTATAACACCTTTTAGTTGAGCGTTTGGTTCTATCCCATGGTCACATGAGATTTCTGCCGAAGAAAAGGGGCTAGCTCATATGGTTGTGATTCTAGGTGAAAGGGGGTTAGAGTAAAGCACCCACGGTTTTTTTTGGACCTGCATAAAGAAAAAAAAAGGGTCTGCATACATTAAGAGGATATCCAACATATATCCAAGAGATAATTTGACTCTATAAGAAGATCATCTATATAATTATTTCCCTCACAGAAAGGACAATGTGAATACCATGCACAACATCCAAGAGGGTACAATAATAGAAGACATGGGAAGAATTAATGGACAATTTTCAAATAACCATAACTTTCTGCTCAAGGCTCAAAATTAAGCATGGAAGTAGGTGTTGGAAAGGTCTTGGACAATAGAATATAACTAGAAACCCAGAAAAATGATCTGGGTAGTAAATCTTTTAGGAAATCAGAAGAAAGAATTATGATGCATCATTGAACCAAAATTGTACATAATTTCATGAATTTGTTAAATCAATTAGCCTAACAAGTTTTGTTGGTTGCACATTTTTCAAAGTTTACAAAAATTAGATTATAATAGGATCAACAAAGAGTTCATAATCATGGAAGATACATAGGGGGATTACATCCATGAAGATGATATCATAGGGATGTATGTCAATATGGGTAATGAAGATACAAAATCAAATGGATATGGAGAAGGAAAGGAAGAAAGAATGAAATTGGTAGATACAATTAATTTTTTTCAAAAAGAGGTCCAAAGTTATAAAGATAATAATTAGAGGCTTATGAAATCCAAGGAGTGGTAGGAGGGATTCAACATAAAGTTAATGCAGAGCTTGGACATAATAGAAAAGAATATGGATAAGAAGAATGACTCAAGCAAATCAGGAATTCACGGGCCTCATGATGAGAGGAGAATAACAAGAAGTGTTGAAAGACATCACCATCACTCCCCAAGGAATTCCACTAGGAGAGCACATAGTAGTTCAAGTCCATCCCATGTCAGGAAACATAAGAGGAGGTCTGGGGTGGATGAGATACAAGAAGAAATGAAAAAAATCAAGCCTCCTACATTTGATGGTGATCACAAGAAGGATGAAGATGCATAGACAATATGGTTTCTAGGCATGAGGAATTTTTTTCAATTGCATAATTACTCTTCACACATAGAAGGAAGAATTTCCATATATCAACTCAAGGGAAATTCATCCATGTGGCAGGACAAATTTATGCAGGTGTAACACATTGATGAGAAAAATGTTACTTCGAGGGAATTTAAGAGATAAAATAAATTCTTCACTAAGAGATACTATGAAAAGAAAATGAAGGCGTTCCTTGAAATCAAGCTTCAGAGTATGGCCATACATGAATATGAAAGAATTTTTTTAGAACTACTAAAGTATGTTTCTTTCATCAAGGAAGAGCTAGTTAAGATTTAGAGGTATTTGAGTGGGATGCCATCATTTATCAGTAACAATATACAATATGATGAACCCAAAACATTGGAGGATACCATAAGGTGAGCTAAATGCCTTTATGATCAACATAAAGGAAGGAAAATTTTCAAAAAATCTTGGGAAGTCAAAAAGAAAAACATGATGGAACAAAGGAAAAAGGGGACTAAGACACCATTCTTCACAAATAAACCTCAAGGAAAGCTATCTTCTAGAGAACCCAAAATGATCCAGACATGGGAGGAAATACCAACGCAACCACCTATTCAATGTTGCGGTTGTGGGGGAGATCACATGTATAAATATTGTCCTCACAGAGGTGAAAAAGTGAGGACTGTTCACAATGTACAACAACCTAATATAGTGGAGGACATGGGAATAAATGTACTTAGGATCTATGCAGCCCTGGACAACAAGTAGGATGAATTTAACTCACATATGATTGAAGTGGAAGGTAAGATCAATAATCAAACCATTGCTATTTTAATTGATTCAAGAGATATTCATAGTTATATAGATCCTAAGATGGTGAAATATTGCAATTTCCTAGAGGAAATCTTGGAAAATCTAGGTTAGTGCAGCTAGATATCGGAGTGAAAAGAAAAATTAATGAAATGTTTAAGGCATGTCCATTGTACATGAATGGAATGAGCACCAGGTCCTATTTGAACATCATACCTTTCGGTTCCTATGATTGTATAATCGGTATAGATTGGTTGGAACAACACAATGCTATCCTATAATATTATAATAAGGAATTTACTTGCTTGGATGAGGAAGGGAACATAAGTACAGTACAAGGAATTCCCAGGGTAGTAATTGTCAGAGAAATTTCAGCATTGCAGTTGAAGAAAAGTTACATCAAAGGGTGTCAAATATTTGCAGCACATATGGAAGAGACACCTAAAGGAAAGGTGTCAAATATTGAAGATTATGCAATCCTAAAAGAGTTTGAAGATGTATTTAAAGAAATACTAGGATCACCCCCTAAAAGAGACATTGATTCATCCATCAATCTGATGCTTGGAGCAACCCCAATATCCAAGACCCCTTACAGGATGAGTACACTAGAATTGAAGGAATTGTAAATGAAACTTGAATAACTTTTGAAGAAGGCATATATATGCCCAAGTGTGTCATGTTAGGGAGCCCCAATGTTATTTTTGAAGAAAAAGGATGGCACATTGATACTTTTCATTAACATTAGGCAGTTGAACAAGGTAATAATGAAGAATAAGTATCATTTTCCAAGGATCGTTGACCTCTTTGATTAGTTGAAAGATGGAAAAATATTCTCCAAGATAGATCTCAGGTCATGTTCTCATCAGGTGATAATTAAAGAAGAATACATCAGCAAGACTTCTTTCAAAACAAGGTATGGGCATTATGAGTTCACAGTAGTGCCATTTAGGTTATCAAATGCACCAGTTAGCTTCATGTGTTTAATGAATGATATTTTTAGAGAATACTTAGATGAATTTGTCATTATATTTTTAGATGACATTCTTATATATTCTAAATCGGACAAAGAGCATGAACAACACTTGAGGATGGTATTATAGGTATTAGGAGATCATTAGTTGTATGCCAAATTGAGAAAGTGTTCATTTTATCAGAAGCAAATTCATTACTTGGGACATATCATTTCAAAGGGAGGGATAGAAATGGATCTTGAAAATATTGAGTCCATTAGAGAATGGTCAGCACCAAAGAATGTGACAGAGGTTAGATTATTCATGGGCCTTGTAGAAATATTGCACACCCGATCACTTCCTTGCAAAAGAAGGGGGTGAAGTTTCAGTGGACATTGGATTGTGAAAAGAGTTTCCAACACTTGAAGAGTTTATTAACAAGTGATCCAATACTAAGGATTATTGATCCAAATGAAGACTTGATTGTATGCATTGATGCATGTAAACAAGGGCTTGGTGGAGTCATCAGTCAAAATGGGTATGTGGTATGATATGAATCAAGCAAGTTGAAGGAGCATGAAAGGAACTATGCTAATAATCATTTGGAGTTGGCAACCATAGTGAATGACTTGAATATGTGGAGGCACTACCTCATGGGGAAAAGGTTAGAGTTGAGGACAGGCCATAGTGATCTGGAATATTTATTTGGATAGCTAGATCTAAATTTCAGGCAAAGAAGGTGGTTAGAATTTCTCAGTGAATATGACTTTGATATAAATCATATCAAAGGGAAAGAGAAAAAGGTGGCTAATGCACTTAGAAGAATGGTACATGAGTTTCATGCTAAAACCATTATCATGTACCCAACATATTTGAAAGATATAATATTAGAGGCTACAAAATAAGATTTACAATACATGGAAATAATAACTAAATTACCACAAGGTATTTTGCAGCAGAAAATTGAAGACTATAAGCTAGAAAATGATGAAATTCTCATGTACATGGGCATAATTTATGTACCAAATTCTCAGGAATTGAAAAAACTAATATTAAGGGAAATGAATAATGAACCTTATGCTGGGAACCCAGGTTATTATAAACTATTGTATCTATCAAGAGACAATATTATTGGCGAGGAATGAAGAAAGAAGTTGTTGATTTTATTGCCAAATGTTTGGAGTGTCAAAAGGTCAAGGCTAAGCATAGACACCCATCTGGTTTTCTATAATCATTAACCATTCCTGAGTGGAAATGGGAAGTTGTAATAATGGATTTCATCACCAAAATGCCCAGAACAAACAAACATCATGATTCTACCATGGTAGTGGCAGATAAGCTTACTAAAGTTGGCCATTTTATTCTAGTAAATCTCACTCACAAGGAAGCCAACATTTTTTATATTTATATGAGAGAAATTTCTCAACTATGTGGTATACCCAAGACAATTGTGTTTGACAAAGATCCAAATTTTACATCAAATTTTAGGAAAGGATTATTTAAGGGATTTGGAACAAATTTGAAATTTAACACAACTTATCATACAAAATCAGATGGAAAAATAGATAAGGTGAATCAAGTGATTGAGGATATGTTGAGGATGTATGTGATGGATAAACCATCAAAATGGGAAGGATACCTACACTTAGTAGTGTTTTATTATAACAATGGGTACGAATCATCTCTAAAGATGATCCCATTTGAGGCACTTTATGGAAGAAGGTGCAACAGATCGATAAGTTTGGACAACCCAACAGATAGAGAAGTGGTTGGGATAGAATTACTCAGGGAAATGGAAGAGAAAATGTTGAAAATAAAAAAGAATTTAAAAGGTGCTCAAGAAAGGAAGAAAAACTATGTTGATAAGGGAAAAACTCACAAGGAATTTAAAGTGGGTGACCATGTATTCTTGAAAGTAAAGGCTAACAGAAGTTCTCTGAAGTTGGGAAATTTTTCAAATTTGGCAGCTTCTTATTGTGGTTCATTTGAAATCCTAGAGAGGATTGGTCCTATAGCATGCATGCTTTCCTTGCCGGCATCAATGTCTATTCATAATGTATTCCATGTATCATTGCTAAAAAAGTATATATCTGATGATAATCATTTCATTTATTGGAATGTGATTCAAGTGGAGAAAAAAGGTGACATTCAAGTGTATCCAGTGTGCATATTGGGCCAGGAGATCAAGTAGCTCCGGAATTGAGACATAGTGTTAACTACCTATACCAGATCTGCAAATATACTTCAATACGACAAAGAATAAACCATACACCATTCACCATAAAATGAACACAAGAATACAAAGAAAACCCTTCAAGTAGGGTAACACCATATATTATTCCTTAAGGAAGGAATTCACTCCTCAAGCAACACTTTCTTGTTACAATGAGAGTATTCTTCACTATGATTCATTACATTTCCTACACTTATTTATATAGCTCTCTCTATCTCCTATGAACCTTCTAGAGAGATTTATTACATTTATTACATCTAACTACCATAGTGGGATTTTATTAATATAGTGGACGTAGTCCACCTTAAATTGAATGACCACATTCTCATATATTAAATGACTTCCACTAATAATACATAACCACATTCCCATTGGGTACGTACCTAGGTATACTACATTCCATCCCCCTTCACATGTTTCACCCTCAAAACATGAGAATAAACCATACAATATGACCAACTAAGCAATGTAGACAACTGGTAACAAGTACGATCATCCATCCATCCCAATGGAAATCAAACATGATGTCCATCTACTTTCTTGACACTGTGATCTTGATCTTCATCATGTCGAGGTTTCCATGGGATTTTTTATGTAGCCTGAGCTCTTCTCGTAGTGTTAGTAGTCCTCCATACACCTCTTGATCGATTTCCTTTTTGGTGCCCTGTTGGTGCATAAATGTGTTGATGCACATGCCTTTGCCTTGATGATTGTTGTGTCTCTATATGATGTGGATGGTGATATACAACAACTGTATGAATTTATTCTTTTTTCTTCAAATATGCAACACTGCAGGATAGATTTCCATCTTGCAGAAGCATAAGCACATCTTGAACAACATCATTCCACTGTGGGGGAAAGCTAGCATGTGCTAGCTTTGCCTCTTGTACAAACAAGAACATCTCAAACAACATCATTTTAGCATGGAGGAAAGCTTGCACATGCTAGTATTCCCTCTTGCACAAGCATAAGCTCATCTTGAACAACATCATTCCATCGTCAATGAAATCTAGTTTGTGATAGCTTTCCCTCTTAAACAAGAACAAGTGCATCTCGATTAAAATCATTCCACCATGGGGGAAAGATATCTTATGTTGTCTTTCCCTCTTGCAAACACACAAGAACATCTTGAACAACATCATTCCACCGTGGGGGAAAGCTAGCGCATGCTATCTTTCCCTCTTGCATAAGCATAGGAACATCTTGAACATCATGCAACTGTGGGGGAAAGATAACACGAGATAGGTTTCCCTCTTGCACAAGCACAAGATCATATCAAACAACATCATTTAATGTGGGGAAAATCTGTCATGTGCTATATTTTCCCCTAGCACAAGCACATCTCGAATAACATCATTCCAGCATGGGGTGAAGCTAGTCTGTGCTAGCTTTCCCTATTGTGCAATCACAAGTGCATCTCGAACAACATCATTCCACCATGGGGAAAATCTAGCGCGTTCTATCTTTCCCTCTTACACAATCACAAGTGCATCTCTAACAACATAATTCCAGTGTTGGGGAAAGCTAGCACATGCTAGCTTTCCCTCTTGCACAAGCACAAGTGGATCTCGAACATCATCCTACCATGGGGGAAAGATAGTGCATGCTAGCTTTCCCTCTTACACAAGCATATACACATATCAAACAAGATCATTTCACTGTGGGGGAAATCTAGCGTGTGCTAGCTTTCTCTCTTGCATAAGCACAAGCGCATATCGAACAACATCATTCCGCTGTGGGGTAAAACTAGTGCATGCTAACTTTCAGTCTTGCAGAAACACAAGAACATATTGAATAAGATCATTCCATTGTGGGGAAAAGATAGTGTGTGCTAGCTTTCCCTCTTTCACAAACACAAGCACATCTCGAAAAACATCATTCTATCATGGAGGAAAGCTTGCACATGCTAAACTTCCCTCTTCCACAAGCACAAGCACATATCAAACAATATCATTCCACTGTTAAGGAAATCTAGTGCGTGTTAGATTTCCCTCTTGCATAAGCACAAGTGCATCTTGAACAACATCATTCCACCATGGTGGAAATCTAGCACATGTTAGCTTTCTCTCTTGCACAATAACAAGACCATCTCAAACAACACAATCCACTATGGGGGAAGGCTAGCACGTGCTATCTTTCCCTCTTGCACAAGCACAAGCACATCTCGAACATCATTCCATTGTGGGGGAAAGATAGCATGTGATATCTTTCCCTCTTGCACAAGCACAAAATCATCTCACACATCATTCAACATGGGGGAAAGCTAGCGTGTGCTAGCTTTCGCTCTTACACAAGAGCATCTCAAACAACAAATTAATTTACAGATTGTCTAACCCAACATTATCAGTAGGAGAAATATCACCTTCATCACACTTGTTTTTTTCAACTTTATCTTGCAAATATGAGTCTCAAGCCCAAGAGAAGGAAGGCACTTTGAACCAAAAAACTTTCTAATATGGAAGCCATGTGGCCAGGGCCAATACGCTTGTTGGTCCAAGTAAATTTTCCTTTGGAGGGTTTGATGTCTATTAGATCCCAATCAAGAATTAGCTCATCGACCCATTCTCAAATCAGATCTCTAGTCACAGAACCTCCTCTCTTCTCTAATGGATTTAGGACTACATTAAGATCTTCTGCTATGATTATTTTTTCTAAATGCATTCTACTGGTAGCTTTCCGATGAAGCTCCCAACAAAGTTTTCTTTTTTTAGAAGAGGACTGGAACGTAAATATTGAAAAGATAGACCTGAGTTTCAATGGATTTATGGAGCAGCTGGGCAAGGATCCAATGTGTGCACCAATTGGATAAAACTAGTTTGAATTTGGAAGCATCCCACGGGGTGTTGATTCCTCTTGAGGAACCTCCGGAGCTAACAACGACCCCTACACCTTTATTCAAAAATTTTAGACTTGATTGGGCAAATGATTTTTCTTCCAGCTTGGTCTCCTAGACTAGTAGAATGTATGGCTGAGATGATCTAACCAGGTCTTTATTGCATCTTCCTTAGTTTTACTAACTAACCCCCTACAGTTCCAGGAGAGTGCAAACATTAATTACTTTTGGGGGTGGGGGGCGCCTTTGTGAAGTTGCCCCTGGTTTCTGGTATTTCGAGGATTCTTGAGGATTTTGTATAGCATTGGCTTAGATTCTTGTATCTTATCCTTATAAATGGCCTGCTCACTTTTTCTTTTTTGGTTTTCCTTCCTTCGGAGAATTTCTTCTTGCTAGTCATGGTAGTTTCAACTTCACCTTCTTCATCCTCAAACCCATTGGCTTCAAAGTCTGCCTTAGATTTCTTCTGGTGCTCTTCTTCTCCTGCATCTGGTTGATGGGTTTCAACAGAAGGATTTTCCTGTCCCACTAGCTCTGGTTGGATTTCATCTTGGGTTTCTTGGACTGCTTCCTTTGTAATGTTCTCTAAGTTGGCGTATCTGTTTCCACAAGTTCTTGGAGGTTCTTGCATGGATTTATCTTTGGGGGAGGGGTCTTCTTTGGGGTTGGGAGGGTTTTTTTTGCCTTCATTCCTTGGTTCTAGGGCTGGATTATTTTCCTTTTCTTTCTTGGCTTGTTGTCATCCTTGTTTTTTTTCTTTTTCTGGTTGGTTTTCCTAGTTTTCGGGACAATGCCTAAAGAAATTCCCATATTTGTGGCATCCCCGACACTTGAATGGGAGTTTCTCGTAGTCCATTTTTTGAAAGTAAGACCATGACCCCATCATTAAATTTATGGCCTCTATAAGGCCTGCTTCTAATTCTACTTCTACGCAGATCCTGGTGTAGGCATATTGATATTTAGGGTCTGTTATTTCTATGTATTTCCCCAGGGCATTGCATATAGATTTCAAGGAGTCATTGTTCCATAATTGGATTGGGAGATTTGGGAGCTGAAACCAGACTAGAACGACATTGGGGATTTATGTTGAGGGATCAAAATCTGGCATCCACCAGTTCAAATAGAGACCTCATAACCCCATAAATTGGGCCCCATTTCTGAAGATGAGGTCATGATCTTCTTTGAGGGAAAATTCGAATAGAAAAAACCCTCTCCCGACCGAGTAGGAGACAACTGATTGAGAGATAAGAGGTATCCAGTTTCTATGGACCCATATTTCTATGGTTTTTGGAGAAGACCACAGGCCCATGAATTTCCCGATCAAGGCTTTGTCTGCCAGAGAGAGTTACCCAAATAATTTTCTCTAGTGGGAGAGTGACCTCAAGGATTTCTTCTAGTTTCCTTACAAACTTAGGAATAGCTCCTTCGATCGAATTATTTCCTTGTGAAGCTATCAATTAGGCAAAGGATTCAACTTCAAAAGGGAACATAGAGGAGGAGGGTGGTTGGGAACCACCCTTGGAGGCTGCCATGGTTTGGAAGCAGGTTGTGACTGACCTAGAAAAACCTCACTAGGGGAGTTGTCGGGTCGCGACCATAGTAATTTGTTCGTATTGTACTTAATAATGGTATTGACCTATTTTTTATCATTTGTTGGACATTGATAAAATTATATTATCTTATTATCCTATCTATTTTTCTAGGTCCCTAGATGGAAACTATAAAATTCTCCAAAGAATACATAAAACTACAAATTGCATTCTCTATCAAACATTCAAATTTCTACGAACCCTCCTTCTAAACCTTCTAAGTATATAACCACAATTGCTACAAACCCTCCTTCTACAAACCCTCTTACACACTTCCAAACAATTTGTGGGTAGTTTTTACATTCTTACATTTAACATAACTAATAATGACTACAATTCATGCAACCACATTTTGTTGATGCATTATTTCAAACAATTTGCAAGCAATGTTAACATTCCCACACTTTGCATACATGTATACAAAACCAATGCCTGCCTAGATTATAATCGACACCATTGAAATTGAATATCTCAACAGAGGTTGGTGTCAAGGGTTATCATACCTCTAATTTGTGAAATTTAGAAGAATTTATAGTGATGATTCTATAGAAAAATGTAGAAAGGAAATTCTGGAAAGTAGAAATGATGATGGAGATGCACATGTGGATACCATAATCAATGATCAATTGTGATAAAGTGTAGTCCTGAATGTCTTCTTGTATCAAACTGAATATGAATTCCAGGAAGGCGTGACCTAAAGGTCATTTTTAGGATTGTTTTAACACATAGATGACCAACAGTATATGGGGAAATTCCAACAATCAATCAACATATTTCTAAGTGTGTTTCCGTAGTTCATTTCTAGCAGGCAATTGGCATGATTCTAAGAAAATTCAAACTTTGCCAGGCACATTTCCAAGGAATATTTTGTCCAGAAACATAGTAGCCGAAGCACATTTTCCCAGCATATAAAATATAGCCTGCAAACCCACAAAAATACCATTGTCTACAACATTATTTTCAGGCCTACATATGCATTAACAATATGGTTGTTGGGAGTATGTTGTTCACATTCTCTTTTGGCCAAAATATACTCTTCTTCTTCCAATAGTTGAGCATACCGCAAACCTATAGCATCTTGCCACAACAATGAAGGTTTAAATCGCTATTACTTACCTAATTCCCACATGCAACAACATGATGAAATGAAGGGATCATCCCCAGTTGATGATTGGTGGGTAGCTCCATGGCAGTGGTTGGAGCAATGAAAAATTTCATAAACTCAGAATCTATTCAAAGTTATGGAACATATGCACTTGGTTTCATGCTCAAGGTGTTCAAAGAAGTTTTTCCTTCAGGCTCATCTTTTGATCTCTTACCTTCATCAGATTGTCTTTGTAACAGTGGGGATACAAAATCCTTATTTGACTCAAGAGAAACACAATCAGGACAATATACTGCAAGAAAGGACCTTTTAGTGCTAAGTGGAATATATATGGATTTAACAAGTAATGTTCTTTATGGAATTGGAGAATTACATATAGTTATTGAAAGTGTAATGGCAACAATGTGGGAATTTCCAAAGATTGAGACCATATAGATCTGGGGCTATGTTGTACTTCAGAAATAATTTCCTGCATATATCCAACTTGCTCGACACATGTTCCATTGTTCAAACGATAAGGAGGATGTTGTCTTAGTTGTTTCTCATGATTCAAATAATGCTTCCCTATGTTTTCTACAATATCAAGTTTGTGACTTATTTGAGAATGACCAGAAGGGAAAGTCAGTCATGTTGGATATCTCAACAACTGATCATATTTGTGTCTTTCTCAACAACAACAGATCATACAACCACAAGAAACATAAGTAAAGGAAGATCCACAAACATAGCCAAGGATTTTGCAGACCCATATATGTATAAACCAAAAACATTGTTTTTCACACATCCAATAAAAAAGAAACAAAGGACTGGGAATATGATAATAATTGATGAAATCCAAGTCCACATATGACAAAATTAAAACAGACCCAGAAGAGATATTCTATTCTTGAAGATAAATCAAAAAATTCTGAGAATACTAGGATGAAACTCACCACCAAATTTCTAACCATGTCGGTATCTATGCTTTTCCTGCAATGTTGATGATAATTTTGATTCTATTAAATTTTTGTTCTTCCTTATTTTGGAAAGACAATTTTCATGATATTGGTGGTGATATATGTTACATTATGAACTTGATTTCTTATGTAGATTAATACTTTTATTTTCTTCAATACTTTGATTCCAACTTAATACACTTCAATAATTTCAAATCATAATCGAATAACAATAATTATGTAGATAAGTAAGAATGCATATCAATAGCACATATACCCTGGGGAAACCTTGTATAGGGAGAAAAACCCCAACAAACAATATTCCTTTATTGCATTAATATTGTAATATCTCTTACAAATATCCACCATGAATGTACTTCTCTCAAAGAGCTTGCCAAGATGACTCTGACCTAAAAAAGACTTACAAGACCTTGCTGAAATACACCTTTGATATGCTGCCTCTTTATCACTGATGTGCTCCTCTATTACTTCACCCTCAACTTGCATATGAAAAATCTGTTTCAAAATTGTGCTGCAAAATTGTCTTAGAAAAACTGTATTGAAGAGAGGATTCAACCTCTTCTTATATAGGCTGAAGAGGGGTAGAGGAGAGGCTCAAAATAGTAACCTGATTGCATGCATTAGTCATAACTCAAATTCATACTTTAGTTCTAACTTAGAACTAGACTTGAGATTGGTTACAACACAACATTACACTTTAGTTCGAACTTTAGAACTAGACTTGAGATTGATTATAACTCAACATTACACTTTAGTTAGAACTTAGGACTAGACTTGAGACTAACATGATTTAGTTTAAACTTAAAACTAGACTTAAGACTTTAGTTGCAATTCAACATTACACTTTAGTTCTAAAGTAGAACTACACTCAAGACTTTAGTTGCAACTCAACATTACACTTTAGTTCTAAAATAGAACTAGACTCAAGACTTTAGTTGCAACTCAACATTACTAAAATAGAACTAGACTCAAGACTTTAGTTGCAACTTAGCATTACACTTTAGTTCTAACATAGAACTAGACTCAAGAATTTAGTTACAACTCTTGACAAGGCAATTCAAAATTCTCTTCATGGTGGATAATGTTTACACATGCCAACGCACTAGTGTTTATGGATAAATCCGTAAGTGCGGACACAAACCGATCTCCCTAGATCCACCTGGATCTAGAACAAAACATGA
>ML789044.1:165207-220250 GCA_009831015.1 Picea engelmannii | reverse complement strand
GAAAATGCAACTTCTTTTCTCAGGAAAAGTTCTTCTTCCTTCTCTCTTCAGGAACTCAGGCCACTGTGACCCCTCTAAAGGCAATAGATAGGTTTACATCATTAACGATCATAGGGATGACGAAAATAATGTGTAACAACTAGATCAATACAATTACATCATTTGTAATATTAGGAATATCATTTGTTTCTAGCTCATAGGAATTTTACATTCAACCTAACTTTTGCTAGATACCTTGACTTTTTCTCATGGCTCACAAGGTTTGACTAGGCTCACAGAGGTTGTATGTTCCCCCTAACTTGTGCACTAGTCTGTCTATGCTCACAGAGGTTGTACGTTCCCCCTGACTTTTGCACTACACTGTCTATGCTCACAGAGGTTATACGTTCCCCCCGACTTTTGCATTAGACTCACATAGCATATCATTCGTCCTGACTTTTGGTTTGACTCACAGAGGTTGTCCGTTCCCCTGGCTTTTGTCAATACCTCATAAGACTGGTTGATTCTCCAAATCTCCCTGGCTAGCCTCAGGGTGGCCCATATGGCCTCTCATTGGAGAATGACTATCAATGCTACCAAATTTAACACTCCCTCTCAACGAGGGATTCATTCTCAGCCACACCAAGCTTGCCTCTCAGCTGCACAAATTGTCTCGAGGTAAGAGGCTTGGTTAGGATATCAAGTACCTGCTCACTAATGGATATGTTCTGTAACTTCACAGTTTTTCTCTAGACTAAGTCTCAGATGTATTGGTACCTCATGTCAATATGTTTTGACCTATCATGAAATACCAGTTTCTCTGTCAATTTTATGCAACTTTGATTATCATAGTGAACCATCATCATCTCGATCTTGTCAACAAACAACCCAAAAACCAATTTTCCGAGCCACACTGCTTCCTTGCTAGCATCACTTGCTACAATGTACTCAGCCTCTACTGTACTCTGTGCAATGGATACCTTCTTTCGTCTTGACCAAGAGATCATAGTGTATCCTAAACTAAAGCAGTATCCGGAAGTACTCTTCTGATCAATTGGGCTTCCTGCCCAGTCAACATCTCTATACCCATGCATAAATAAACCACCACTGGATGTATATCTCAAACCATAAGTAATGGTCCCTCTGAGATATCTCAAGATGTGCTTTGCTGCCATGTAGTGTATCTATCTTGGTTCAGTGATGAACTGACTCATTTCAATCACTACATAGCTTATATCTAGCCTAGTGTGGATCATGTACATCAATGATCCAATCAGCTACCTATACATGGTGGGATCCACCAAATCTAAACCTGTATCAGAATCATGTAGCTTCTTTAGGTTGGTAACCATCGGAGTAGACATGGATTTGCAATCCATCATACCAAACCTCTTTAGTACATCCACTGTGTATTTTCCTTGTGCCATAAATATCTCACCCTGTCTTGCCACACTTCCAATCCTAGGAAGTAATGCATCAATCCTAAGTCTTTCCTCTTGAATTATAAGGTTAGCTCCCTCTTACACTAGGCTATTATCCCTTGATTTGTTGTTAGAAACAGATCATCAACATACAATATTAGTATAACAGGTTGGTTACCTCTTACCTTGAAGTATAGATTTGCATCAACATCACTTTTCTGAAAGCCCGGGCTTTTAAGAAATCCATCAATCATGTCATACCAAACTATGGGAGACTTCTTAGGACCATACAAGGAATTTCTTAGCTTGCATACATGAGTGTGTTTGTTATGCAGTATAAAACCATCTAGTTGTTCCACAAAGACCTCCTATTCAATCTTTCCATTCAAGAATGTTGTTCTTACATCCATCTGATGTAGTTTCCAACCAAGTACGAAAGCTAAAGAAATAATAGCTCGAATGGAGGTATACCTGGCTACAGGAGAAAAAGTCTCTTCGTAGTTGATTCCTTCTTTCTGAGTGAAGCCTCTGGCTACAAATATTGCTTTGAACTTTTCCACACTTCCATTAGCTGCATGTTTGATCTTATAGATCCATTTGGAAGAAACCATTGATTTGTCTTTTGGCCTTGGCACAATGTCCCAAACATTGTTCTTTATAATAGACCTGTATTCCTCAAGCATGGCATCCTTCCATACTTGTAATTTATATTCTTCTTCAAATGAAGAAGGTTTTACATCACTAATGTTGTTCATCAGTGCAACATAGCCTCCAAACCTATGAGGCCTCTTCCTTTCCCTGGACGTTCCTTTGGGAGCAGTTATCCTTTCTACTTCCTGCACTATTTCTTTAAGCCAACTTGGCTTCCTTTTGGCTGGAGTTTCTTCAAGATTTATTTCTAACACTTCAGTGGGTTCTAGGGGCTCATCATTTGGCCCTTCATGAGGTTTTTCCTTCTGATCATCTAACTCTTCATTTTCACAAGAGGGTGAAGTTGGTTGAACTGCTTCTAAATCCTGCTGAAGCTCTCTGGATTTCTTAAATGTGGCTTCCTCATGGAAATTCACATCTCTTATTACCTCTATTTTACTTTGACCTAGTACATAAATCCTGTAATCTTTGGAGTTCTCACTGTACCCCACAAAAACCCCTTTATTTCCTAAGGGTTCCATATTTGTCCTCTTTTCCTTAGGGACATGAATATACACAGGACATCCAAATATCCTTAGATTCCCTACTTCAAGTTTGATCTCTGAGAAGACTTCTTCAATAGTATTGTCCTTCAAAATAGGATGTGGACACCTGTTCTGAATATACATGGTAGTGGAGGTAGCTTCTTCCCATAAAGAATTTGGTAGATCCTAGTCATATATCATTACTTTTGTTGCCTCACAAATAGTCCTATTTTTCCTCTCAGGAACACCATTTTGCTGAGGGTTATATGGCATGGTCAATTGTCTCTTGATTCCTACTGAATTGCAGAAATCCTCAAACTGAAGAGATTCAAACTCTCGTCCATTGTCTATTCTAAGGATTCTGATGTGTTTCCCTGTCTTCTTTTCAATAAAGGCTTTATACTCTTTGAATTTATCAAATGTTTCACTTTTAGCTTTAAGAAAATATATCCAACATTTTCTTGAGTAATCATCAATAAAAATTACATAATACAAACAACCACTGAGTGAGGGAGATGACATGGGACCACATACATTAGAATGAACCAGATCTAAGATGCCCTGAGCTCTGTTGTCACTACTAGGAAATTATTTCTTTATATTTTTAGCTAGCATGCATCCCTTACAAATTTCATTTTTACTAAGATAAATAGAGGGCATGCCACATACCATGTTCTGTAGATATGGAAGAGCTTTGTAATGAATATGTCCAAGTCTTATGTGCCACAATTTACTAGAGCTAGTCGCATCATGATCCAATGCTTGAACTGACTGTACTAACATGACGTACAAACCTCCAATGCGAGTTCCAATGGGTTTCGTTGTACTTAAGTGGCTACCTTTAGCCCATAGTAGTTCCCTCCTGTCCTTGAAGATCACCCAATATCCCTTTTCCTCAAGGGTTGAAACTGATAGTAGATTCTTCTTGAGCCCTGGAACATATAATACTTCATCAACATGAATTCTAGCCCCATATTCCAATCTGAAGGAGATAGTGCCTACTCCCTATATCTTGTAACATTTTTCATCCCCAATCTCAACCTTCTCTACAAAAGATTTTGTCCCAAATCTGAGAGGATCTCCTTGTACCCTATCATGTGCTTTGATGCTCCACTGACTACTAACCAAGTTTTCGGCCCCGTGGAAACTGAACTGGATAAAGAAGAAACCAAATAGTATTCTTTCCTATTTTCTTTCTCATTAGAAAGAATTTTCTGATTTCTTTTGGATTCATCATCCTCAGCAGTTGAGGCATGATGTTTCCCTTTCCTAGTATATTTCTTTCTAAACCAACAATCTTTAGCAAAATAACCCAATTTATTACAACTAAAGCATTTAATCTTATATGTATCAATATTCCTTCTTTTGAATGTACCTTTGATGTTTGGCTTCCATTGAGAGCCTTTCTGGAAAGTGCCTTTCTTCATTCCCTTGAATCTTGATGCTAAAGATGAGTGCTCTTCTTTCATTGGCTCACTCCTGGTAGTTGTGCGGCTCTCCTCCTCGAGGCAATCATGCCATAACCTCTCAAATGTGGGATGAATCTCTCTCCCACTTACACTGGATAAGAATGTCTCCAATGAAGAAGGAAGACCATAACAAATGGCCTACACTAAATCATCATTGTCCACTATCACCCCTGTGACCAAAATATGATCTCTGATCTAAGATATCGTGGAATAGAAATATGCCATTGATTCACCTTTCTCCATATTCAAATACTTAAGCTTGTGCTTAAGTGTCCTCTTCTAACTTGGAGCATGTTTCTCATACAGATTCACCAGGGTATCCATACAGTCCTTGGGAGTCATTAACGAAGTCATTGTAGGAATTATACTGTCTTTGACTGAGTCAAAGATGATTCACTTGGAATTTGATTGACTCTTCCTAAAATTCATTCTTCCTACATTATTCATTGGTTCCTCCACCATTGTGGTCACATACTACTCAAGATCATGCTCTTGCAAGATATTTTTTATCCAGAGATTCCAGACATTAAAGTTGGTAGCTCCTTCGAGCCTATCTTCAACCCTGACTAAAATGGAGCATGGTACTAACAATGGAAACTTAATAAGATCACTTGGATCTATGTGTACCTGTTGTTGCACTTCAACATGTTTAACAGATCCTAAGCTCTAATACCATGTTAAATTATGAGATTGATTTCTTATGCGGTTTAATTCTTTTATTTTCTTCAATACTTTGATTCCATCTTAATACACTTCAACAATTTCAAATCATAATCAAATAGAAATAATTATGTAGATAAGTAAACATGCATATCAACAACACATATAACCTGGGGAAACCATGTACAGGGAGAAAAACCCCAACAAACAATATTCCTTTATTGCATTAATAATGTAAGATATCTTACAAATATCCACCATGATTGTACTTCTCTCAAAGAGCTTGCCAAGATGACTCAAACCTAACAAAGACTTACAAGACCTTGTTGAAATACACCTTTGATATGCTACCTCTTTATCACTGATGTGCTCCTCTATTACTTCACCCTCAACCTGCATATGAAAACTTTGTTTCGAAATTGTGTTGCAAAACTGTCTTACAAAAACTGTATTGAAAAGAGGATTCAACCTCTTCTTATATAGGCTGAAGAGGGGTAGAGGAGAGGCTAGAAATGGTAACCTGATTGCATACATTAGTCATAACTTAGCTTCATACATTAGTTCGAACTTAGAAGTAGACTTGAGATTGGTTACAACTCAACATTACATTTTAGTTCAAACTTTAGAACTAGACTTGAGATTGATTACAACTCAACATTACACTTTAGTTCGAACTTAGGACTAGACTTGAGACTAACATGCTTTAGTTCGAACTTAGAACTAGACTTAAGACTTTAGTTGCAACTCAACATTACATTTTAGTTCTAAAGTAGAACTAGACTCAAGACTTTAGTTGCAACTCAACATTGCACTTCAGTTCTAAAATAGAACTAGACTCAAGACTTTAATTGCAACTCAACATTACTAAAATAGAACTAGACTCAAGACTTTAGTTGCAACTCAAGATTACACTTTAGTTCTAACATAGAACTAGACTTGAGACTTTAGTTACAACTCTTGACAAGGAAATTCAAAATTCTCTTCATGGTGGATAATGTTTACATGTGCCAACGCACTAGATCAATACAATTACATCATTTGCAATATTAGGAATATCAGTTGTTTCTAGCTCATAGGAATTTTAAATTCAACCTAACTTTTGCTAGATACCTTGAATTTTTCTCATGGATCATAAGGTTCGAATAGGCTCACAGAGGTTGTATGTTCCCCCTGACTTTTGCACTAGTCTTTCTATGCTCAGAGAGGTTGTACGTTCCCCCTGATTTTTGCACTAGATTGTCTATGCTCACAGAGGTTGTATGTTCCCCCTAACTTTTTCATTAGACTCACATAGCATCTTGTTCGTAATGACTTTTGGTTTGACTCAAAGAGGTTGTTTGTTCCCCCTAGATTTTGTCAATACCTCACAAGACTGGTTGATTCTCCATATCTCTTTGGATAGCCTCACAGTGGCCCATATGGCCACTCATTGGGGAATGACTATCGATGCTACCAAATTTAACAATATACACCATTGTGATGGAAATGATTGTAACGATCATTTTTCCCATTATTAGATGAAGCTTTATTGACACTACCATAACTGTAACATCCAATTTCCCAATGATTACCATCAAAATAAACCATGCTAGACAAACCACATTTAGGAACTATCATCATTACCAAGGTATTCATACTATGTACATATCTCACTTGGTACTTTTGTTCTCTTTTAAGTTTTAGCATAACATAGCTGCTTATCAAAGTGGAATATCTTATAACCAAAATGAAGTAATTCATTGGAGAATAGAAAAACAACAGAACTAATCTTGTGCAGGCACTACAAACCAACATATTGATTATCCATAGTCATCTGGTGATCAAATACTATATTTGCACAGACCACCGACAAAACAAAACAAAAAG
The DNA here is from genome assembly GCA_009831015.1 of Picea engelmannii. Classification (NCBI taxonomy): domain Eukaryota; kingdom Viridiplantae; phylum Streptophyta; class Pinopsida; order Pinales; family Pinaceae; genus Picea; species Picea engelmannii. The sequence continues at coordinate 213,680 of ML789044.1, read as the reverse complement.
CATCAATCATCTTGCATCCTAAAAAAAGTTGACCAATTGCATAAATCTTAGATACATCTCTTTTCATCTACATATGTTTGGAATCCATGAATGGTGCATGTTACCTACTAATATATGGGTTCTTTTGGAGCAAAAGAACCATAATCTACTACATCAAAAAGGAAGCATAGTAATAAAAAGACAAACTCATTTTTGGTGATAGATGGTAAAGGTATTTAAGAAAACCTTTGATTGATCTAATTTGAGGTATTCCATTACATCAAAGACAAAAATCTATTGAGTACAAAGACAATATCATCAAGGAGAATCATCGTGATGAATGTGAAATAATTTAATTCCTATCTCTGATGGATTGTGAAAATATTTTTGTAAACAACTACAGTAATCAGGGCACAAAGTTTTGTTTTACCATAGTAGCATGGATCATGAGAAAAATTTTGATTGGAAAGGTTTCCATAACTTTATTCTGATATCACTACCAATCAGAGTAGAAATCATGAAGCTTGACAACAATTCTGAGCAATGATATGTCTTTCAACATTCTCGTCATAAAACGTGTGATGAAGTGGCTTAAGGATATCAATAATGCTAGGGTGTAAAAGTGCAAGGTTGGAAAAGCTTATGGTGTACTTTTGTTAGGATCATTGTTAGGAAAATATGGCTTGTTTCTAGAACAACGAACTTACAGGGAAGATTTCAAAAAAGGAGAAGTGGATCGGGATCCTTTCATAACCAAATAAAGGGATTGTGTTCTTTAGTTGAATGTATACCACATGGGAGGCCAAGACAATACATATGAAAAACAAGTGGCTTTATGGACAAGGGATGTTATAGAATATCTCCAATGCATTCTAATAGACTATCTCCAATGCATTCTAGATGAATCTTGTCAAAATGATGACCTTGTTTCAACACTATACGATAGAGACAACTCACAAATGCTCTTGGGTAGCTCTAGTCAGCATCAAGGAGGTGACTCTTCCCAAATAAATACTGACAGTGAGGAGCCTTCCTTGTATATTAAATGGTGTTATATGGTGTGGATCCTATATTGGAATTATGCAGAAGTGTTACTCCAATGTCCTCAAGTCATTGAATGGGTGCTTTCTCAGTTACTGGAAAAGGATTTGAATGGTGGTATTGTAGACAAAAAGGATATGAAGAGTCCCATTGAAAGGGAGCCTACTAATCATGAGTTTTCTATAGCATACTTGGTATCCCCCATTTAGAAACGAGTTGCTAATCTTTCAAAAGATGTCAATCCTTTGCTTCTTCCAACAATTAGGGAAAATTTGTGCAGCCCCTAGGTAAATCTATCATATCAGGAGATGTGATAAGTTCTTATCACATCTCATGATCAATCATCAAACATAAACATGTTTGTCATAGAGTGTATACCAGGTCAAGTTTCCACATATTGCAAAAGAAAAAGTAAATATTTCATCAAAAACTATTTTGGTTTGAATGCACATCTCATCTTAAATTCCATTGCAAAAAGATTTTAAATAGAAATATAATCACTATTCTGTAAATAATACCTGAGTAAATGTATTATTTGAGTAGTAGTCGAGTACTTGATAAAAAACGCATGATATATTTGTCTTGTTTTATTTTTTCCATTCTCTGAAAATGAAATTAGTACAAGAAGCCAGAGGCACTTTCACAAAATATCACATTCTAAAAGTGCACACATATTAGCCTTACCAAGAAAATCACATTAGTGGAAGCATGACATTTGACCAAAAATCACAACAGCCTCATCAACACTATCATTTTGCACAAATCCTTTAATCATAGCATTCCTTGTGACCACATCCCAGTGATGCATTCTTTCAAACACTTTGCGCGCACTATCAATATACCCACATATGCCATACATATACAAGGGAAGTCCCCACACAAGTATTAGACTGTCACCCACTCTGAATTATGTCCCCATGAATCTCCCTGCAATGTTCCATAGTTTCCAAATCAACATAGGCCATGAGAACATTGTCAAAAGTGAACTGATTCGGATGGAATGAGGTATAGTTATGCATTTTCCTTAACATCTTCAAGGCCTCTTCACAGCTCCTGTGCTTAGCATAAACTGAAATAATAGAACCCCATGAGACTACATTCTTCTATTGCATTTCATCCAAATAACAACAAGCATCCACAACACTGTCACACTTGCCATACATAATCACAATCTTCCTACCTAAGAACATGGTCGGTTTGAATAATGTGAGAATGGATTAGTTTTATTTCTCTTAGTCTTTTTAGCTTGAATCATCCCTGTAAAAGAAAAGCATAGTCATCGGAGTCTACACCATTCCTTGAACGCAGAATTCACAGGGCCTCTTTTAATTGGACTTTAATTCGCAGAGCCCATTTTAATATGTTTTTCTTAATCCTCGACTTTTAAACAGGAAAATATGAACCTAATTTTCTGATCTCAATCAAAGCCTTAAAGTATCGCTGGTTGTCCATCCAGATCCATGATCCTATGATGAAAGGAAGAAGTGGAATCTCTAGGGCATGGAATATATAAGAAACTCCATGGACCCAAGTGCTAAAGAAAAACATGAGGAAGAACATGAAGATTCCAAGAAAGAAAAAGAAACCAGAAAAACTAGTCGTTGTATCAAGAATCACAAGATTACCAGCCTGATATGAACTCACTAAAAGAAATCAAGAAGAAGAACTGAAAGTTGTGATAAAGAGCAGTGTATGGAAGACTTATGAATGAAAGCATTGCGATATCTAGAAATAGAGGTTCTCCCAGATGGAGGGATAAGGCTATGATGATTACTTTTTCCAGTAAACCAGACTTATCTCTACATGAGTCATTATATCATCTGCAACATCCATGAGTTGGAGTTCTACATCAGATGAATGCAAAGAATGTTCTCCAGAGAAATTAAATAAAGAGCGTATGAAGAGCAGCCTCAAGACTTTGAGGCATACCAAAAAGAGACCCTTGCATGCAGACAGAAGAAGACAACTTGGTGGAGAACCTCCAGTGCACAATAGAAGTGTGGTGAAGATTTTCTATAAGAGAGATATTGTATCAAGATGATTACCCAGTAGATCAGATCTCATGATGATAGAAGAAGTGCCACATGGATATGTAACAATTTTCCAACAATGATATACTCTATTGATTAGATCTACATGAAGCCTTCATAGAAAAATAGTGTTCCAGACCAAAGTACATTTGAAATCAAGAATTACATTATCTGTGATGAAGTTCGGAAAGGAGAAAGTGGTTCTCTAATACATATCTCCACAGATGAGCAGATAAGCAGACATTTTGGTAAAAGATGAAAGAGTTTGCGTACTCAAGTTGGAGTTCGTGGAGATGACTTCCTTATTGATAAAGGAAGATATGAATCCTAGGTTGGGAGTGAACACTAAAAATATTATTGAAGACTGTCATTGAAAAATAGTCTAGCTTGGGTAGATTCTTTCCTGTTCAGAAAGTGGATTGAGATTTCTGACAGACAGGGATTTCCCATTGTGGTTAACATGGGAAATGGTCCAGATTTTTTATGTATCATAGACAACAACTTCCCATTGTAGTTAACATGGGGAGTGGTGTAGGGTATTCTCTCTTCTTCAGGGTTACTCAAGAAGACTAGCCCGCCTCGTTGGTCAACTATTTCTCATTGTGGTTAACATGAGGAATAGTCTGTTTTGGAGGTTGATGCAAGACAGTATTTTCCTCTTGTGGTTAACAAAGGAAATGGTCCGGACAATCATTCCTTTAGGTTTATATATTCTCTCTAGGGTGCACTTTGATTAGTGTAGGAGGAATGGCCCAGGGTGGGGACTGGTCCAAGCTCAACAATCAGGGACAGACATTCCTTAGGGTTTATACATTCTCTCTAGGGTGCACTTTGATTAGTCTAGGAAGAATGGCCCAGGGTGGTGTTATCCACAATTTTGGTCATCGTGATGATGTTATGATGATGTCATGATGATAGGAAAATCAAGCTCTTCAATAAGAATACTTTCCTGAGAAAAGTTGCAACTGTCTGTTTCCAGAAACTATGTTTTTTAAGATAGTTCGCAGGCTGCCTATATACTTGCCTGCGAGAATGCCTGATTCTCGTAGGCTGCCTTAAGCTAGGGTGTGAATAGTTTGCACTGTAATGAAGGCTAGGGTGCGAACATCTTCTTAAAGGGGAAAAAGATGAAGTTCTCGAGTCTTATAGAAGAGAATCTTCAAGAAGAATGAGTTGGCTAACGAATGGTTGTTCAAGTACTGGCATTCCAGATATCTTGGGATCATTTTGTATCCAAGTAACTAAGTTATCTTCTCCTATATATTGAGGATATTTCTCATGAAAAAGTTACAACAAGCAAGCTAGCGAGAGATTGATTGGAGAATTGTTGGAAGCCTGTATGAAGGACTGATGCTACAGCAGCAAGAGACTACAGCAAGGTCATCACAAGTAGTTGATTTTCTTCATGCATGAGCAAGTGTGTGTGTTAGAACTAGGAGCCATCGAAAGGAGACCTACGACATCAAGGCTCTGGTTGTAAGTTTCACTTTCAATTAATTCAATACAGTAATATGTCACTTTCCCATAAATATGATCTCACTTTATTACATGATTCCTTGATCACATGTATAGACTAGCTATTGAATATATTAATTTGCCTTTACTTCGATTGGTTTGGACTGTTGTGATCTGAACGGTGAAAGAGCATTGGAGTGAATCTTGGAACAACAAAGACCTAAGGAAAGCGTTCATAAGGTATGTCCATAATCCTTATCTCTTAGTTCATTCAATAGGCTAGATCTAGGGAAAGGGTAGTATTCTGTCCTGTTTTGTTCTAGATCCAAGTGGATCTAGGGAGATCGGTTCATGTCCGCACTTACGGATTAATCCTGAAATAGGTGGGGACTGGTCTAGGTTCAGAAGACGGGACAATTATTATTCCTTGCTTGAGAAGAATAGTCCATATATCTCATTGTTCTACTCTGAGGGAAGATATTCTTTCATATCTCACAGATGTGAGTGAAAGATTGGCCCAGATGATTCAGTTTATATCATAACATTGTTTCTGTGCAGGTTGATATCAGATGATTGTTATGAAGACTGTATGACAAGAGATGTAGACTACTGTGGTCAATATGTTCCCTACTTCTCAACCAATGCCACAAGACTATCACCAATCCTTTAATTTCATGGTAGTGACTGTTATCACTGAAATTTCGTTCGCACATGGCGACAAGAACTCAGCATCGCAAAACAGGAATGAAGTCATTCATGGCATTGAATTAATTTCACAGCATTGCAAAAGGGTCAAAAACTATACAAAGTAACCAAAAATTGAAGGGCGCTTTACACAAGATGGGTGCGTGCACATATGTGCGGAACATGAACATACAAGGCATGCATGCACGCACGACACGCGATTGTTGGCGCAAAAACATGCGCACCTGCTAAATGGTGCATTTATGGAATTGGTCGGCCTCCCAACCACTTATGGATCAGCTCCCAAGTTGATTTGACTCCCAAATCTGAGCTGAATCCGCATGGTAGGCTGGTCAAAGACCTAATTAAGCCCTAAAGAGCCCATTTTCACACCTCAAAGGAGTTACATAATCACCCAATGCTATGCTATAAAAAGCCATGAAGAAACACCATTTCCTCAAGGAATTTCATGTATTGTTATGTTGCTAAGATTGTTAAGGACTCATTCTTTGACAATAACACATTGGCACCATTTCATAGAGCCATTCACCTCTCCATTGAGTGGATGTGCTTGGAGTTCTTTCACCATCATTCTCATTTTCTCATTGTAAGGAGAGAAAGTTTGTGAGGACACAAGAGCCTTCCTTTGGAGGAAGAAGGGACTCATAGTCCCCTTTCTTCATTGTGCTTTGATTTCATCAATTGATCAGCCTAAAAACATTGGTGATATTGGTCTTTTTTGTGTTTTTATTTCTTTATCCATATGCTCATAGTTTTAGTTTGTTTTAATTTAATTCTTTCTTATAGTTTTGTTTTATTTTCTCTAACCCTTTCCTCTATAGTTGTCATGCTCTGCAAGACCCAACAGGGCATGTAAGCACCCTTTATTTGCTCACCGAGTGACGAATTGGGTGCAAACAGTGACTTTTGTTTATTTACCCTGTATACTCTCTATCCACTATTTTTGTTCACTGCAATTGCCTCTCGAGCATAACCTCCTTGTCATTTAAGGATTTTCATACATTGGGCTATAAGTTCTTCTTTAACATGCCCCTTGTAGTTGTAGAAACAATAGTGGGACATTCTAACATATGTGTGGGTTAACGACATCTAATTAAGCGAGGTTTCTAAAAGATTGATAACTGAAATTGGAGGACAAACAATAATCGGAAAATTGTCAAAACGTTGAACATCTAGACCACCCAAAAACATTATACATATTAAACTTAAAAATGAAAATTGGGCAAAAATGAACGACTTAGGGTATAGTTTCCACCAAAATAAGAGACTTTTTATTGACATTGGCTAAACGTTCTACCTTTTGGGTTTTTTTGGTCGGAATTCGACGATGTAAATCTGGAAAAAATCACTATATTTTGTTGTTTACATTACATTTTTGAATGCATAAATGGATTCAGCGTGCTGAAAAACCCCAGAGGCACTTGGATTATGCAAACTTAGCCACTCAAAATATGAAGATCAAACAATTCCTCACCGGATTTCGGAAAAATTGAAACGAAAAAAAACGTAGGAAAACTTCCAAAAAGTAGAACGTTTAGACTATGCTCTTTTTATCTAATAAATTTTATAGGTGAATCTCTATTTTCCTAATGAGTGAATAGAGATGGTAAGGTTTTATTCACCCTGCAATTTTTTGACTTATAGTTTCCATCAAAATAAGAAACCTTTTATATAGTACATTTTATAGGTGAATCTTTAGGTATATATTTTTTTGACAATTGGATAATTGGGAAAAAATATCTATTTTTATAATAGGTGAATAACACCGGCAAGGTTTTATTTACCTTGCATTTTTTTTTTAAATATAGTTTCCATCAAAATAAGAAACATTTTATCTATAAAATATATAGGTGAATCTAGTTAAATATTTATTTGACAATTGGGCAATTAGGAAAAATCAACGAATTTGGGTATAGTTTTAGTTGGCATTGGTTCTGAAGAAGTCGATGTCCGAGTATTGACCTGGAAGATTCAACGAATGCTCTTGTAGCCTGAATGCATTGGAGGGCATAAAAAGCGTTGGAGGTAGCTGGAAACAAAGGAGCTTCTTCCTCAGTTTATCTTGAGGCTTCTATAAAACCGAAAGTCTGAGTGAAAATGGTGGTTGAAGGGGGGCTTGGTTAGGAATTTCGAGATCAAACTCTATCTCTACGGCAACAATTTGATAATACAAGAACTTCAGACAACTCCTCCCTACTTTAAAGTAGGGGACATAATGAATGGAATATAAATGGGGGATGGATATCGTAGGAATGGGTTTCTTGACTTAGTTCGTATTTCATGAGGACTGATATATAATGGGTTACGAACTATAGCAATTTTGAGGACGTGGAATGATTATGAATGGCCAGGAAGGTTGACACAATAATCAGCATGAGAGGTTTTGGAGTAGGAGCATCCACTGTGTATTTGGCACAACATATTTCATTTTCAGCATTTGCAACATGTTTGACCAAATACCTGAATAGATTTTTGGTTTGACAGAAGTCCAGTTTGCAACATGTTTGAGGAAATAACTGAACAGGGTTTGGGCTTGTCAGATTGTTTCAAATCTTTATGAATTCCCTGCAGGGTAAACCATCACCCTATAGGTGAAATCTATTGATTCCATCTCCATTTTAAAGAGAAAGGTGTTTCCTAAGGAGAGGATCCATGCATCTCTGCATTTGTTCTTCTTTTTTGGTAAGTAGTTAGCAGATTTTTTGTGTGGTTAAAAAAGACATGTTTGCCACAAATTTTTTAATGTCTGTTGGATTCTTGCTAGTACACATATTTGCTGGAAAATTTACAATAAGTTGTTTGTTTTTGAACTAATGTTCATTTTAAGCTAGGTGGGAGTTTGTTTTGTAGGCATGTATGCCAAGAATAGGAATGTTAACATTGGTTGCAAATTGTTTGAAATAATGCCTCAATGAAATGTTGTTGCATCAATTGTAGTCATTGTTGGTTAAATTATGTAAAATACCCTTATTAAACTATAAATAAAATTACATACTTTGGGATCCTTTTGGCACAATACCAAGGCAATCATGTATCTTTTATTTTCTATCTCCATCAGCATATTTGTAAATGTGTGCACCCTAATTTCTTACAAGTCTGCCTTGAATTGATTAACTATCCATATCATCTCAGATGCATGTTTCAGATAAATAGCTTGATCATGATCTCCAATGGATTTTATGATTTCCAACTGAATCCTTTTCTCTATTACCAACCTTAATGAACATTGAAAATAATGATTATAAAGCACCCTTAAATTCTAGAGCATTTGAGCTGTGGACTGGGGTGATGATTTCAACATTGTGGTCTTCAATATGATCTGTGTTTTCCTTGTCAGCTATAGATTTTTCTCCTAGAGAATACTCAAGTTCTCTTTGATCTTCAAAATGGTGAACATATTCCAATAAACGTGTTTCTGGAGATTCTTTATTATAAGATTCACATGAGCCTAGATATTCATCGATGAAGACTAGAAAATACTCTACCACTCTTCTTATGACTTCATTTCATCCAAAGAAGTCTTCCATTCCTAGTTTTGAACCACAAGGACAAGACAGTGACTTCGATACAACTGTTATGAATATAAGTCGAAATCTAATGTTTTCTCTGAAATCAGGCATGGGTTCTGTTGTTATCTGGGGCTTGGACAATAGTGTTATGAGCTCCAAATTGTTATGAACCCAAGAGACTGCACTAACAACATGATGATATGTCTATCATAATAAATCAAGTGCAGCTAGTTTACTATAAAAACAACAATAAATTCAGAAATATATTAGCATTTAGCACAGTAAACTTGAGATCTGAGAAACCAATTGACAACAGTAATAAATCTGTTACAAGAACCAAACTATCTTTGAACCTTAAATAATTGTGCAATAGGATAAGGAAAAGTTTCCTTGGACGACTTTAAAAGAAAAATGGGCACTGCACTTGGCATACATAGTATCTCATAGACTACCCATCGTATTCTATCATGTATTAGGGTATGGGATTTTCATTTGAGAAAAAATTTCTAGGTAGAATATAAGATAAATCATCTATAGGATGTATGGACAAAAAATTCTTTACCAAAACTAATCCAATTATATTCATAGGTTGTTCATAATATATAGGGACCCTGCTATGCCCCTTATCTAAGATCAAGTTCATCAAGTCCCTATCAATTTTTGCATTAATACCAATAGAAATTGGTTCTGAAATTGAGATCATTTTGTCTTCTACAGTTTTCTCAAACAACCCCAAAGCCTCATAAATGATCATTGTTTCATCATGTGTCAGTTCTCCATATTTTTCTACCTCATTTCCATGCAAATCCATAAGTGGTTTCATCACAACTCTACGAAAAAAAGAAACATGTCCTTCGTTTCCTTAAATTTATTGTTTGCATTTGATGCTAAGGGGAGTTCGAAGGCTTCTTTGTTCTTGCATTCTCTACCCATATGACCATATTCATGGAAGGCATTTCATTTGGAATGAACACTAACCATCTGAATTATGTTGATAGTTGCTATGAACCCCTTCTTGACATCTATCTTGATACAAAGCCTTGTGTAAGAGCATTGTCATGCCTTTGGAAATGTTCTATCCAGAAATTGCCTAATATTGCTCAGAAAATATCAAACATGTGTCTTGCTTTTGCTGAAACAGAAAGGTGATGTATCCATATCCATAATGAAAAAAAATCCTAAAGGGCATTATAGCATCAATGGAAGTGAGATTTTATCTAGCCAAATTTCTAGGAATTTGTGATTCGACAAATGCCCCATGAACTTATTGATCATGGCCTTTTCTACAAGGACCACCGCCTTACCTTGAGGACAATTGTCGTGGCCTTATGATGGGGGAAAAGTTTCCAAATCTCCATGAAAAAAGGGTTTTCTTGTTGGGAGACTTGTTGATAACGAAGGTAAAAACCCTCAACATGATAACCCATTGCGCTATCAACCGTTTCCAAGATTGAAGTCACATCCATGTTTACAATGATTTCCTCACAAAGTATTGAAACCAAGGGAGTTACGAGAGCTCCCTTTTGTCAGAACTTTGTATTATTTCCTTAGTTGGGGCAAATATATCTGATTTTTTATTTAATGCTTCTGTTTAAAATTAAATTTCCCTGTCAGCAAATAGTCTAGCTATCAAATAATGTGAGTTCTATTGCGGTGCCATTATATGTTGATTAGAATCCAATTATCTATACTAATTTTGATGATCGCACAACAAAACAATTACTCACGAGATCTTTAATTTATAGCTATAGATGGAACACAAGATGATGGATTTCTTCCCAATTTTTAACTAGCAGCTTAGAGTTTCATGGCATTTGAAGCCCATGGTTGCCATACATTCTTTTTCATTCTTTTTATTTTTTTTTGGTTGAGAAACCTTTTTCACTATTTTTTGTGAAAGTGCTTCCTTTTAACTAAGGAAAGCATTACAACTGGCCCAAAGAGGTCATGCACTAGAGGTAGCCCACTTGCATGGATAAAATATCCCTCGAGGATGAGCCTCTTAACATAAGAACTTTCATTTGGCTAATCTATTGTGACAGGGGGTATTCTTCCATCAAATCACCCAGGTATTGCACCTGGCACCAACCACTTATTCATATTTCTCGGGAAATTGAACCTTGGTTGGTGGCCCCACATACCACTGTCTACACCTTTGAGCCACAACTCCATTGGCATTGGTACTATGTTTGACACACTCGAAGAACACTTTTTTTTTTATTGTCAAGAAATGTTGACTCAGTCCCTTGGTTGTATATGGCATATTTGCAAGAAACATTTATGTTGACTATCTTTTGGTTATCTTTGGACATCAACATATGTTCCTCTATTTTTGTGAAACTTTAAAATTTCATCTCTCATAACCTTGTTTAACTATTTTGTAGTTGAGGAACCATTTTTTAAAATTTAAAATACTTAAGACATATAGTGGGATGCCTATTATGTTGTGGCATATTTGGATCCTATGTATGTTGGTAGTATATTTTTATTCTTCTTGAAAGTCATAACTGTACATTGTTTTGGAGAAAGAATAGCACAAAAGAAGCATGGTGTAAGGAATACCCTGGTAAAGATCTAGACCACAAATTACCGAATTCTGATGTGGCATGTTTCACAAGGTATGTTCTATATATCCTCTCTCAACCATATTGTTTAATCTTTTGGGTCTATTTAATCATTAGGGGTACAAAGAAAGATGTTGTAGATTGTCATCCTATCTAACTTGCATTTTATGGTCTTAAGGGATCTATTGACTTTCTCGAGAGAGAAGAATTTATGAGGAATTTTTTTTAGACATATTGAATACACAAGGAAGCACGATGTTGTATACACGGTTTATTTAACTTTTAATCTTGTGTTGTAGAGAAAAGTAAAAAATTGTGTATGTGCATCATACAGGTATTTAAGCATGGGAGTTAACTTCCTTTTGCTATTTCAATTACAGGTTTATATTGTAAAAAAAATTCTATCTATTACTCTATATTGAAGCAAGCCTTGGCTTGCACAAACTACTCTTTCAAACAGAGTAATTGAATAGACAAGTTTTGTCAAGATGGTATTCAAAGAATATATATATATATATATATATATCATTTTGCAGCATTGATGTTGTTCAAAATCTCATGTTTGGACTTATTAGTTTTACAATTACTTTATCTTTAGCATCAAAATAATCCGATAAAATTGAAACTAACTTAGTTGTTTGGGGACGTTTTTTGTTAATAGTAGACAGATTTTTTATTCTCTGTTATATATGCCTGTGACCCTTGGACCTGTGTACACCAGTGCATAGGAATGCTCAATGCATGGTAATATGTTTGCAGTAGCTTTGTTGGATTTTATTGATTATGTGGTGCTCTTAATTTAATGCCAATCCCATACCCTCATACATGATAGAATCCGATGGAAATGTTGCAATTTTGCAAACTCTAAAATGGTGAAAAATATTGATTGCATCGCTGATGTGATTGCAAATTTCCATTGATTGGAACTCTATTTTTTTTTCTTTTTTTAAGCAACAAGCAAGTTTAGCAGTAATGGTTGAACCATGGGATATTTGAAGTGGTAATGCAGTTGCTTGAAGCATTGAAAGTCTTGGTTGAAGTCCTTTCTATTCTTTTTTCTCTGGCTGTCATGATCATTCAAATCATTTGATAAGATGATAGAGGTTGTTGCTACAGTTTCACCACAAAACAGAGTCAGGAATAAATATGGGATTTTAAAAGACTATTGGACTTATCCACTCTAATTTTCTACCTCGACAGATTAAGTTGGGAACTGTTATTTTAACTAAAATCTGTATGGATTTTATTGTGTAATAYTGGGAGATCTTTCACTAGTATAGAGCCAAGAATAGTTCTATCTTCCTCTATTCCATTGTATCCACAATCCCCTTCGTGTTTTGAAAGTCTTTAATCAGGAAGAACACATTAAAATGGAATACTTATTAAAATTGTATGATCACTGCCAGTTAAGCCTTTATCGAGTAATCTGCAATGGTTATCATCTTTGGCATGTTATTTTTTGGAAAACTGATATACTTATTTTGATGTTGATTTCCATATAGAGAGGTGGAAATTTAATTTCTTTATTAGTTAAACTTGTTTCCAACAATCTGTTAGCTACCTCCACTCATTGTACATTCTTAAGGGTATATTAGGACCCATGTGAATCTTGCAACTTGTGATTAGATGTATAATGGCACTTTTATTTATATGTTATAAGTGGGTTTATTACAATTCCAGACAAGTTTTGTTTAGTGAAAAGTTTCTAAATCCTCACTATTTGGAAGGCAATAATTTGCACCATTTTTAACCAATGCTAGACAAAGTGAAAAAATTGACAAGTCACTGTTTTGCAACAGGTGTAGAAATTGGCTTGAACAATGTATGGTAAGTCTTAAAATTGCCAAGTGCTAAAAATATAGAACTCTATGAACACCTAATACAAAGTTTATGCTAGTTCCCACCTAATTTTCCTCCACAGGGAACCGAAGTTGGTCTTAGACCCTGATTTGTAGCAACATAAACTGCAGAAAATAAAAAGTTACTAGCTTCTGAGAGGCATAAAATATCTCCAAAGTCTATTTGGAACATACTTACATCCATTAGAAAGATGTTTTAGAGTATTATACCTCATATTGTATAAGGTTCCACATTTTGATTTTCATCACATTTGATGGAGTTTGGTGGTGGTTCCTTGGAGATTTTGATGGACTTGGGGGAGTTACACCTTCATTGAGCTTCTTCTCTTCTTGGCATTGGATACCCCTAGTTGATGAGATTCATTTCTATTCTTGGTGGATGGTCATGGTTTTGGTGCTATTTTCATTTCCTCATAATGCATGTTGAATAATTCAAGTGATTTTATAATCTTTTTATGGAATGTGATCATATTCCTGGTATTATTGCTTTCACTATAATAAAAATAGTTGCCACATTTGTTCAACACAAACCAAAATAATTTATGAACTTGAAGCCATAAACAGTGCCAACAATTCGTATTATCTTCTGAAACATAGAATACTCGCAGTGTTCTTCATCCTTGATGTATGGAAGATTTTCTTTTTTGATCGAAATTGATGTCTAATACTATCCATGATGATGTCTAACGTCAACACTAAAAATATAAAAGGAAGGTTATTTACACAAATGCATATATCTATCATCAAACACACCCTTTAAAAATATCTCTCTACTGGGCATTATGTCATAGGGTAGGTCGCTCTATAGTCTACCTCAGAGGGTAGGATATTTCCACTTCATTGTCAATAGATCCTAGCTTCAACTCATTGTCGATTTCTTCCAAATTTAGTGGAGCCAAAACATCATCTATAACAGTTATGACAATTTCCTCAAACAATTTTGGTACATTTGCACTAGCATCTAAACAAAGATTTTTCTTGATGTAGTTTCTTGCACTCGTGTAAAAATATCCTTCCAAACATCAAATAGACCCCTTTCAACCAGCACAACAACTGCACCATTCGCAACACATCTTGTTGCATTACCCTTAGACAAGTTCCCAAACATGTTCTCCAACTTCAAATAGGTTTCCATAATTTCCATTAGCAAAGGACCATATTTTTCATCTATGTGAGAATCAACCTCAATCTTCAGTCCAAACTTCTCCCTTAACTCGGATTTCCAAAATCCCCTAGGCAAATTACACTCTAGTAAATACACTTTCAAAGTATGTCCCAATCATTCCCATTCCAAGTATTCATAGATAAGTCCAGTCAAGAGTTTGCTTGATGGAGAGGCATGCTAATATTATGGTATCTTCGGGAGGTATGAACCTCTATTGTGACCTATGACAAGATTAGAATATTCTGGAAGGAAGCAAAGAAGTAAAGGAAGCCCTAGACGAGATATAAACTGCATAAATATAATTAATATGAATTAATTGGTACCCAGAAGAAGAAGTTGGCCCCAGTAAGTCTGCCAGATTACTATAAATATAGGGTGCCAGTTCTCATTTGTCACATTCATAGAATTGCAGAGAGAGCCAATTTCGCGCAGTGCAGTTGTAGTCTTGTTCACGGGTATGGAGGAGAGTTGTCGTTGCAGTTACTACAACTAGTAGTTATGCTTGGACTATCTCTTGGCCAGGGTTTGGACTATCTGATCAGCTCTTGTTGGTGCGCTATCCTTGGGGAAAGGTGCACTACCCTTTGTTTGGCTATCTAGACTAGGTTTTTCTTTCAGAATGATTCTCTATCAAGGTTAAGGTGCTTGGAGGGTGGCTTCAACCTATGATTGGGTGACAAGGGTATTGTCAATGGTAAAATAAGCACACAATATTTCATATTCTAACAGGTTATGGGCCCACACATCCTTCATTCAGTCTAAATGCTGGAAGGAAACATAACCACTAGGAAATTGAGCTCGTTGAGGAACTATCGCTAGGGTTACTAGAAGAAGCAGCTTCCAAGACACTGCTGTTAGGGTTACTAGCAGGAGCAGTTGCAGAAACTCTAATCCTCTTGTTGAGGCACCTTAAGCGAATGGATTGACCTAATCTTCGGATAGATCAGTGCACTCTATCCTAGCGCATCCCCTGATACTCTCAACAAGCCAAGACGTGAAGTTTGAGTTTATGGTCAAATCTAGGGTTTGACCAAGTCAAAGCAGCCATAACTTATTCTATGAAGTCAAAGTACAAGTTAGATGGAGCCTCTAACTTTAGAGTGTGGAAGACAATGATTGACCTCATCCTTGCCAAGAATAAAGTGTTGGATATAATGAAAGGAAATATCGTGAAGCTAGAGTTTGAAGAAGGAAAAGAGAAGGAACCGCAAAACGTTGCAGTTATGGAGAAGTTCAAAGACAGTGACATTAATGCTATGAGTATCATAGTGGAATCTATAAAAGACCACTTGATACCCTACATCTCTCATCTTGATTCATCGAGGAATATGTACGATGCCCTAACAAATCTCTTCTCAGTCAGAAACATTGGACAAGTAATGAGTCTAAAGAATGAGCTCCGTGACATGAATATGAATGATGACGACAACATAAAATCATACTTTGTGAGAATCTCTCAGTTAAGAGATCAACTACAAGATATTGAAGAGATCATCTCAGAGAAGGAGTTGGTAAACATAGTACTCAATGGTCTTCCCAAAACATGGGATGCATTTTCCGCAAGCATGAACACAAGAAAGGAGTATCTGACATTTGAAGAACTTTGGACTTCTTGTGCTCAAGAATAATCAAGGATTAGTGCAAAAGATAAACCCCAAAATAACTATGACGATCAAGCCTTCACAGCAAGATTCAAGAACTTCAAGAACAAATGGAAGTTTGGTTCAAAGAGGAAGCCAAATCAAGAGAAAGACATTTTAGAAGTACAATGCTTCAACTGTTGAAAGTATGGTCACTACAAGAATCATTGTCCCGAGCTAAAGAAGAGGAAGGAGAAACATGAAGCATCAATTGTCAAAGAAAATGAACCTACAAAGAAGACTAAGTGGGATGGAAGAGACTTCTTCTTATAAAGGTAACAAACCTCTTCTTATTTCTTGTACATATCTTGTTTGCATCGTCTCTGTACATATCTTGTATATCTATCTCTTGGAATATTATGTGTTCCAATAAGAACTATACCTATGGAAGAACAACAAGATAAGAATGGATATCATTAGATAATACACATGAAAGGATGAAATACAAATCACGTGGAAGCTATTGCAAGATAAGCTAAATCAATCATGAAGAGACTTACAAGAAGCAAAGACAAAAATAAGTCAACAATTGAGAGGAAATTGGAAAAAGACTTATGACATTTTGTAGAAGACAACAAGACGAAAGCGTGGATTGTGTTAGACAAGAGAGCCAATTATATATTGCAAAAGAAAATAAGGATGCGGATGGAAGTGTGGACTCTGTTAGATGGAGGGAGCTGATTATATGCACTCTTACATGAATCAAGGATTAGGAGGGAGCTAATCCCATGATCCATTGAAGATGATGAAGTATATATCCATGGTAGTAACCGTGAAAGACAGTATGTGTTCAGTTCAATCTCATAAGAAGTCTTCTTTGAAGAGAAGCCTTAAAGTATCCATGGTTGTCCATCCAGATCCATGATCCTATGATGAAAGGAAGAAGTTGAATCTCTAGGGCATGGAATCTATAAGAAACTCCATGGACCCAAGAGCTAAAGAAAAACATGAGGAAGAACATGAAGATTCCAAGAAAGAAAGAGAAACTAGAACAACTAGTCATTGTATCAAGAATCACAAGATTACCAGCCTGATATAAACTCACTAAAAGTAATAAAGAAGAAGAACTGAAAGTTGTGATAAAGATAAGTGTATGGAAGACTTATGAATGAAATAATTGCAAGATCTAGAACTAGAGGTTCTCCCGGATGGAGGGAGAAGGCTATGATGATTACTTGTTCCAGTAAACTAGACTTATCTCTACATGAGTCATTATATCATCTGCAACATCCATGTGTTGGAGTTCTATATCAGTTGAATGCAAAGAATTCTCTCCAGTGAAATTGAATAAAGAGCGTATGAAGAGAAACCTCAAGACTTTGAGGCATACCAGAAAGAGACCCTTGTATGTAGAAAGAAGAAGACAACTTGGTGGAGAACCTCCAGTGCACAATAGAAGCATGGTGAAGATTTTCTATAACAGAGATATTGCATCAAGATGATTACTCAGTAGATCAGATCTCATGATGACAGAAGAAGTGCCACATGGATATGTTCCAGTTTTCCAACAATGATATACTCTATTGATCAGAGCTACATGAAGCCTTCAGAGAGAACCATTGTTCCAGAACAAAGTACATTTGAAATCAAGAATTACATTATCTATGATGAAGTTTGGAAAGGAGAAAGTGGTTCTCCAATACATATCTCCACAGATGAGCAAATAAGAAGACATTTTGGTAAAAGATGAAAGAGTTTGCATACTCAAGTTGGAGCTCATGGAGATGACTTCCTTATTGAAAATGGAAGAGATGACTCTTAGGTTGGAAGGGAGAACTAAAAATATTATTGAAGACATTCATTGAAAAATAGTCCATCTTGGAGAGATTCTTTCATGTTCGGAAAGTGGATTGAGATTTTTGATAGACAGAGATTTACCATTGTGGTTAACATGGGAAATGGTCCAGATTGTTGATGCATAATAGAAAACGACTTACCATTGTAGTTAACATGGGGAGTGGTCTAGGACAGTCTCTCTTCTTGAGGGTTACTCAAGAAGATTGGCCCGCCTCGCAGGACAACTATTTCTCATTGTGGTTAACATGAGGAATAGTCCATTTTGGAGGTTGATGCAGGACATTATTTTCCTCTTGTGGTTAACAGAGGAAATGGTCTGGACAATCATTCCTTAGGGTTTTTACATTCTCTCTAGGGTGCACTTTGATTAATGTAGGAGGAATGGCCCAGGGTGGGGAATGGTACAAGCCCAACAGTCAGGGACATGCATTCCTTAGGGTTTATACATTCTCTCTAGGGTGCACTTTGATTAATGTAGGAAGAATGGCCCAGGGTGGGGAATGGTCCAAGTTCAGAAGACAGGACAATTATTCTTCCTTGCTTGAGAAGAATAGTCCAGATATCTCATTGTTCTACTCCGATGGTAGATATTCTTTCATATCTCACAGACGTGAGTGAAAGGTTGGCCCAGATGATTCATTTTATATTATAACATTGTTTCTGTGCAGGTTGATATTAGATGATTGTTATGAAGACTATATAACAGTTGATGTAGACTACTGTGGTGGATATGTTCCACTGTTCGTGACTATACGTTGTTGATCAAGTACTTTTGTGTTACTTTGTGTGGTAGTGTACCACTGGATTATAGTTATGTACTACTATGTATAGACACAGTTGTGTTTTATTTTTGTTCTGATTACCTTGAAGACTATCAGCAGTTTATTGGAGATAATCATAAGCCAAATGAATGATGAACATAGATTTTTAAGACGAAAAATTGTTCAGAGCATTTACTCTTCTAGATTAGAAGAATGGATCTTGTATCACTCTGTGAAGTGAGAATCATGTATGATTACTCAGATAGAGTATGGTTTCGAGAGATGATGCAGCTGATGACACTGATGATGATGATGGTGCTCATGATCTAGTCTATATAACTATGTTGATGCTACCGGGTGAATGGTATGTTTTGTGCTCAAGACCATTACTTGTAATACCTCCCTAGCTAGGAGGGAGTGTTAATATTATGGTAGCTTTGAGAGGTATGAACCTCTATTGTGACCTAAGACGAGATTAGAATATTCCGGAAGGAAGGAAAGAAGTAAAGGAAACCCTATGCGAGATGTCGGCTGCAGAAATATAATTAATATGAATTAATTAGTACCCAAAAGGAGAAGTCGACCCCAGTAAGTCTGATAGATTACTATAAATACAGGGCACCCATTCTCATTTGTCACATTCTCAGAATTGTAGAGAGAGCCAGTTCTTCACAGTGCAGTTGCAGTCTTGCGTGCAGGTGTGGAGGAGATCCGTCGTTGTAGCTGTTGCAGCTAGCAGTTACGCTTGGACTATCTCTTGGCTAGGATTTGGACTATCTGATCAGCTCTTGTTGGTGCACTATCCTTGGGGAAAGGTGTGTTGCCCTTTGTTTGGCTATCTAGCCTAGGGTTTGCTTCTGGAATGATTCTCTGTCAAGGTCAAGGTGCTCGGAGGGTGGATTCTTCCTATGGTTGGGTGACAAGGGTATTGCCAATGGTAAAACGAGCACACAATATTTCATATTCTAACAAGGCATGAAGTTTTGAGGTGACAACTAAGGAAGCTCATTGGGTTGTGTATGCATTCATCCCAAAGGCTCTAAATATTTCAAAGATTCATGCTCTGGTAAAGACAAAAGAAAATAAACTTGTTGATGTGTTCCCCATTGTGGAGACATAGCTATACAACACATTTCCTTCACCTGTGGATTGCATGGAGGGATTATACCGTAAATATACCTTGAAATACGAGTCCTAAGGTCAGCTATGCAGATGAATTTCTTTTAATATGTTCTCTGGCATGATGTATGTATAAGCAGTCTCCTTGAAATCTTCAAAGTTAACATAGATATGACAGATTTGTGGAAGAAATTGCCCTCACACACCAATCTATTTTAGAACCCAAAGAAACCTACTCATATGGACTAGTCGTGGTGACAACCAACTCATCACCGTGCACATTTGTAGTCCTCGTGGTAACTGTAGTTAGCTATCGTACTTCCTTTGCCTACTTTTCAATTCGATAATATGTTTCCTTTGTTGAGAAGGGGGAGTTATCTCAGTTGCAAGTATAATATCACGGATTTGTGATTAGGTCAATGATGATGTATTGACATTACTCTTCTTGTCATGTTCAGAGAAAGTGCCACTTCATGCAGGGACTACCCATTTGGAAGATAGATACTATTGCAAGGATTCCTCCTTGAGGCTCATCTAGCATGGCTAAAACTTATTGAAATTTATCAAGGCATGGATCAAACGTTTCAAGGAAGTGATTTGGCATATCCCCTTGACATGGTCAAAGGGTCAGTATTTTCTTCCTTTTGCAGAACAAATCCATAATTTGAGGTAGTAGGTTAGCATTCTTCGAGGAGCAACCACATGGGTATTTTTCTCTTTGCTCCAGGTATTGTTGTTGAAGGATATGAATGTAACCATAGTCTAACTTAATAAAGAGGGAAAGCCAACATGCGCTAGCTTTCCCCCATGGTGGAATGATGTTGTTCGATATGCACTTGTGCTTGTGTAAGAGTGAAAGCTAGCATGCGCTAGCTTTCCCCCACGGTGGGATGATGTTGTTGGAGATTAGCTCATGCTTGTGCAAGAGGGAAAGCTAGCACGTGCTAGCATCCCCCCACTGTTGGATGATGTTATTCAAGATGATCTCATGATTGTGCAAGAGGGAAAGCTAGCACGCACTAGCTTTCCTCGATGGTGGGATGATGTTGTCTGAGATGAGCTCATGCTTGTGCAAGAGGGAAATCTAGCATGACCCAACTTTTCCCATGGTGGGATGATGTTTTTCAACATGAGCTCGTGCTTGTGCAAGAGGAAAAGCTAGCACATGATAGCTTTCACCCATGCTGGTATGATGTTGTTCGAGATGAGCTCATGCTTGTGCAAGAGGGAAAGCTAGTATGCCCACGGTAGGATGATGTTGTCTGAGATGAGCTTGTGCTTGTGTAAGAGGGAAAGCTAGCACGTGCTAGCTTTCCCCAACAATGGGATGATGTTGTATGATATGCACGCATGCTTGTGCAAGAGGGAAAACTAGCATGATTTCCCCCATGGTGTGATGATGTTGTCTGAGATGAGCTTGTGCTTGTGCAAGAGGGGAAAGCTAGCATGCGCTAGCTTTTCCCATTGTGGGATGATGTTGTCTTAGATGAGCTTGTGCTTGTCCAAGAGGGAAAACTAGCATGCGCTTGTTCAAGAGGGAAAGCTAGCACGTGCTAGCTTTCCCCAATGACGCGATGATGTTGTCCGAGATGAGCTTGTGTTTGTGCAAGAGGGAAAGATAACACACGCTAGCTTTCCCATATGGTGGGATGATGTTGTCAGAGATGAGCTCGTGCTTGTTCAAGAGGGAAAGCTAACACGTACTAGTTTTCCCCTATGGTGGGATGATGTTGTCAGAGATGACCTCATGCTTGGGCAAGAGGGAAAGCTAACACGTGCTAGCTTCCCTCCACAATGGAATGATGTTGTCTGAGATTAGATCGTGCTTGTGCAAGAGGTAGCTTTACCCCATGGTGGGATGATGTTTTCGAGATGAGTTCATGCTTGTGTAAGAGGGAAAGCTAGCACCCCTAGGGTGGGATGATGTTGTCTGAGATGAGATCATGCTTTTGCAAGAGGGAAAACTAGCACGAGATAGATTTTCCCCACATTGGGATGTTTTCAAAGATGTGCTCATGTTTATGCAAGAGGGAAAGCAAGAACGCGCTAGCTTTCCCCCACAGTGGGATGATGTTGTTTGAGATGAGCTCGTGCTTGTGCAAAAGGGAAAACTATCATGGGCTAGATTTTCCCCATAATGGGATGATGTTGTTCGATATGAGCTTGTGCTTGTGCAAGAAGGAAAGCTAGCACACGCTCGCTTTCCCCCATGGTGGGATGACGTTGTTTGAGATGAGCTCGTGCTTGTACAAGAGGGAAAGCTAGCATGAGACAACTTTCCCCCACAGTGCGATGATGTTGTTCAAGATGAGCTCATGCTTGTGCAAGAGGGAAAGCTATCACACGCTAGATTTCACCCACTCTGGTATGATGTTGTTCGAGATGATCTTGTGCTTGTGCAAGAGGGAAAGCTATCACATGCTAGATTTCACCCACTCTGGTATGATGTTGTTCAAGATGAGCTTGTGTTTGTGCAAGAGGGAAAGCTAGTATTCCCATAGTGGGATGATGTTGTTCAAGATGAGCTCGTGCTTATGCAAGAGGGAAAGCTAGCATGCGCTAGCTTTTCCCCATAGTGGGATGATGTTGCTCGAGATGCAGTCATGCTTGTGTAAGAGGGGAAACTAGCATTTTTTCCCCCACTGTGCGATGATGTTGTTTGAGATGAGCTTATGCTTGTGCAAGAGGGGAAAGCTAGCACGTGTTATCTTTTCCCACTGTGGGATGATGTTGTCCTAGATGAGCTTCTGCTTGTCCAAGAGGGAAAGGTAGCATGCACTTGTCCAAGAGGGAAATCTAGTACATGCTAGATTTCCCCAATGATGCGATGATGTTTTCTGAGTTGAGCTCGTGCTTTTGCAAGAGGGAAAGCTAACACGCGCTAGCTTTCTCCTATGGTGGGAGGATGTTGTCAGAGATGAGCTCGTGCTTGTGCAAGATGGAAAGCTAGCACGTGTTGGCTTTCCCCCACGATTGAATGATATTGTCCAAGATTATCTCGTGCTTGTGCAAGAGGTAGCTTTACCCCATGGTGGGATGAAGGTGTTCGAGATGAGCTCGTACTTGTGTAAGAGGGAAAGAGAGCACACACTAGCTTTCCACCAAGATGGGATGATGTTGTCTGAGATGAGCTCATGATTTTGCAAGAGGGACAACTATCATGAGCTAGTTTTCACCCACGGTGGGATGTTGTCGGAGATGAGCTCATGTTTGTGCAATAGGGAAAGCTAACACACACTAGCTTTCCCCCACGGTGGGATGATGTTGTTCGAGATGAGCTTGTGCTTGTGTAGAAAGGAAATCTAGCACACACTAGATTTTCCCCATGATGGAATGATGTTCTCTGAGATTAACTCATGCTTGTGTAAGAGGGAAAGCTAGTAGATGCTCTCTTTCCTTCATGGTGGGATGATGGTGTCCGAGATGAGCTTGTGTTTGTGCAAGAGAGAAAGATAGCACACGCTAGATTTCACCCACAGTGGGATGATACTGTTTGACATGAGTTCGTGTTTGTGCAAGAGGGAAAGGTAGCATGCACAATATTCCCCTCATGGTGGGTTGATGATGTCTGAGATGAGCTCCTGCTTGTGCAAGAGGGAAAGCCAACATGCACTAACTGTCCTCCACGGTGGGATCATGTTGTATGAGATGAGCTTGTGCTTGTGTAAGACGTAAATATAGCATGCGCTATCTTTCTCCCACGCTGGGATGATGTTGTCTGAGATGAGCTCATGCTTGTGTAAGAGGTAAAGCTAGCACACACTATCTTTACCTCATGGTAGGATGATGCTATCCAAGATGAGCTCGTGCTTGTGCTTGTGCAAAAGGGAGCTAGCATGCACTAGCTTTCCCCCATGATGGGATGATGTTGTTCGAGATGAGCTTGTCCTTGTGCAAGAAGGAAAGCTAGCACATTCTAGCTTTCTGCAATGCTGGGATGATGTTGTCCAAGATGAGCTTGTATAAGAGGGAAAGATAGCATGAGCTAGATTTCCAACACAGTGGGATGATGTCCAAGATGAAATCATGCTTATGAAAGAAGGAAAGCTAGCATGTTCTAGCTTTTCTCCATGGTGGGATGATGTTGTCCGAGATGAGCTCATGCTTGTGCAAGAGGGAAAGAACACACACTGGCTTTCCCCCATGGTGGGATGATGTTGTCCAAGATGAGCTTGTGCTTGTGCAAGAGGGAAAGTTAACACACTAGTTTTTCCCCATGGTGGGATGTTTTTGTCCAAGATGAGCTTGTGCTTGTGCAAGAGGGAAAGCTAGCATGCTTTAGCTTCCCCCCATAGTGGAATGATGTTGTCCAAGATGAGCTCGTGGGTGTGCAAGGGGGAAATCTAGCAAGCATTAGCTTTCCCCCGTGGTGGAATGATGTTGTCTGAGATGAGCTCGTGCTTGGGAAATAGGGAAAGATAACACAAGCTAGCTTTACCTCACAGTGGGATGATGTTGTCTGAGATGAGCTTGTGCTTTTGTAAGAGGGAAAGCTAGCACACGCCACCTTTCCCCAATGGTGGGATGTTGTTGTCTGAGATGAGCTTGTGCTTGTGCAAAAGGAAAAGATAGCATGCACTACCTTTCTCCCACCAACAGATGATGTTTTCCGGGATGAGCTCATGCTTGTGAAAGAGGGAACACTACCACATGTTAGCTTTCACCCACATTGGGATGATGTTGTCCAAGATGAGCTCGTTCTTGTGCAAGAGGGAAAGGTCACATTCCCATGGTGAGATGATGTTGTCCGAGATGACCTCGTGCTTGTGGAAAAGAGAAATCTAGCACGAGCTAGATTTCCCCCATGATTAGATGATGTTGTCCAAGATGAACTCGTTCTTATGCAAGAGGGAAAGCTAGCAACCACTAGCTTTACCCCATGGTGGGATGATGTTGTCCTATATGAGCTTGTGCTTGTGCAAGATGGAAAGCTAGAATGCACTAGATTTTTCCTAGGGTGGTATGATGTCGTCCGAGATGAGCTTGAGCTTGTACAAGACAAAAAGCTATCACGCGCTACCTTTCCCCCATGATGGGATGATTTGTTTCGAGATGAGGTCATGCTTTTGCAAGAGGGAAAGATAGCACGGGAAAGCTAGCTTTCCCCCATGGTGGGATGTTATTGTCCAATATGAGCTCATTCTTTTGCAAGAGAGAAATCTAACACGCACTAAATTTCCCCGACAATGCAATGATGTTGTCCAAGATGAGCTCATGCTTGAGAAAGAGGAAAACCTAGCACACTTTTTCTTACCCCCACGATGGATTGATGTTGTCCTAGATGAGCTCATGCTTTTACAAGAGGCATGTGCTAGATTTCCCCCATTGTAGGATGATGTAGTCTGAGACTTGCTTGTGCTTGTGCAAGAGGAAAAGTTAGCACGCTAGCTTTCCCCCACAATGGGATGTGGTTGTTCGTGATGAGCTTGTTCTTGTGCAAAAGGGAAAACTAGGATGCGCTAGATTTCCTATATCGTGGGATGATGTTTGAGATGGGATCGTGATTATGAAAGAGGGAGAGCTAGCACATGCTAGCTTTCGCCCATGGTGGGATGATGTTGTCTGAGATAATATTGTGCTTGTGCAAGAGGGAAAACCAGCACGGACAACCTTTCCCCCACGATGGGATGATCTTGTTCGATATGAGCTCATGTTTGTGCAAGAGGGAAAACTTGCATGCACTATATTTCCCCCATGATGGGATGATGTTGTCCGAGATGATCTTGTGCTTGTGCAAGAGGGAAAGGTAGAATGTGCTATCTTTCCCCCATGGTGGGATGATGTTGTCCGACATGAGATGTTACTTGTGCAAGAGGGAAAGTTAGCACGAGCCATCTTTCCCCCAAAATGGGATGATGTTGTTCAGAATTAACTCGTTCTTGTGTGAGAAGGAAATGCTAGGTTTCCCCCATGGTGGGATGATGTTTTCCAAGACGAGCTCATGCTTGTGCAAAATTTAAAGCTACCATGACCTAGTTTTTCCCCATGGTGGGATGATGTTGTCTGAAATGAGCTCGTGCTTGTGCAAGAGGGAAAGTGAGGATGAGGTAGCTTTCCCCACGGTGGGGTGATATTTTTTGAAATGAGCTTGTGCTTGTTCAATAAGGAAACTTAGCACACACTAGATTTCCCCCACAGTGTGATGATGTTTTCCAAAATGAGATCGTGCTTGTGTAAGAGGGAGAACTACCATGCACAAGCATTCCCCCACAGTGGGATGTTGTTCGAGATGAGGTTGTGCTTTTGGAAGAGGGAAGGATAACACTGTCTATTTTTTCCCCATGGTACAATGATGTTTGAGATGATCTTGTGTTTGTGCAAGAGGGAAAGCTAACATGCTCTAGCTTTGCCCGATGTTCCGATAATGTCTGAAATGAGCTTGTGCTTGTGCAAGATGGAAAGATTTCGCATGCTAGCTTTCTCCCATAGTGGGATGATGTTGTTTTAGATGAGCTCGTGATTGTGTAAGAGGGAAAGCTATCATGTGCTAGATTTTCCTCACAATGGGATGATGTTGTTTGATATCAGCTCGTGCTTGTGCAAGAGGTAAAGCTAGCACACGCTAGATTTCACCCACTATGGGATGATTTTTTCAAATATGAGTTCGTGCTTGTGTAAGAGGGAAAGAAAGCACGAGCTATCTTTCACCCATTGTGGGATGATGTTGTGCACGATGAACTCATGCTTGTGTAAGAGGGAAAGCTAGCACAGGCTAGCTTTCCCCATGGTGGGATGATGTTGTCCAAGATGAGGTTGTGCTTGTTCAAGAGGGAAATATAACATGCTCTATCTTTTCCCCATGGTGGGATGTTGTCTGAGATGAGGTCATGCTTCTGCAAGAAGGAAAGTTAGCATGAGCCAAATTTCCCCCATGGTGGGATGATATTGTTCAATATGATATCGTTCTTGTGCAAGAGGGAAACCTAGGACATGCTATATTTCACCCATGCTGGTATGATGTTGTTCGAGGTGAGCTCATGCTTGTGCAAGAGGGAAAGCTAATATGCCTATGGTGGGATGATGTTGTACAAGATGAGCTTATGCTTGTGCAAGAGGGAAAGCTAAAACACGCTAGATTTCCCCCACAATGGGATGATTTTGCTTGAGATGCACTCATTCCTGTGCAAGATGGAAAACTAGCATGCTTTCTGCCACAGTGCGATGATGTTGTCTAAGATGAGCTTGTTCTTACATAAGAGGGGAAAGCTAGCACACGCTAGCTTTTCCCATTGTCGGATGATGTTGTCTTAGATGAGCTTATGCTTGTCCAAGAGGGAAAGTTATCATGCACTAGCATTCCCCAATGATGTGATGATGTTGTCCAAGATGAGCTCATGCTTGTGCAAGAGGGAAAGCTAACACGTGCTAGCTTTCCCCTATGGTGGGATGATGTTGTCAGAGATGAGCTCATGCTTGTGCAAGAGGGAAAGCTAACACACGCTAGCTTTCCACCACAATGGAATGATGTTGTCTGAGATTAGCCTGTGCTTGTGCAAGAGGTAGCTTTACCCCACGATGGGATGATGTTGTCAACATGAGCTCATGCTTGTGTAAGAGGGAAATCTAGCACCCCTAGGGTGGGATGATGTTGTCTGAGATGAGCTCATGATTTTGCAAGAGAGACAACTAGCACGAGCTAGATTTCCCCCATGGTGGGATGTTGTCGAAGATGCGCTCGTGTTTTTGCAAGAGGGAAAGCTATCACGCGCTAGCTTTCCCCCACAGTGGGATGATGTTGTCCGAGATGAGATTGTGCTTGTGAAAAAGGGAAAACTAGCACGCGCTAGCTTTTCCCCATGATGGGATGATGTTGTCTGAGATGAGCTTGTGATTGTGCAAGAGGGAAATCTAGCACACACTCGCTTTCCCCCATGGTGGGATGATGTTGTCCGTGCTAAGATCATTCTTGTGCAAGAGGGAAAGATAGCACGAGCCAACTTTCCTCCATGGTGGGATGATGTTGTTCAATATGAGCTCTTGCTTGTGCAAGAGGGAAAGCTAGCACACGCTAGCTTTCACCCATGCTGGTATGATGTTGTTCAGGATGAGCTTGTGCTTGGGCAAGAGTGAAAGTCAGTATGCCCATGGTGGGATGATGTTGTCTGAGAGGAGCTCGTGCTTGTGTAAGAGGGAAAGCAAGCACACGCTAGCTTTCCCCCACAGTGGGATGATGTTTCCCAAGATGCAGTCGTGCTTGCACAAGAGGAAAAACTAGCATGCTTTCCCCCATGGTGCAATGATGTTGTCTGAGATGAGCTTGTGCTTGTGCAAGAGGGGAAAGCTAGCACGTGCTAGATTTTCCCATTGTGGGATGATGTTGTCTTAGATGAGCTTGTTCTTGTCCAACAGGGAAAGCTAGCATGCACTTTTCCAAGAGGGAAATCTAACACACGCTAGCTTTCCCCAATGATGCAATGATGTTATTTGAGATAAGCTCGTGTTTGTGCAAGAGGGAAAGCTAACACATGTTAGCTTTCCCCTATGGTGGGATGACATTTTTAGAGATGAGCTCATGCTTGTGGAAGAGGGAAAGATAGCACGTGTTAGCTTTCCCCCACGATGGAATGATGTTGTTTGAGATTATCTCGTGCTTGTGCAAGTGGTAGCTTTACCCCGCGGTGGGATGATGTAGTTCAAGATGAGCTCATGCTTGTGTAAGAGGGAAAACTAGCATGCACTAGGTCTTCCCCAGGGTGGGATGATGTTTTTTGAGATGAGCTCATGATTTTGCAAGAGGGACAACTATCACGAGCAATATTTCCCCCACGGTGGGATGTTGTCGGGGATGAGCTCCTATTTGTGTAAGAGGGAGAGCTAGCATGCACTATATTCCCCCATGGTGGGATGATGTTGTCTGAGATGAGCTCATGCTTGTGCAAAAGGGAAAACTAGCATGCACTAGATTTTCCCCATGATGGGATGATGTTGTCTGAGATGAGCTCTTGCTTATGCAAGAGGGAAATCTAGCAGACCCTCACTTTCCTCCATGGTGGGATGATGGTGTCCGAGATCATCTTGTGTTTGTGCAAGAGAGAAAGCTAGCATGCGTTATCTTTCACCCATAGTGGGATGATACTGTTCAACATGAGTTCATGCTTGTGCAAGAGGGAAAGGTAGCATGCACTAGATTTCCCCCACGTTGGGTTGATGATGTCCGAGATGAGCTCCTGCTTATGCAAGAGGGAAAGCCAACACACGTTGGCCTTCCTCCATGGTGGGATGATGTTGTATGGGATGATCTCATGCTTGTGCAAGATGTAAAGCTAGCACGCACTAGCTTTTGTCGACAGTGGGACGATGTTGTCCGAGATGAGCTCATGCTTGTGTAAGAGAAAACGCTAGCACAAACTAGCTTTCCCCCATGGTAGGATGATGCTATCCAAGATGATCTTTTGCTTGTTCTTGTACAAGAGGGAAACCTAGCCCACACTAGCTTTCCACCACGATGGGATGATGTTGTTAGAGATGAGTTCATCGTTGTGCAAGAGGGAAAGCTAGCATGTGCTAGCTTTCCCTAATGGTGGGATGATGTTGTTCGAGATGAGCTTGTGTAAGAGGGAAAGATAGCACGAGCTAGCTTTCCCACACAGTGGGATGATGTTGTCCAGTGGGAGGATGTCCAAGATGAAATCGTGCTTGTGCAAGAGGGAAAGCTAGCATGCGCTATCTTTTCCCCATGGTGGAATGATGTTGTTCGAGATGAGCTCATGCTTATGCAAGAGGGAAATAACACACACTAGATTTCCCCCACAGTGGAATGATGTTTTCCAGGATGAGCTTGTGTTTGTGCAAGAGGGAAAGTTAGCACACGATAGATTTTCCCCATGGTGGGATGTTTTTGTCCAAGATGAGCTCATCATTGTGCAAGAGGGAAAGCTAGCATGCTCTAGCTTCACCCCACAGTGGAATAATGTTGTCCAAGATGATCTTGTGCATGTGCAAGGGGGAAAGCTAGCAAGCATTAGATTTCCCCCATGGTGGGATGACATTGTCTGAGATGAGCTCGTGCTTGGGAAATAGGGAAAGCTAGCACAAGCTAGCTTTACCTCATAGTGAGATGATGTTGTCTAAGATGAGCTCGTGCTTGTGAAAGAGGGAAAGCTAGCACACACTACCTTTCCCCAATGGTGGGATGATGTTGTATGAGATGAGCTTGTGCTTGTGTAAGAGGAAAAGCTAGCATGCACTACCTTTCCCCCATTGGAAAATGATGTTATGCAATATGCACTCGTGCATGTGTAAGAGGGAAAGCTAACACATGCAAGATTTCACCCACAATGGGATGATGTTTTCCGAGATGAGCTCGTGCTTGTGCAAGAGGGAAAGGTAGCATTCCCACGGTGGGATGATGTTGTCTGAGATGACCTCGTGCTTGTGGAAGAGGGAAAGCTATGAGCTAGATTTACCCCATGATGGGATGATGTTGTCCAAGATGAACTCATGCTTTTGCAAGAGGGAAAGCTAGCAAGCACTAGCTTTCCCCCATGGTGGGATGATGTTGTCCTAGATGAGCTTGTTCTTGTGCAATATGGAAAGCTATCATGCGCTAGCATTTTCCTAGGGTGGGATGATGTCGTCTGAGATGAGATCGAGCTTGTACAAGATGGAAATCTAGCATGAGATACCTTTCCCCCATGATGGGATGATGTTGTCCAAGATGAGGTCATGTTTGTGCAAGATGGAAAGCTAACACGATAAAGCTATCTTTCCCCCATTGTGGGATGATCTTGTCCAAGATGAACTTGTGCTTGTGAAAGAGGAAAATCTAGCATGCACTAATTTTCCCCAAAAATGCAATGATGTTGTCCGAGATGAGATCGTTCTTGTGCAAGAGGAAAAACTAGCACACTTTTTCTTACCCCCACGATGGGACGATGTTGTCCTAGATGAGCTTGTGCTTTTGCAAGAGGCATGTGCTAGCATTCCCCCATTGTACGATGATGTAGTCTGAGACTTCCTCATGCTTGTGCAAGAGGGAAATCTACCACACTAGCTTTCCCCCACAATGGGATGTGGTTTTCTGTGATGAGCTTGTGCTTGTGCAAAAGGGGAAGCTAGGATGTGCTAGATTTCCCATATGGTGGGATGATGTTTGAGATGAGCTCTTGCTTGTGAAAGAGGGAATTCTAGCACGTGCTAGCTTTCTCCCATGGTGGGATGATGTTGTCTGAGATGATATCGTGCTTGTGCAAGAGGAAAAACCAACACATGCTACCTTTCCCCCACGATGGGATGATCTTGTTCGATATGAGCTCATGTTTGTGTAAGAGGGAAAGCTAGCATGCACTATATTCCCCCCACAATGGGATGATGTTGTCCGAGATGATCTCATGCTTGTGCAAAAGGGAAAGGTAGAACACGGTAGCTTTCCCCCATGGTGGGATGATGTTGTATGAGATGATTCTTTCCTTGTGCAAGAGGGAAAGGTAACACGAGCTAGATTTCCCCCACAATGGGATGATGTTGTTCAGGATGAAATCATGATTATGCGAGAAGGAAATGCTAGTTTTCCCCCACGGTGGGATGATGTTGTCCAAGATTATCTTATGCTTGTGCCAAAGGTAAATCTAGCATGGGCTAGTGTTTCCCCACGCTGGGATGATGTTGTTTGAGATGAGCTCATGCTTGTGCAAGAGGGAAAGCTAGGATGAGGTAGCTTTTCCCCATGGTGGGATGATATTTTCCGAAATGATCTCATCCTTGTTCAAGAAGGAAAATTCGCACACACTAGATTTATCCCATAGTGGGATGATGTTTTTCGAGATGAGATCGTGCTTGTGTAAGACGGAGAACTAGCACGTGCAAGCGTTCCCCCATAGTGGGATGTTATTCGAGATGAGGTCGTGCTTGTGCAAGAGGGAAAGATAACACTCTCTATTTTTTCCCCATGGTACACTGATGCTTGAGATGAGCTCGTGTTTGTGCAAGATGGAAGGCTAACACGCTCTAGCTTTGCCCCATGGTGAGATAATGTCTGAGATGCACTTGTGCTTGTGCAAGATGGAAAGCTTGCACATGCTAGCTTTCTCCCACAGTGGGATGATGTTGTCTTATATGAGCTTGTGCTTGTGTAAGAGGGAAATCTAGCATGTGATAGCTTTCCCCCACGATGGGACGATGTTGTTTGAGATGAGGTCATACTTGTGCAAGAGGCAAAGATAGAACACACTATATTTCCCCCATGATGGGATGATGTTTTCCGAGATGAGCTCGTGCTTGTGTAAGAGAGAAAGCTAGCACAACCTAGATTTCACCCACTGTGGGATGATGTTGTCTGAGATGAACTCATGCTTGTGCAAGAGGGAAAGTTATCATGAGCTAGCTTTCCCCATGGTGGAATGATGTTGCCCGAGACGAGGTCGTGCTTTCTCAAGAGGGAAAGCTAGTCTACACCAGCTTTCCCCCATTGTGGAATGTTTTCCAAGATGAGGTCGTTCTTGTGCAAGAGGGAAAACTAGCATGACCTAGATTTTGCCCATGGTGGGATGATGTTGTTCGAGATGAGGCCATACTTCTGCAAGAGGGAAAGCTAGCAACTTTTCTCCACAATGGGATGTTTTTGTTTGAGATGAACCTATGCTTGTGCAAGAGGGAAAGCTAACATTTAAGCACAAGCACATCTCATACAACATCATCCCTCCGTGAGGGAAATCTAGCACACACTAGATATCCCCCACGGTGGGATGATGTTGTTCAATATTCACTCGTGCTTATGCAATTTGGAAAGGTAGACTTCCCATAGTGGGATGATGTTGTCCGTGATGAGCTCGTTCTTGTGCAAGAGGGAAATCTAGCATGAGATAGATTTCCCTCATGGTGGGATGATATTGTCTGAGATGAGCTCGTGCTTATGTAAGAGGCAAAGATAACACTCACTAGCTTTCCCCATGGTGGGATGATGTTGTTCGAGATGAGCTCATGCTTGTGCAAGAGGGAAAGCTAATATGCACTAACTTCCCCCCACGGTGAGATGATGTTGTCAGATATGAGCTCGTGCTTGTGCAAGAGGGAAAGATAACATGCGCTAGATTTCCCCCACATTGGAATGATGTTGTTTGTGATGATCGTGTTCTTGTGCAAGACGAAAAGATACACATGCTATCTTTCCCCCACAGTGGGATGATGTTATCCGTGATGAGCTCGTGCTTGATCAAGACAGAAAGATAGCATGAGCTAGGTTTACCCCACGATGGGATGATTTCGTTTGAGATGAGCTCGTTCTTGTGCAAGAGGCAAAGCTATCATGTGCTAGCTTTCACCCATAGAGGATGATATTGTCTAAGAAGAGATCATGTTTGTGAAAGAGGGAAAGCTAGCATGCGCTAACTTTCCCCCATAGTGGGATGATGTTTTCAGATTTGAGCTTATGCTTGTATAAAAAGGAAATCTAGCAGAAGCTATCTTTCGCCTATGGTGAGATGATGTTTTTCAAGATGATCTCGTGCTTGTGAAAGTGGGAAATGAGATAGCATTCCCATACAGTGAGATGATGTATGAGATGAGCTCGTTCTTATGCAAGAGGGAAAGATAGCATGCACTAGCTTTCTTGCATGGTGGGATGATGTTGTACGAGATGAGCTCATGCTTATGCAAGATAGAAAACTAGCACGTGCTAACTTCCCTCGATGGTGGGATGATGTTGTCCAAGATGAGCTTGTGCTTGTGCAAGAGGGAAAGCTAGCATGTGCTAGTTTTCCCCCATGGTGGGATGATGTTGTTCACTATGATCTTGTGCTTATGTAAGATGTAGCTTTTTGCCATGATGTGATGATGTTGTTCGAGATGAGATCATGCTTGTGTAAGAAGAAAATATAGCACACTCTATCTTTCCCTCATGGTGGGATGATGATGTCTGAGATAAGATCATGGTTGTGCAAGAAAGAAAGATAGCACATTCTAGATTTCCCCCATGGTGGGTTGATGTTGTTTGAGATGAGTTTTTTCTTGTGCAAGAAGGAAAGCTAGGATGCCCTAGCTTTCCTCCATGGTGGGATGATGTTGTATGACATATGCTTGTTCTTGTGCAACCGGGAAAGCTAGCACACTCTTGCCTTCCCCCACAGTGGGATGATGTTGTTCTTGATGATATTGTGCTTGTGCAAGAGGGAAAGCTAGCATGTGGTAGATTTCTCCCATGATGGGATGATGTTGTCCATGATGAGCTCATCCATGTGGAAGAGGTAGATTTCCCCCACGATGGGTTGATGTTGTCCGAGATGATATTGTGCTTATGCAAGAGGAAACACTAGCACATGGTAGCTTTCCCCCCATGGTGGGATGATGATGTCCAAGATGAGCTCGTGCTTATACAAGAGGGAAAGCTAGTACATATTGTCTTTCCCCCATGGTGGGATGATGTTTTCTGAGATGAGATCATGCTTTTGCAAGAGGGAAATATAGAAAGTGCTAGCTTTCCCCCATGGTGAGATGATGTTTTTTGAGATGAGATCGTGCTTGTGCAAGAGGAAAATCTAGCATGAGATTGCTTTCCCCCATGATTTATGCAAGAGGAAAAGTTATCACGAGATTTATTTCCCCCACGATGGGATGATGTTGTCCTAGATGAGCTCGTGCTCGTGAAAGATGGAAAACTAGCACACACTAGCTTTCCCCCACATTGGGATGATGTTATCTCATCTGAGCTCATGCTTGTGCAAGATGGAAAGTTAGCACACACTAGCTTTCCCCAATGGTAGGATGATGTTGTTCGAGATGAGCCCCTAGTTGTGTAAGAGGGAAATCTATCATGAGCTAGCTTTCCCCCATGATGGGATGATGTTGTCAAAAATGAGCTTGTGCTTGTGCAAGAGTGATAACTAGCATGAACTAGATTTCCCCTAGGGTGGGATGATGTTGTCTAAGATGAGCTCATTCTTGTGTAAGAGGGAAATCTAGCACGCACTAGCTTTTCCCCATGGTGGGATGATGTTGTTTGAGAGGAGCTCGTGCTTGTGTAAGAGGGAAAGCTAGCATGCGCTAGCTTTTCCCCATGATGGGATGATGTATGAGATGAGCTCATGCTTGTGCAAGAGGGAAAGATAGCATGCGCTAGATTTCACCCACAATGGGATGATGTTGTTCAAGATGAGATCATGTTTATGCTAGAGTGAAAGCTATCATGCACTAGCTTCCCCCATGGTGGGGTAATGTTCTCAGAGATGAGATTATTCTTGTGCAAGAGGTAAAGATAGCAAGAGCTAGTTGTCCCCCATGGTGGGATGATGTCTTCCGAGATGATCTTGTGCTTGTGCAAGAGGGAAACCTAACACGAGCTAACTTTCCCCTACGGTGGGATAATTTCCGAGATGAAATTGTTCTTGTGAAAGAGGGAAATCTAACACACACTAGGTTTCTCCCATAGTGGGATTATGTTTTACAATATGAGCTAGTGCTTGTGCAAGAGGAAAAGTTAGCATGCGCTAGCTTCCCTCAATGGTGGGATGATGTTGTCTGAGATGAGCTTGTGCTTGTTCAAGAGGGAAAGCTAGTACATGCTAGCTTTCCCCCATGGTGGGATGATGTTGTCCGTGATGAGATTATACTTGTGCAAGAGGTATCTTTCCCCCATGGTGGGATGATGTTGTTCGAGATGAGCTCATGCTTGTGTAAGAGGAAAATCTAGCACATGCTATCTTTCCCCCATGGTGGGATGATGATATCTGAGATAATATCGTGCTTTTGTAAGAGGGAAAGCTAGCACATACTAGCTCTCCCCCACGGTGGGTTGATGTTGTCTGAGATGAGCTCGTGCTTATGTAAGAGGGAAAGATAGCATGTGCTATCTTTTGCCCATGGTTGGATGATGTTGTCTGAGATGTGCTCATTCTTGTGCAAGAGTGAAGATTAACACATGATAGCTTTCCCCTACGATTGGATGATGTTGTTCAAGATGTGGTCTTTCTTGTGCAGGAGGGAAATCTAGCACATGCTAGGTTTCCCCATGGGTGGGATAATGTTGTTCGTGATGTGTTCCTGCTTGTGCAGGATGGAAATATAGAGTGTGTTAGCTTTCCCTCTTGGTGGGATGATGTTGTTCGTGATGCACCCCTGCTTGTGAAAGAGGGTAAGATTAAATGCACTAGATTTTCCCCGCAATGGGATGATGTTGTTAAGAGGGAAAAATAGCACGCACTAGTTTACCCCCACTATGGTATGATGTTCAAGATGTGCTCCTACTTGTGCAAGAGGGAATTCTAGCACACACTAGCTTTCCATCATGGTGGGATGATGTTGTTCGAGATGTGTGTGTTCTTGTGCAAGAGGGAAAGTGATGTTGTTCAATATGTGCTTGTGCTTATGTAAGAGGAAAAGCAAACACACACTATCTTTCCCTCATGATGGAATGATGTTGTTTGAGATGCACTTGTGCTTGTGCAAGAGGAAAATTTAGCATGTGTTATCTTTCCCCCACGGTGGAATCATGTTGCTTGAGATGTGTTTATTCTTGTGCAAGAGGGAAAGATAGCATGCTAGCTTTCCCCCATAGTGGGATGATGTTTTTTGTTGGCACAAGGGCACCGAGGTTTCAACCCTACAACAACACACCAACAAAACCCTAACTACCGACCCTTTCGACAACTTCTACGAAGCAGATGAAGTCTCACCCGAGGTAGAGGCATGGGTGGTTGCAGGAATCAGATGTATGCAACCTTAGATGGGACATAGATCTGTGATTATAACGCTTAGCATAGAACTTAGTAGTAAACATTCATCAAATTTCAGGTCTTAGTAGCAATGCAGAGAAACGCTAATTACATAGCATCACAGTATTCAACCAGATCAACATCTAATAGCACTTAGCATAAAAGGAACATATTAGATCTATCATATTTAGGCACTAAACATACTTACATAGGTCAGATCTAACATTCATTCTCTTTTGTAAGCACAAAGAAATATCAATTCTATCTAACATTCATCTATATCATAGCAAGTTACACCTAAACACACCAACACATCACACAAACCATAGAAGCACAACATATACGTGGTTCAACCCCCCCACCATGGGGCTACGTCCACCAACTCTTCTTCTCTTCTATTATATTTTGTTAATCAGTTACATGCACATAGCCTAAAAAACCCTACTCCACATAGGACACGAGTCCTGTGCACTTCGCTAGATCCTCCTTCCCCAAGATAGGTTACAGCACTAAGCCTTCTACAATCACTTGCACTCAGCTCTGTAAGCTTCACACAGTATGCACATAGCACTTACAATCCTTCAATCACATAGATCGATCACTATCACTTAGCATATTGGCCTAACATCACATGGATGCCCCTCCCTACATTGCCTAGACATCTATTTTTACTTTACAAAATAGGCCTAAACATGGGTAAACCCATGGGCCGACATCCCATACCCATTACATAATTCCAAACCCCAAAAAGGACCCAAAAAGGGGCCGAGATCCCATGATCTCTGCTTCATCTTGCGCTCCTCCTTTGACAGGCTGTCAAAGTCCCAAAATCGGTCAAAATTGACCAAGGGTCTCCCAAAACTTGGTCAAGGGCCAACAGGCCCCCAAAACTCACTTGTGACTTGTCTTGAGTCACTCTAATATGGGTATTTTTGCTTCAACTTGTTGTTGTGGCATGGTCTCCTGTTCAGTAAACTCTTGGATGAATGCCTCATTCACAGGTCCTTCTAGGCATTGTTCTGCTGCAACAACAACTTGCTCCAGTTATGCTCCTCGGCCTTCAATCTCTATGAAAAATTGGTAAGCCTCATCCTGTACAGGTTGGAGTCTTTGAGTCACTTTCAGGACTTTTCTCTGAATGGCGTGAACCTACTGCTGGGCAGTGTGTTTCTCTTGGGATCATTTCATTCTTTCCACATCTGACAGGGGCTTCAACTGCACCTATATTGTCTCTTCTTGTTGCTTCGCTTCCTGGAGCTGCAACTCCAGTGCCTTTAGTTCTGCATTTTCAGTGCGTTTCTCATAATTATGGGAACTGGGGTCACTAAGTTGCTTGCATTCCATGGAAAAATCTTTTATTCTCTCGACTCTGCTCCGGGCAGTCGCTTCTCTTTGATCTCTGACATCTTGCAGAGTGTTGTGCATTGTGTGGAGCTCTAAATCTACTATTCTTTGTTGTAGCTGTTGGATGGATTCCACGAGCTACTCTACTTGATTCTCAACCTGGTCTTTTGCCTGTGGCTCTAAGCCTATCACAGAGTGATGTGCTATGTTGATTGCTTCTTTTACCTCAAGTTGCCTTGCGAGAAACTATTCCTTTTCTTGCTGCATTTGATCTTTCTCCTCGTCAAACTTTGTTTGAGAGAAATCTTCTTCTTCTCTAAAACTCGACGTTGTTATACAAGTACTCCTTGTACTTGTGTCAAAGCCTGGGTGGCTTGTTCTGTTTCCTCTTGTGCTCATCGAAGGAAAGCTTCAGTTGCATCTGCTAGGAAACGGAGTTGGGATGGCTCATCTCCAAATTCTTGTTCTCCTGATTGCAGGGGCACAGTGGAGACTACATGACTGGACTAAAGAGCCTGCTGTACCCCTTGGAGCTCAACCTCAATTATATCATAAAATTCCTCCTGCTTCGCTCCTTGTTTCTCTGTGATTTATAGTGAAGCATCGTCTAGAGCTACTATGATGAAATCAAATTCATTAGGAGTAAGTGTAGTCTGCATCTTGGTCACGATGGCTCTTGATTTCTTCCAGGAAGAAGGTTTCTGGGGAGAAAACTTCCTTTTCTTCAATGAGTCGGCCTCATCTCTAGGCAGTGTTACTTCATCTTTCTTTTGTTTAGCTTCTCTGTGCTTCATCTCTTCTACATTTCCATCACCTCCTTGCTTAGGGGATGTGGAAGAAGTCTTCCCTCAGGTGTTTCTTAAATATTGGACCTCTTCAGTCTTCTATCTTTTGCTAGTTCTAGGTGTGCCCTGTTCTTTGTGAGTGGTCTCCAGGCTATCCAGTTAAGGATCAAACATTTATGCGGGTTTGACGGGGATAAGGAGGTCTGCAGACCAATCCTTCATGATCTCCTCCAGGTCCTCTTCTGTAAGTTTATAGTACCACTGGAGATGTCCTTGTGTTCATCGACTCACATTGTAATGTAAATGAAATGTAGATCTGCATTGAACTTCATCAGGGATTGAAATCTTTGTAAGGTATTTGGAGTCATGCGAGGCTCAACTTCAAAGGCTCTCTTTAGCTGAAGGTAATATGTATGAAAAATAGCGTCCGAATGCCCCTGTTTGTTCATATCGCTTGAGTACCAAAGTGTAGAAAACTTCGCAGCAAGTCGCTCAAATGGCTCGATGTCCGGGAAGCTCACACCTTCCGACATCTCCTAGGAAACAAAGGCGATAAGGACTAGGAGCCAACTGAAATGGAACTCATATCCCTAATCTTGGCTTCGCGGCAGTCTAGTTCGAGTTGATTGACTAGGTACTTCACCCAGTTCATCTGTAAGCCTTCTACACACTTCCCCATGAGGTTGACGAAAAAGCCTGTGACCTATGTGGGTCGGTTCTTGCATACCAAATTTCTAGAAAATAAATGACATGCTAGGCGCACTATGCCATTCTTTATGGAGGCTACCTTGTAGCCTCATGTCCCCTTCTCGACATCGTCATATGTGTTCTTAATCTTTTGTGCTAGGGCACAATCTGTGGCCTTCCCTGGGTAGAACTCTTGTGGGTCAGTTCCTTGCATACTCAACCCTTTGATCCTGTGTATCAGCATTGGATCAACTATAATACGATGATCTATCCATAAATAGCCGCCATGGAAACACGACAGTAGCAGCTTGACATAGGCATTGACTTCCTGACATCTTTCAAAGTGTGATATTTTCATGACGTTTAACAAGGTGGACTGCGTGAGGTTCATCGTCCATGGCTGAGGGATTATCTTTGAGTTCTTTCCCTTTGTCCTGGTTAGGTATTTGTATGGGGAGAGCATGTTGTAGATTTTGCGATCTTCGAGGCTGAAGTCACCGAAATTCAATGTTGTGATCTTATCATGTTGTGCGCGAACTACGCGTATCCGCTTCGGGAGGTATGCAGTGACCATGGTGTACTCGAAATCTCTGGGTACACTATCACAACTTACCATGACGGCTAGAGGTGGGATATAGTTGGGTAATATAGATGGGATCAACTTTGCATTGGCTTGGTCATCTCTGTGTTTGGTTCTCTTTTCTGCTGATGGTCAGGATGATCCATCTCCACAAGAAGTTAATGGAGAGGCTTGTAGTCCTCTCGTCGATGACGCTTGTATATCTACAGACATCAACATTTCCCTTTCAATCATGAGGTTGATGAGAAATTCCTCGAAAATTTTCTCAGTTGTGCTAAACTCATTCGACATAATGATCGGGTTTGAAAATATCAGGGTCAAAGAGTAATCTCTCAATGCAATGGGATAGATGGAAAAAATGCGATGATCACTGTGTGAAAACCAACTAATCTGTGGCCTCAAATTCATGGTTAGAAAAAGTGTTCTCGGTGTGTGGTGTGACGGGATAAATAGAT
Organism: Picea engelmannii; assembly: GCA_009831015.1. Taxonomy (NCBI): domain Eukaryota; kingdom Viridiplantae; phylum Streptophyta; class Pinopsida; order Pinales; family Pinaceae; genus Picea; species Picea engelmannii. The sequence continues at coordinate 173,562 of ML789044.1, read as the reverse complement.
TCTTGGTAACAGATCTCTTGCAATGGGTAAAAATCCTTCATTAACTAAGTTATGTCCTTTATGATGTGGTCCCAATGGTCTAGTGGCAAGCTGTCTAACCATTAATTCATTTCTTCTCATTCGGGGCATCAGTCAAATGGTTATACTGTCTCTAATGACTATATTGCTTCACCATGCTGAAGTTCCATGTGACGTTGTTCTGGTATTCCGATGAAGCTCCAATTTTGTAAATTTTCCTTCTGCGAAGTTCCCTCGAGAACCTTTTGTAACTTTTTAATCAAAAATTTCTTCTTACTTAGTTTTCTAGCCTTCTTTCCAGTGAGCCTCTCCTCGGAATTCCTTTTTCCATTCTAATTCTTATCTTCTTTTGGCATAGTAACTTCGTGTTGTTGAGAATCTCTCCTAGAAATCAAGGGTAATATTTCATATGTATCTGGAATAGTTACTACAATCTTCTATGGGTCTTCTAGTGTTCTTCCAGCTTCGACATTCTAGTCTTTGGTTTTAAATAGCTTTTCTTGGTTCTCCTGTTCTTCAACCAAGTGTGTGATCCTCCTAGTCATGAAATCTTTTATCTCTTTCTTTTTCTGTTCTAAGACTTCCTTTTATTCCCTTCTGGGCTGATCTCTTTCAATCCAAGGTTTTCCGAACAACATAGTAAATGGAGCATTGTCCTCAATAAATTTAACAACTTCAAATTATTCCCCTGTCGAAGTTCTCTTGGCACTCATAGATATTTGGGTAATCTTTCCACATAGGTTTACCAACTTTCCTTTGAATAGTCTTATTCCTCCTAATGAATGAATCATAGCAGACTCCCCTAAAGTTTCCCAAGTTCTTTCTGTCATGATATTCACCTATGTTTCTTCATCTAGAACATAGTCAATGTCGAAGTCTCCTATTCTTGCTTCAGTGCATTCTTTTTCTTTGAAGACCTATGATAAACTGATATGTCGGTGATCATTCAGGGTTTCTTTCATCTGTAGAAATACTTTCTCTAATTCTTTCTAGGGTTTTTCCATAATCTCAGTTTCTTGAATTTGCTCATGGTCTTCTTGTCTCATATTCATCCTTTCAAGATGAAAAATCATTCTAGTTCAATCCAAAACTTCATGATCCATAGCTTTGAAACAAAGGCAACTAGGTTTTCTACCATGACATTCCTTAGCTAGATTTCCTAGTATTCTGCAACTATAACAAAGGGTTAATACTCTCTTTCTCTTAAATGATCACCAACCTTTCATGTACTGCGCACTAGGATCATAGTAGTTAACCTGCAAAAAAATATTTCTAGGATCCTGCATCCATTTGTTAGTCCAAACATTCTTTCTATACATAACATATTTTTTACTATTCTTATCATATCTACTTATATCACATCTTCTTTCGTCTGTCAGTGCCCTAGTTTTCAAGATAGGATAAAACTTATCAAACATGCTTATATCCATACTTTAGAAACAAAAATTTCCACTAATATTACTTCTACAGAACAGAAAGCATCCAGATCTAAAAATTTTCACTATTCTTATAGCACAAAGCGTTGAGATCTTAGCTCTTTTCTTAAGATCAGACTTCTTTTCTTTAGCACAGAGATCCACAAACTAAGTATAGTACTGCGCACTAGAGAGACAAATCTATGCACAGAACTTTCACAATTTAATTTCGGATATTTGAACAAAGCTTCTTCTTTCTCAGTTCCTAGAAATCACAGTTTCAGGGCCCAGCAATGGAACCATTTGTTTCCATAGGGGTAGACCCGGGGTTCAATGCTACAACAACGCACCAACAAAACCCTAAATACCATTCCTTGAGACAACACCTACGAAGCAGGTGAAGTCTCACCTAAGGTAGAGGCAAGGGTGTTTGTAGGACTCATATGTCTACAACCTTACCTGGGACACATATCTAAGATTCTAATGCTTAATAGATCACTTAGCAGTAAACATTCATCAACATTCAGTTCTTAGTAACAACACAGAAAAACCCTAATTACAAAGCATCACAGTATTCAACTAGATCCACATCTAATAACAGTTAGCATAAAAGGAACATATTAGATATAGCAGATTTAGACACTAAGCATACTCACATAAGTCATATCTAACATTCATTCTCTTTTATAAGCACAAAGACACATCATTTCTATCTAACATTCATCTATATCATAGCAAGTTACACCTAAACAAACCAACACATCGCACAAAGCAGAGAAACACAACATATACGTGGTTCACTCCTCCTGGGGCTACGTCCACCAACTCTTATTCTCTTTTATTATCTTCTCTTAATCAGTTACATGCACAAAGCCTCAAAAACCCTACTCCGCATGGGATAGGAGATTTGCGCACTTCGCTAGATCCTCCTTCCTCGATCTAGGTTACAACACTAAGCCTTCTACAATCACTTTCACTCATATCTACAAGCTTCACACTGTATGCACAGAGCACTTACAATCCTTCAATCACATAGATCGATCACTAGCACTTAGAATATTGTCCTAATATCACATAGATGCCCCTCCTTACATTGCCTAAACATCTATTTATACTTTAAAAAATAGGCCTAAACATGGGTAAACCCATGGGCCGACATCCTGTACCCATTACATAATCTCAAACCCCAAAAAGGACCCAAAAAGGGGCCAGGATCCCGTGATCTCTTCTTATTCTTGCGCTCCTCCTTCGACAGGCTGTCGAAGTCCCAAAATAGGTCAAACTTGACCAAGGGTCTCCCAAAACTTGGTCAAGGGACAACATTGTTTGAGATGCACTTGTGCTTTTGTAAGAGGGAAATCTATCATGCACTATCTTTCCTCGATAGTGGAACGATTTGTTTTTAGATGCACTTGTGCTTATTCAAGAGGGAAGGATAGCTAGCATGTGGAAGCTTTCCTCCATGCTAGAATGTTGTTGTTCAGGATGTGATTGCAGTTGTGCAAGATGGAAATCTAGCATGCACTAGTTTTACGCCATCGAGGAATGATGTTGTTCAATATGCGCTTGTGTTTTTGCAAGAGAGAAATCTATCGTGCTAGCCTTCCCTCACAATGGAATGCTGTTGTTTTAGATGCATTTGTGCTTGTGCATGGTGGGATGATGTTTGAGATGCACATTTTATTTTGTGAGAGGGAAATATATCACACACTAGCTTCCCCCCATGGTGGAATGATGTTGTTCGAGATGAACTTGCGCTTGTGCTTGTGCAAGAGGGAAAGATAACTTTCCCTTGCAATGGAATGATGTTGTTAGAAAAGTGTTTGTTCCTTTGCAAGAAAGAAAAATAGCATGAATTAGCTTTCCACCATAGTGGAATGATGTTGTTAGAAATGCACTTGTACTTGTGAAATAAGGAAACCTAGAACATGCTAGTTCCCCCCCACAGTAGAATGATGTTGTTTGAAATGTGTTTGTGCTTGTGCGCTAGTTTTCCCCCACAATAGAATGATGTTGTTTGAAATGTGTTTTTTCTTGTAAAATAAGTAAAACTAGTATGGGATAGGTTTCCCCTACAGTGGAATGATGTTGTTCGAAATGTGGTTTTGCTTGTGTAAGAAGAAAAACTAGCATGTGCTAGCTTTCCTCCACAGTGGAATGATGTTATTCAAAATGTGCTTGTGCTTCCGCAAGAATGAAAACTACCACAAGCTATATTTCCTCTCTAGTGGAATGATGTTTGAAATGAGCTTGTGCTTGTGCAAAATGGAAAGCTACCATGCGCTATATTTCCTCCACAGTGGAATGGTGTTGTTCAAAAATCCCATGTGCTTGTGCAAGAAGGAAAACTACCATGAACTATCTTTCCTATATAGTGGAATGATGTTGCTCGAAATGCACTTGTGCTTGTGTAAGAAAGAAAGCTAGCAAGCGCTAGTTTTCCTCCATAGTGGAATGATCTTGTTTGAGATGTGCTTGTGCTTGTGCAGGAAGGAAACTTATATACCCTAGTATGAATCAAAAAGGTTGGATTGGATTGTAGTGTGTTTTGAAAGTTAATATCTAACATTTAAATACTGTCCAAGCCTTGGCATGATGAAAACACATTTGTGGTAATTTCAAGTTTTTATTAATGTGATGATAAGTTTATTTTCATCGTAATCAACTATTTGGATGCATCTGTATATCCATGTGAATTATCCTATCTTTGTAATGGTGACATAATGGTTTCACGACTTGGAAGACATGGTTGATTGGCATTCCAATGCGCTACAAAAGAAAGCTACCTTAACCTTACATTTGAACCATGCTACCTAAGTTTATTGTTTGGATTTGTGAATTTTATAGATTATCAATAATAGTGTTATCTTTGAAAATTGGCCATTTGATAGAGTTTCATGGATGCAACAAAAGAAAGTCATTGAATTTTTGTTGGGAATTATGTTTAGATGTTGTATAAGTTTGAGTCATCTTAAATGTTGTAAAAAAGTCACATAATTTTAGTGCTTAATGCTTGCAGAAGCATAGACAAAGTCTGGTAGTTTAAATGGTTTTAGAGAAGCCTAGCTCTTGTATAAATTGTCATTTTGTTAGTTCTATATGTTAAAATTGTCTAAATAAGTGTTGCCTTAGTTTTTGGCATGTATCATAGAGTGTTCAAGGGACAACCTAGAAGATTAAAATCATGCTTTAGTTGCATGTTATAAAATGGTTGGGAAATCCTCTCAACTTTTGTGTTTAGTAATTTGGTCTTTTAGTCCCACACTAGTATGCAAATGCTTGTTGTTTGGTCAAGCGAGTCTAGTAGAAAATGCTTTCTTTTGGTTAGGTGTTGAGATGTAATTGTATGATTGAAACCAAGTGAATTATACAACCTCAAATGTGAAATGATTAGCTATCTCATTTTCCTACATTGAAAAATTAAAAAAATGTGTAGTTGTGTTGATTTTGGATCTCGAGGGACAATGATAAGGGCTTGTCACCTTTGAATTTAAAACAATTCCTTTGGTTTTAGTTGTGTCATTGAGTTCTTGGAATTAGACTTGAAGAATAGTATTATTGTTCCATTGTATGCAATATCAATGCCTAGTTGGCCCTTCCTACTATTCGTTTTAAGTGTTGAATGTCGGGTTTCACGTGTGTTTCAAGCTTGTATTGGCTTTGGAACAAGCTAACTTATATCCACAATTATGAAAAAATAAATATATTCAAATCTAATTTTGTTGTGTGCTCTACATTTATTTTTGTCATAGATGGAAATATAGAGGTTGTTAGCTTTCCTTTAGGAATAAGAACATGTATGTGCCATTTCTCAGGGTTACTTTTTATTTACATTCTCTTTTAGCACAAGTCCATGTAGCAATATGAACATGCTTTTCCCTAGCCCTACTTCTGATTCCCCTACATGATAAGCTGTTCTTTTTGGTCTCTAGACAAATCAAGGAGGTGATTTCACCTTAACCAAATGGTTAGTGTTCTAATGTTGTCACCAACAATGCACTTATGCTTCTGCGAGATGGAAAGTTAGTGGTTACAACCTTTCTTTCTAACACATGCACAATGATGAAATCAATGCTCCGAGGGTGCCTTCATCCTAAAAAGCACCATGGGTAGTGTCCTACCTTTGTATGTGCCCTTTTATTGGCTCTGTAACATGATAAGAAGATCCACAATGATGCAATAAGAAGTGTATTTAAATCCAATGTTGTTGATGGCTCTGCACTTGTGATTTTACTAGAAGGAAAGAAAGTAGTTTCCATCGTTCATTTTCACATAACCTCAAGGCTTCAAAATAGCTATAATAGTGGTATTTTTATCCAATTTCAGATTTTATGAATTGTAGGGTGTTATTTCAAAGTGTATATGTGCAATGTACCTAATATGGATTCAATTGAGCCAAAGGATCTCTCACTCAAAGTTGATGCAATCAATGCTCTAAGGGTGTTTTTGTTCTAACAATCACCATGGTTAGTGTTATGGCTTGATGTGTGCCCATTTATTATCTCTGGAACAAGAAAATAAGATCCAATATTATGAAACAAGAAATGTATTCAAATCGGATGTTGTTGTGGGCTCTACATTTGTTCTTATCATAGCTAGAAAGCCAATGGTTACTAGTTTTCCTTCAATAAAAAGCACAAGTATGCAATAATTGCTCAAGGTTTTCCTTTTTCCTTACATTCCCTTTTATCACAAGCACATGTAGAAGTATGAACATGCTATGCCCTCACCATACTTTCAATTTGCCTATGTCATGAACCATGCTTATTGGTTGCTAGACAAAGAAAGGAGGTGATTCAAAGGTTAGTGCCCCGATATTGTTATCAACATTGTTCTTGTAATTTTGTTAGAATAAAATATAGTGGTTGTGGTTGTTATCTTTCCTTCTAATAGAAGCACAAAGATGTAATCATTTCTCTGGGGCCCCTTTATCCTAACAATCACCATTGTTAGTGTTTTTCCTTCGTGTGTGACCTTTGATTGCCTCTAGAACAAGCTAAGAAGGTATATGATGCAATACGACGTGTATTTAACTAATTTTTTTGTTGGCTTTGTACTTGTTCTTTTGTTGGAAGGAAATATAATGGTCACTAGATTTCTTTATGGCACAAGCACAAGCATGTAGTCACAAGGTTTCGAGTTGGCTAGAATAGTGGGACTCCTGTCCAATTTCAAAGAATATGAGTTTTTGGGTGTTATTTTGAATTACATATACATAGCATACCTAAGGTAGATTCAATTGGGCCCAAATATCTCTCAATCCTAATGAAAAATCAAGGAAATAAGCTCCAATGTGGGATTCGGATTCATGCAATCCTTTCGCAATTTTCCTAGAATTTGAAGCAATTGTAGGGCACAAAGCTCTATTTCTACACTTGGGTTTTATTGTAAGAGGAAATTTATTTGAATTCTTGCAATATATCCTCTTGATTTTGTGGTGAATATTCCTTTGATTTTTTGAGGATTTTTTCTAGAAATGAGTTTTGAGCTTTGAATCTAAGATTGAAAATACAATTGAGAGATCAATCTCGAGCCAAAAGAACTAGATGACATATAAAGGTATGAATCATGATATCAATCAATCAATGGATGTTTTATGAGACCAAATAATGGTTATGAGTTATTTTGTCCAGTCTAGTTTCCAATAGATTTGTTGTGCATAGTCACTATTACAATATTATTTTTCTTGATTTATGCAAGGTCTATAAAATAAAGCATGCATGTTGTAGTTTCATTTTAAATATTATAAAATATTGACGTCAATTATTTGAAAGCACCGCTAAAAGTTAAAACAAACCTAATATATATATTTTTAACAATAATCCTATTAACATTAGTAACTATGAAATGAAATAGTTAAGGTGCAATTCATGGTATAGATCCCACACTTTAAGAGATCAATGAAAAATTATTTATCAATAGCTAAATTTCTAGTCCACCAAGATTGTATCCTAGAAGTAACATTAGGCTCATTCCATATACTAACATTTTATTTTATCCTTCCAAGGAATGCCAGAGTTTATTTTTGGTTCTATTCGGTAACTGAAACAACTGTACTATGGAAAAGGATAATATTAACTATATTTAAACCTCCAAGATCCAATATAGGACATGTGACTTCCATTAAAGAAATCCAAAATGAGAAGATATTTTAAGATCACAGGATCAATATTGTCGCTCCAAATTTGAAATCCACAAGAAATCCACAAAGTCATGGGATAAATATTGTTGCTCCAACAAATCTTGAAGACTTTTTTTCCTCTAAGGTAACATATCCTAGAGTATCAGTCCTTGAACCTTCCATATTTTCTTAGACGAGTCCCCAAATGCAAAATCACAATACCATCCATGCATATATTCATTTTCTAAACTAGATGTTATGTCCCATAAATTTACAAACATTTTCTTAGCCAATTACATAGATGCAACAGGTTGCAATAGAACCCCAGGGCCTTGGTCATTGTTTGATGCAATCACCTTTCCAATATTCCTCATATGGGTTGGGATACATTAGTATATTGTCACCTCATTGTGTGGTTGTGGAATATCATAATGCATGTGGGTCTCTCTTATCAGTAGCTATGGTTGCAACCTTAAATTCAAGAATTGCTACTTTTTTCTAGAGAAAAAAATAGAGCCACAGTTCTTGTGACTTGAGAGCTCATGTGACTCCCAATTAATGGTCTGATTGGGGCTTCTCCAATTGTTAAAGTTGACTAGGGAGTTCAAGGAGAATATTTGAGAAAACAAAAAAAGTTGACCTCATTTGGCCCTCACAATTATGAAGAACTAGATTTGTCTTGGGTACAAACAATGGTAAAGAAACTACACTATATCATAAATATGGAGGAAATGTAAGTTGTTCTAAAGAAACACCACACAAGGGGAAAATAGAAAATGTTGACCATTTAGTTTTGGGTGC
>ML789044.1:126967-165157 GCA_009831015.1 Picea engelmannii | reverse complement strand
TTTTTTACAATTTCTATTATAAAATTCCCCATTTTGGTTTAGGAAATAGTCTAGTTCTCTACCTTTCATTAGAATTACAGTAGCAATAAATTTGGGAGGGAAGCATGGAAAAATAAAATAGGGAAATTTGAACACACAAAATGGAATTCCTAGAGGTTGGGAGGGAAGCATGGAAAAATCAAATAGGGAAATTTGAACACAGAAAATGAAATTCCTAGTGGTTGGGAGGAAAGCATGGAAAAAGCAAATAGGGAAATTTGAACACACAAAATGGAATTCCTAGTGGTTGGGAGGGAAGCATGGAAAAATAAAATAGGGAAATTTGAACACATAAAATGAAATTCCTAGTGGTTCGGAGGAAAGCATGGAAAAAACAAATAGGGAAATTTGAACACACAAAATGGAATTCTTAGTGGTTGAAAAACTGAATATCTCTTAGGTGGTAGACTATAGAACGATTATTTTTTTGTCAACATGGCAATTAAAGATGTTATTTTGTTTACTTATTATTAGAAACTATATATATTTACTTTGAAAGAATCGAGCAGAGAAATGTTGTCTATTGGTTCCACTGCACAAGGCCTAGGAAGAAATCCAAGATGTGGCATCTTGTATCATTTTTAATTTATCAAACGTGAAACCCATAATAGGTTTTAGAGAGTAACCTCTAAGGTTGTAACTCGAAAAAACTATGTTTTTCATTGTCTACTGTTATGTTTTTGTGCCTAAACTATCAACTAAAGTTTGTAGGTGGTAATTTTGGGGTAACATTTTTGTAGATTGAAGCAAATGGTTGTTAGTTTGGACTTACTATAGAAGCTTTCAAGTTTGTAGAATCTAATGGCACAACATGATTTTATATTTAATATATTTGGTAAGCTTTACCAGAATGATGGCATGCACATTTTCCAAAAATTTAAGGATGACAATCCATTGTTTGTTGTGTAGCTTCAATTTATTGACTAGGTGGAAAACAATTTATGCATACTTTTGTTTTGAAATGCAATATCAGTCTCTTGTGATGTCCTTACAACTATTATTCTCTAAAGGGATTGACTAAAACCATAAGTGCCATTTGATAAGGTACCATTGTATTACCTTTTATTGTTTGAATATTTTTATTTATTGAAAGTGAATTTATTTCATAATTTTGTTAGAGCCAAGGGAGTTCCTTCCTTGTTGCCTTTCTCTTTGGCTAGTAGAATATTTTCTTTTCCTATAAACATGTTTTAATGCATGGTTAGATTAAATGTTCCATGTTGAGATCATTGCATCATTTATTGAATATATAAGAAATATGGAGTTTTATTAAATTTATTTTTAACATCATTTCAAAGACATTATTTACTATGATTGGAGACTATTTTCTTAACTTTAAGAAAATCATTGAAATTCCTCTTCTCTAATGTTTTAAAGGGTGCTAGCTCAATGGAAGAGCACATGCCTTACAAGCATGAGGTTGGTGGTTCGATTCCTCTATGCCCTAACATAAATTAGCATAAGATATTATAATTTATTTTAAGAAAATGATATGTATGTTAATTTATATAAGTGGTTAGCCATTTGTTTTTATACATTTGCATAGACTTGTTAATTTATATAAGTGGTTAGCCATTTGTTTTTATACATTTTCATAGACAAAAATATTTGCATAGACTTGTAAATTTTGCTATTCTAATTTGGCATACAAAACTCATTTATTGACTTTTATTTGCATATATGCATTAATATATGTGTTATGTAATTTTTGAAATAAAATCCCATGTAAATAGAGTTGCATTTCTTTAAAAAAACATAGAGTTAATTGATAATTAGTGCTAAGTGAACTATTGAGGCTTATTGGAGATGTGTCATAGATGAATGTAAAGTGTAAAGCATTTGATTTTCCTATCCATAACTTTTTGTAACTTTTTATTCTTAAATCAATTGAAATCATCCCATATAAGCCAAAAGACACATATTTATTTGTTGACTTTTATTTACTTATATGCATTAATATGAATGCATAAATGTGATATAATATGAGTGTATAAATTTGATATATAATTTTTGAAACAAAACTCCATATAAACATATAAACAATGATGCATTTCTTCCAAAAAAAAACTTATAATTTCCTAATAATGAATGCTAAGTGGACTATTCATGGTAATGAGAGATGGGTCAGAGATGAATGAATTAGAACTTTTTAAATTATAAGGTATTTGATTTCTCAATCCATAACGTTTTATAAATATGTATTCTTAAATCAATCATTTATAATTGCAATCATCTTATATAAGCCAATTTAAGGACATTGACTTCTATTTACCTATATTATGCGTTGATGAGTATATAAATGTGATGTAATTCTTGAAATAAAACTTCATGTAAATAAAAATGTATTTCTTAAAAAAACATAGAATTAATTGATAATGAGTGTTAAGTGGACTATTTTTCATTGGATATGGGTCATAAATAGATGTCTTTGAACTTTTGCATTGTATGGCATTTGATTTCCCCATCCCTAATTTTTTGTAAATTTGTATTCTTAAATCAATATAAGGCAACAAGGCACACAACTATTTATTGAATTTTATTTAATTATATGCATCAATACATGTATATATATGATATGTATTTTTGAAATAAAACTCACATTTCTTACAAAAATAATTAGAATCAATTAATAATGAGTCATAAGTGAGCTATTCAGACTAATGGGAGATGAGTAAAAAATGAATGACTTTGAATATATGATTAAACTTGAAAATCAATATCTTAATTTTAATAATTTATTTGTAGCTACATTAAACATTAATCATTAATAATCAAAGAAAACAGGGACATATACAAAGTTCAACTAAAAACCTTGAAAAATGTGTTAGAACATCTATCTCTTATGCATTTAAAATTCTTATAATTTTCACCTCCTTTTGGTGAAAGTAATGCCCAACCATGATTGATTTTTCTATGGTCAGTTGACACTATTACATCAGGTGAATGGTTTTGTAGAATCGACAATGAGGAGAGATCAATATCCATTTCCTGTGTACTACTCTTCAAAGACCCTTGCTTTCACTACCTACTCTTGGCATTGGTTCTCAGAGGAAAATCACTTACTTAAGTCCACACTAGGCATCTCAATAGATTGACTTCCTCCATGGAATATATTAAGGATTTATAAAAAACTCAATGTTTTTTTTTTTAAGTAAAAAAGGTTGATTCCTGCTATATTATATTAACAAAAAAGAGATACAGTGGTACTAATACCGCCAAGTGTGTCGTCATTTTACCAGAAATCAGCAGAACTTGGAGCCCATATGTCTCTTCTAGAAAAAGGTTGTTTCGCCATCTGTCCTGCCTGAGGGAAGCTAGGACAGATGGCCATGCATAATATTGAAATTGTTTGAGGTGGTACAGAGATATTTTGGAAGCCCGCACATAAATCTGAACATTAAAAACTATAGAAAACAAAGGCCTCATCATAGATGTATGCATAAGAGAGAACCAGCCAAAAAAAAGTAACTAGACCAAATACTCGGTGACCCTGTTGTCCTCGTCCTCTTGCTTCACTCCTCTATCCTGCATTATGAACGTTTGGGCGCACGTTGGGCATTTCTTCTTCTCTGGGGTGTTGGAGTATGCGTCGAAAAGCATGTCCATACGCTGTCTCATTAGGAGGACCCTATGTTCCTAGTCTGCCATATGTTCCCTTAATTCAAACACAAATTCCAAGTGCGTCGGGTGGAGGAAGGGTGGAGGGACACCCATCTATGCATGTATGGCTTTGGTGGAAGGTGGCTCTAGGGTATCGTCATCCTCTGCTGGAGTGACCTTCATCCCCATTTTCGGGGATTCCTCTAGAGCAACATCACCTTCTCCCTAGCCTTTGACTCCTATGTTTTCCTAGTGCTCACCCTCCGGAATGGCTCCCTTCTATACCAAATTCTCATAAGGTGCTTCCTCGACATAACAAATGGGGAATTACTCACCATGACCACCTGTGTCTTCTTGGTGCTCATGACACAGATCGATACCAAACCTGACATAAACCTCTCGGCCCTCGGACCGAGATCCACTCACAGGATCGTTCTTTACCTCTTTCGAGCCAGATCAACTCTTTTGGATTCCCTGCTAGAATCACCTTTCAAATCCATCCATAGGTCCTTCTCGCAGCTCGCAATCTCGTGAGTTGGCGAGTCACGACTCCTGACTCTTCCTCTCCAATCTCGCGATACCCGAGATTGTGAAATGGGTATAGCCCTTATTTCGTCGGCACCCTCCTGTGTGTGACCACCAGCTACGCTTAAATGCTAGTGCCTCTTGCAACTCGCCACTTTGTGAGTTTCACCATCGAGCTCACGTACTCTTGTCTGGCGAATCCTCGAGACGCGAAAAGTCAACGGAGTGTTGACTCCTTCCAAATATGTGACATGTGTCCGCCAGTCTAATTCCTGGGCCCACTGTGTGGTTTTGCCATGTGTCCCCTCTGTGCCTCAGCTCTCGGCACTTCGTGACTTCTGATGTCGAAAACAATCCCTTTCAACCCCCGAACGCGATGGGGTTCTTGATCCAATGGTCCTCCCGTTCTCTGGATCTGACGGCTATCCTCTCTCCTCGTGAGTTCGCCACTCACAACTTGGAACACCCAAGTTCTGGACTCTCACCTTGCGAACCTCCGAGTTCACAAGATCTCTTGATCTCTGCCACTTGTCCTCCTCCGATGGATGACTTAAATTATTTTGCAACTTTTCCACTCACAACTTCGCCAGTCTTGATGCAAAGGTTTCGACTCTTCAACCCACAAAACCCCGAGATTTGAATACGTGAGTGATCTGATGGCCCCTGTTGGCTCAAATCCTACAACTCTATTCTCCCCTGAGCTTGCACGTAGAAAAATACCCACCATAACTTTCTTGCTCCTCTGCAATATCTGATGGCTTCTGGGACTTTGCGAATCCTCCATGGAGAATTCCGACCATCCAAAGCTTCCTTGATAACTCCTATGAAATGAAAATAGTATCCCCTTATGGAACTTATCTTCTTGCAAGTAACTTTGCAATGCCTTCCCTTTTAACGCTTCAAGGTACTAAACCTCCCGAGCTTGATTGAGAAATCCTCAAGTCCTTTGGAGAAAATTCCTGCGTGCACTCCTTATGGCACTTCTTCAAATACACACTAAGTATTTGAAAATTTTTAGACTCTGTGCACTCTCTGCGACAACAGTCTTTCAACAGTTTCGTTCAAGTTTTAACTCTGAGACTTCGCTCAGCCTACGCACTCCTTGGACGACTCCTGTGCTCAACTTGCACTTCTGCGAGAATGAGAACAAGGTTACCTCTCCTGAGCTTGCAAAGATGAACTCTGACTTCTGTTAACGCACACCTTGTAGACAATTTCACTGCACTCCTTGCAGGAAAACTCTCTCTCAGACAAAGAAACAATTGAAACTCATTCTTTACTCTCCCTCTCTTCAGATTTCAGACATTAAATGTGAAATCAAATGTTCATGTATCAAAGAAAATGCATAACAGAGAGTAAACAAGCACATATCAATCAACATATACAACCCAGAAAATGATTGAACAACATGAGTCTGAACTAAATATCCTTGTATTAATCCAGAACTTCTGTACATGGGTTCTTCTACACAACTCTCTGCTTCGTTCTCTCTATGCTCTCTCGATTGATAATGCTATTAATAATAATGTTACAATGATACAAGTGAGGGTGTCTATATCCGTTTTCCCTCTGGCTCCTAAAACTATTTAATCTAAGAATTCAAGTCTACCTACTTACATTAACTAACATAAATGGATCTTAGTCCTTCAGATGAGAGTGATACGCTCAAGGTCTGATTACAATCAAGAAGTACGCCCTTTCTTAATTGTTTCATTTACATTTGGCGTATCAAACTTCAAAATATTTCAAACAATTCCTCATGTGCCAAAATGCATTGGCGCTTGCCCCATGCTCTCTTGATGTTGGCGATGCTCCTGCATCAACTCACCTTCCATAATGGCCCCCTGCGGCACCAGTTCCTCATAAGGTACTTCTTGTACATAGCCAGTGGTGAATTCCTCACAGAGCCCACCTACAAAGCTACGCCTTGCTTGAATTTCAAGGGCAGTCAGAGTATTTTCTTCCCTAAAAGGTCTAAGTGTCTGAGCTTGATCCTCCGTCAAAAGATCCTCTGCTTGAAGCCTGGAGGGGATGTTATCCTCCTTTGCTCTTTCACGCAGAATGGTACGAGCTAGTGAAAGAGCCTATTTCATTTGTTGTCTCCTCTGTCGTTGAGTGGTGTGGGTGTGCCAAGATGAGACACGACGATATTTTCCTCTCTCCGTAGGCATATTAGTGAAGGAGAGGATATCGAAATCACCCAGAGTGGAGAGAAGAATGCACCAGAGCTCACAAATGGTGGAAATGTGCAGAGCATGGATGAGCTGAGTGTGAACATGCCTCATTGCCTTCAAAATATTGGGGAATGATGAGACATGGTTCCCCATTAAATTCTTCATAGTTAATGTTTGCAGGGCCGACACTTTCCTGTGAGGTAGAGGTTGCTTATCCGGAGGTCGACAGTACTGGCCAGCTCCCATCATTAATGGTGAATTGATGGGGAGCGACCTACCTCATTTAAGGTGAGGCAAGACACTTCACCAGGTGTTCTAGATTTTCTTCGTGTCACCTTATCCAGGGCTGAGACATCCTTGCTAGCAAGGCCTTTTCATCTCCTCGAGAGATCAATACTTTAAGAAAAATTGGCATTCCATTGTATGAGTTCTGACTTGTTGTAGACTCCCTCGTTAGATAGATAGTCCACTACATTGTTTTCATCTCTTTTCACATGGGAAGGGACTATGGTGAAATTGGGGTGGATGAGAGCTTTGAAGTCTTCCAAAAGTCTCGATAGCCTCCAACTGGGAGAGATAAAAAATGGATGGTCTCCATGCAGAATTTTGGTTATGAGTTGTATGATAATTTGAGAGTCTCCCTCCATAATGAATTTCTGGTATTGGTTGTGAGTCACAACCTTGAGGCCCCGAATTAGTCTTAGAATCTTAGCAGCTTTGTTTGTAATTTCACCTAGGTAGCCTGCTACCAAATGTAAGATCTCACTTGTATCGTTCCATAGGACTGATCCAAATCCCGTTGGTCCTGGGTTTCCCCTTGAGGCTCCATCAAAGTTTATTTTAATATAACCTAGTGGAGGGGGGCGACATCTGGTCGGGCTATTGATATTTCTGCCTTTTGTCTTCGTTGTGGTGTGAAAATGAATTTTAAGACTCCAACTTTTAAGAATGTTGTTCTCCTCGGGAGTACATTGAAGGTCGTCAGGGTTCCAAGGTTTTCTATTGATCGTTTCCTAGATTAACTTCTCAATACAATCCCAAGTGATGGAAGGCGGAGAACTTTTTGAATGGAAGATTTGTTTGTTTGTTTGTTTCCAAATTTCCCAGAGAGTGAAGCCTAGGAGGAGCTGCCAGATGTGTTTCAAGATTGGGTTTTGAAAGGAGATGGAATCCCAGTTCGCAATTGTGTCCCTGATACTTCCCATGTTTCTATTAGAGCGTTTCATTGCTTGGGATTCTCGATCCCATATCCACTGACTATAGTGGCACTTATTAAAAATATGCTCCAAGGTTTCCTCTTTCTGTCGACACAGGGTGCACATTGAAGGGCCGATAAAGCCTCTTTTTAAGAGATTATCCCAAGTAAGGATACAGTTTTGAGCTATGAGCCAGAGAAAAATTGAAACTTTAGGCCAAAGAACTCCATTCGAAATCTTGCTCCAAATGATCTTTGAGTCCTGGTTTTGGTATTTTCCCTGTAGGTAGTAGGCATCTTTAACCAAAAAAATACTTGTGGTAGAGTGCCCCCAGTGGAGAATATCTGGGCCTTCTTTGATTGGTGTCTTCCTATGGATAGTGCATGCTTTCCAGGCTTGGAGATCCGTGTCCTCTGTGAGCTATAATTCCGATCTCTCTATTTTCCATTGTCTCCAGGGCTTGAATCTATGGTTCGCATTCCAGAGGTCTTTGACTCTCTGGAAGATATTCAGATGGAGTTTCTGTCTAAGAGGGTTGAGATCTTCCAAATTGTTGAGGGGTGTTAGCTGCTACCATGAGTCCTACCAAAATAGTGCGCTTTCACCATTCCTGACTTCCCAAAAGGCATGCCTTTGAATGAGAGGGCGGTTTTGCCTGGCTGTGTTCCAAATATTAGAGCCTTGGATGTGGTCATTGAATCTGAT
Source organism: Picea engelmannii (assembly GCA_009831015.1). NCBI lineage: Eukaryota > Viridiplantae > Streptophyta > Pinopsida > Pinales > Pinaceae > Picea > Picea engelmannii. Next base: position 156,918 of record ML789044.1, on the reverse strand, counting down.
TAACTGGTCGACTTGTATATTTGGGGCATACTTTTGTTTCCAGATTTGTGCCCAGAGTTCCATTGGATGTTGGAGCCATCACCACCACATTTTGGCTCCCATGACTTGGTTTAACTTTCCTGGGTCGCGTAGTCCCAACCCTCCAATGTTTTTGGGTTTCCATAGCTTATCCCAGCTAACCAGTGCCCATTTTTTATTAGATTGATGACTGTGCCACAAGAAGTTTCTTTGGAGGCCTCTGATCGCTCGGATTACCGAGATAGGCACTGACAGATCCGTGAAGAGGTAGGTGGGTAGAGCTTGCAGGACAGACTTGAGGAGCACTAGTCAAGATGCAATATTGAGGGTTCTAAATGTCCAGTTGCTTAGCCTATACGAGATAGAAAGGAGCAAGCTATCCCAAGAAATGGAACGCGTCGGTTCCTCTGAGAGGGGTATGCCAAGATAATTGGACGGAAGGGTGCTCTTAGGTATTCCTAAGAGTCTAGAAATATGGTTCTATACTGCAGTCGATGTGTTGAAAAAGTAGAGCTTAGACTTGTCAAGGTTTTAGAGAATGCCTGAGGCTCTCGTAAATTTGGAAAGAATGGAGTTTAGCTTGGTGGCTTCACGAGCTATGGGAGTGTTCAGTAGTAAGGTGTCATCGAAAAAATAGTTGTGCAAAGCGACTGGATGGATGTTTTGTAGGGGCAGGCCTTTGAGGGAGCCTTCCAGAATCGTCGCCTTGATGTATCTTCCTAGGCTTTCTGCCATTAGCACAAAAAGGAAGGCAGATAAAGGGTCACCTTGTCTAATGCCCCTGGATGGCAAGAAGGGTTGGGAGGGTACTTCATTAACCAAGATAGAGAAAAAGGCTGATGAGGTGTTCTTGAGAACCCAATTTACCCATTGTTTGTAAAAACTAAAGGACTCAAGCATGGAACGTAAGTATTTCCATCTTACTCTATCAAAATATTTTGAGAGGCTGATTTTGATGAGCATACCTAGGATATTAGTTGTTTTTAGATATTGGATCACCTCATGAGCCAGAATAACATTGTCCATGATTTGTCTCTCTTCCACATAGCCTGCTTTCTCTTTGGAGATGATGAAAGGTAGGATTGGCTTGAGGCGAGTGGCGATGACCTTTGTGATGATTTTGTAGATGACATTGCAAAGGGCTATTGGTCTAAACTATCTGGGATGAGTGACTCACTCCTCCTTAGGGATGAGAGTGAGAATGGTTGCATTCAGTGCAGAGAGTACCTAGCCTGAAGATTTGGATTCTTCAACAACTGGCAAGACTTCTTCTTAATTAGATCCCGACAGTAATGGAAGAAGTATGTGGTAAAACCATCTGGGTCAGGTGCTTTCCCTTGGGGCATTTCCATTACAGCTAGGTCCATTTCATCTTGATTAATAGGGTGTAAAAGCGAATCATTCTGCTCAGGGGTGACCAACAAGGGTATGTGACTTGCTATTTCTTGAAATTCTTCTGCCCTGTTCTCGTTGGTTTCAGTGAGAAGGTCTTTGGAGTAGGTGTTGAGCTCCTCGGAAATTTGGGCATGTTCTCTTATAGGGTTACCTTGAGCATCCTCCAGTTGAGTTATTCGGTTGATGTATCTATGGTGCACCATTGCACGGTGGAAGAATTTTTTGTTCCGCTCTCCTTCTCTGAGCCATTGAACCCTAGATTTTTGGCGCCATAGAATTTCTTCTTGATTTTTCCTTTCTTCTAGCTCTTCATGGAGGTCCTCTTCTTATTTCATTAGATTTGGGGTCCTGATTCTTGAAATGAAGATTTGTTGCAAGTTTTCCAGCAGATGTTCAATTTCTTGCAGTCGTTGGAAAATATTTCCAAAGGTGGATTTATTCTAGATCTTCAGTTGTTGTTTGAAGTTTTTGAGGCGTTGCTGGAATCTGTACATGTGGGTTCCATGGTCTCTTTCAACCTGTGTCCACCAAGTTTTTTCTAGTTGATGGAAGTCTGAGTGAGAGAGCTAGAATTTTTCAAACCGGAAGGGTTTAGGTTTGGGGATGTTGCCTGGATCTAGACAAAAGACAATAGGCCAGTGGTCCGAACCTGATTTTGGCATTATGTTAGCTTCCATTGCAGTTTCCTCCTTGAGTAGGGTTTTTCTTACTAGGAAGTGGTCTAACCTGCAAGCCACATGCTGATGGATAGAGCATCAATTAGGCCATGAAAATATCACATTTCAGGTTTCAATATCCACCAAGTTCAACTGATCTATGAGGGTTTTGAACTTACCATTGTCTTGCTCAATCCTTTTGGTTCCTCCATTTTTCTCCTCAAGCATCAGGATCATGTTGAAGTTTCCACCCAGGACCCAGTTGGGCATATTTAGCAATGTTTTGATGTGATGTAGTTTTTGTATAAAACTTTCCATGTCTTGAGTGCTCTGTGGTCCATAAACATTTGTAATGGCTCCTTCCTTTGTAGATCCTGTTACTGTGAAGTAAGATGTGAGTGTGCCTATCATGGAGAAGGGTTGTTTCATCATGAAAGTATTAGTGTTCCATAAAATGGCTAAGCCTCCGAAATCTCCCATGGAATCTAAATGAAATAATTCATCGCCTCTCCATCTTCTACGGAAGATGGTTTCAGCTTCTAGTCCAACACATTTTGTCTCTTGTAAAAGTAGAACATATGGGTTTTCTGCTTTTATACAATCTCAAAGGATCCTTTGTTTCGATCTACCATTAAGCCCATGGATGTTCCATGTGATTATATTCATCATGAGGAATGAGCGGGGGGTGGAGGTATCCCTTCAAGAGCCTTTGAATCTGTCCTGAGTTAATCATTAGGTTTCCTGCTTCTTTGATAAGCGGGTGGGTTGGTTTATGTCCCCTTATTTTGTTTTCCTTAGGTGCCCACTTGGAATCTCTACTTGGATCTGTGGCTATACCCAATCTTTTTGTAGATCATGTTGTGGATTTTGTGAAAACCTTGTGGACTTTATGGAGTTGGTCCACAGGGATGTTTTGCAGATCTTTTTGGTTGAGATCTTGCTCCAGTTTTTCCAAGTCTATGTCTTATAGATCCTTTTCATTTAACTGCATCATGGTGTCCCCGTCTAATCCTGTTTGAGCAGCGAGGGTTGTCCCTTCGGTTTGAGTCAGTGTGGGTTCCACTAGGATTTTACCCCTGTCTTGGGTTTTTGCTTGATGAGGGTTCTGGATCTCCTCCTCTTCTGGCAGCTGAGTCATAACTTCATAACAATTTTTGGTTGGAACTTTTGGAGCCGCTCTCTGGTTCTATTTTCTTGGTGGATTTTTTTTCTGGCTTATGACGGTGGTGAATCCATCATTTTGCTTGATGTCGCTAGTCTTGACGCTTAGAGCATTCAGGGGGTAGCCTCTGAAGAGGTGGCCATGTTCGTGGCACTTCCTACAACGGAAGGGGATGTGTTCATAGTTGATTGTTTGATTCCAGCCTTTGTCCTGATACTCTAGAGTTACTGATCTTGGTAGGGCCTTTGAGATGTCCATGTAGATGCAGATGCAGGAATAAGAGGTGTATTTTCTCATCTTTGCAGCTTCTGATGATTTTACATAGCACCCCACTATGTTCCTGATACCCATGAGTATTTCTTCCAGCCAAAATTCTTGAGGAAGGGAGTACAGATGGATCCATACTGGTGCCATTGTGAAGTCTTCCTTTTCTGGACTGAATCTATTTGTCCAAAAGCATAGAAACAGTCCTTCTGAGTTGCATAAGTATGGTCCATTCTCAAAGATTCTATCCTTGTCTTCAAGGTTGTACAGGATGATTTTGAAAAAGCCTTTGGAGCTTAGCTGAACTTCGTAGTATCCTTTAGGGTTCCACCAGTCCTTGATCCATCATGTGAGGTCATGCTCGGTTGGCCATAGTCCTAGGAATTTACCTATTAGGGCATGTTCCATCATCAACTGGATGTGCTCGCCTACTCTTGATGAGCTTATGAGATAACGGGGAGGTTTGTCCATTTGTGGAATACACTTTCCTGGTTCCCACCCTCAAGAATATTTTGGATGCGACATACTGGGTTCTACGTCCATTTCTTTCCTTAGCCCTTGTTCCTATGTGAGAATTTGATCTCAAAGATGTGGCGACAGTTTTAAGTTGGGTCTTTTGGCTCGGGTTCCCTCCCTATCGTTGGCCATGATATTTCTATACAAGGGTGGTTTCCACCCCTCTTCCGTACTCATCCTAACTGATCAGTTGATGCATAATGCCTTTACCAGAGCATTTCAGTTTGCAGGCGTGGTAGTGTATGCATTGAGTGTGATGGAGGCGTTGCAGAGAACTAGAGTTTCGCGCATCTAATATTTTCAAATTTAATGAAATATGTGTTTTTGATGTAAATTCTAGTTTCTTGTTGTTTAAAGTTAAAGAAGGTTTGCAGGTATGTGATCATACACACCAGGTCTATTACAAATTTATAAATCATATTTAGATGATGAAATTGATGAGGGATTTTGGTTGAGGTACAAGTTGGGTACATGGTTGAGACAAGAAGTTGATGAGTTGGCGCATACATGAGGTGTACAGTTGACGATGTTGGTACATATTGATGAGTCATAGTTGATGAGTAGTTGACACATGATTGGTACATACTTGGTACATGGTTGGTTTCACTTGTTTATGGTACAGGTTGATTACAAATTGTTTGGTACAGGTTGGTGCATGGTTGATGCACTTGTTTATGGTACAAGTTGGTGCATGGTTGATGCACTTGTTTATGGTACAGGTTGATTATAGGTTGAGGCACAGTTTGATGCATGGTTGATGGATGGTTCAGGTTTATTGGTACAAGTTTACAACGGTATATCTCACAGTGATAGTGTGACAGTGGTTCCATCATTCTACTTCTACTTTAGGGCGGTTAGATGGGGAAAGGACAGGTGGTTGTAGCCACCTTCCGGTTGTAGCCAGAGAACATAGGGGGTTGTAGCCTCCTTGTGGTTGTAGCTAGAGAATTGGGGAGTTGGAGCTTCCCTCACGCTGTATCCTAAGAAACTAAGGGGTTGGATCCTCCTTCTAGTTGTAGCTAGAAAACAAAGAAAGTTGGTGTTTCCAATGAATGTGAATCTTCAAGACATATAAGAAAAAATAGTCTGTGGTTTTCTCCCGATTTGGGTTTCCACCTAAAACACTGGTGTACTATGTATGTGTGTGATTGTTCATTTCTTATTTCTCATTATTGGACAATAATTCTACATTGATATAACACTTAGATTATTTGAAGAAAAATGATTATAATTACACTATTACTGATTCACCCCCCCTCTCAGTAATCCAACACAATCATACACATACACAGTACACCGGTGTTTTACGTGGAAACCCAAAGTGGAAGAAAGCCAAGGAAAGTTTTTTCTTATATGTCTTGAAGAATTACATTCATTGGAAGCAAAATCTTCCTTTGTTTTCCAGCTGCAACTGGAAGGAGGCTCCAACCCCCTAGTTTCTTAGGCTACAACCTGAGGGAATCTCCAACTCCCCAATTCTCTGGATATAATGAGAAGGAGGCTACAACCCCCTATGTTCTCCGACTACAACCGGAAGGTGGCTACAACCACCTGTCATTTCTCCATCCAACCGCCCTAACATATAAGTAGAATGATGGAACCATTGTCACACTATCATTGTAAGATATACTGTTGTAAACATGTACCAATCAACCTGCACAAAACAACCTATACTAATAACCTGAACTGTGCATCAACCATGCATCAATCTGCACCTCAACTTGTAATCAACCTGTACCATAAACAAGTGCATCAACCATGCACCAACCTGTACCTCAACCTCAACCGAAATCCTTGATCAATTTCATCATCCAAATTTGATTTTTAACTCTGTAATAGAACTGGTGTATATGATCACATACTTGCAAACCTTCCTTAACTTTAACAACAAGAGACTAGCATTTTCATCAAACTTTACTTCATTCTCACATGACTAGTTTTGGATTAGTCAACAACCCTAACTTGAAATAAAAATATTAATGAAAAACACATCATTGCGGCACACCAACCATGTAAAATAATATGGGGGACTAAAGTCCACTAGATAGGGAAATGGGGATAAAAGTTAAGGATAAGGAGATAAGCTAGGGATCTTAAGCCAAAAAGATATATTATATTAATATTCCTTAAATTATAAAGTATGAATAATTATTTTATCCTAAGTTCTAAGGATGGGGACAAGTGGGCCAAAGTAATTCTCAACATGACAAGTGTCAAGTTGGAAACATGCATACATATATATTGGACTTAGTTCATGTTTGTAAATCATTCCATAATTTTTTACTCACTGATTTCAACTATCCTTAGTACCACTATGTTACTATCATTGTACCTGTACCATAGCTAAACCAATACCAACCCCGTACATGTACCTGGTTAGCTTAGGAGTTGGACTGAAGAGGTGGGTTTTCAAGCCCGTGAGAAATTCTCTCTAGGTGAGAGAATTGTTGGGAATTGATTTCTCGAAGGTGCCAAATTGCAGCTATAGGGCTCTGAGTCTTCTTGTTCGTCCTGTTGCTGAAGCCCCAGAAAGGAAGTGGGGCAGCCAAGGGACTATTGAGCAGAGAAGGGGCACATTTTATAGGTGGTACATGCATGTGGGGAATGAAGGACTGTAGGTTTTTAATTCGAGTTGGCACCTGTGACAAAGTATTTTCTGTTGTCTCAGATACATCAGCCTGGTTAGGAATTCCTTTACTTGAGTTGAGTTTAGTCCCAACTCGGGGGTGACCCACTGTTGAGTGTTTTGAGCAATGTGGTCTAAGGATGGGAGGAACGTGGAAGATCTGCACAGAGTTGGTGATATTTTTACGAAGATAAGTGTCAATTGTGTGTTAAATTACATGTTGCATTATTATTTATGCGTTTATTTTTATGGTTTTTTCCTGTGTATTTTATTATTATTCTCTATGAATCTGTGCATTTGCAGAGTTTCTATATGTATTAATTTTGTATACATTTCAAAATTTTTCATGTGGCATATCCCAACAGTTGGATGTTGAGGATGCTACAAATAAGATTATATAACGCAACGTAATTTATAATGACAAAAGCATCCGAGATCATAAAAGATGTATAGTATAAGAAATTTATTGTAAGCAATTAGTGTCTAATTAAAAATCCAAAGAATATGTATATTCTTAGAACAATCTAATTCTAATTATTGCAATGTTATATTATTCTAAGTACTACAATGTTATATCTTAATATAGTTTATAAATATATCCTAAACCCATATAATTAATATATATAATCCCACTCTTCCATAAACTATTTAATTCAAAAATGTTCTTCACTATTTGAATACCAAATCATATATGACAAGATAGTGTGAACAATAACAATTAAAATTCACTCATTGAATAAGTAAAAATTTCACACTTAATTTCTAGTTTTTAATACATCATTTATTTATATTCAAGTTACTTTTATTTATATAGTATTAACGTAAAAAGTGGTTGATATACGCAGATTGACCCCATTTTTCACCTTTTAAAAATTAATGGGGCCGATCGGCATATATCAACCACTTTTTACATAAATGTGGTTGTTGCTAGTTGACCATTAGCATGGATGAAATAACATTAATACATTAATGWWTTAAATGAATTAATGTATTAATACATTAAAGACATTAATTAGATTAAATACATGAATGTATTAAATACATTAATAAATTAATGCATTAATGAATTAAATGCATTAATACATTTAATCTGTTTAATGTATTAATGCATTAATACATTAAATAGATTAAATACATTAATATATTTAATTTATTTAATGTATTAAATACATTAATATATTAATGCATTAATACATTAAATAGATTAATGTATTAAATATATTAATGCATTAATACTACATTAATGTATTAAATACATTAATGCATTTATACATTAATATATTAAATGCATTAATATATTAATGTATTATAATAAAGTATTAAAATATTACTTTAATACTTTATTATATAATAATAAAGTAATACATTGATAAGGTAATACATGAATAAAACATTAATACATTAAAAAAATATTAAAATAATAATAACTATATTAAATTATTATATTAAAACTATTATATTAAAGTATTAATACATTAATAAAATATTTATACAATAATAAAGTAATACATTAATTAATAAGGTAATGATACATTAATAAAATAACGATACATCGATACTTTAATAATATATCATCCAAATTAATATATTATAATAATATATTAACTCATAATTATAATGTTAAAATATTTTATAAATAACATATTTATAGATTATTAATTAATTTATTAATAAAATATTTATACATAACGAAATAATACATTGATAAAGTATTGTTAATTAATACATTAATAAAGCATTAGAAGATTAAAAAATATTTAATTTATAATAGTACATTAATATATTGAAATAATAAAGTACAAATACATTAATAATACATTACTACATAAATAGAAAACATTTACCATCACCATCACCATCACCATGATAATGATGATGGTTCAGAGTGATAGCCTATGCTTCACCATCACAATAGTTAACTCCAATTGATGATGACCATGACAATGACTATGCCTCATGTACTGTATATATATATATATATATATATATATATATATAGTTTGTTGCATTGCGACAACCGTAAATGTTTATGACAATGAAAAATTATATTGAGAGTTGTTCATCACAATGTGACGTTGGACAATGCTTGTGACATTGGGAAATGTTTGTCACATTACGACGTTGGAAAATGTTAGTCAGAATGCAACGTATGAAAATGTTCATCATAATGCAATGGAAATGCTCATCATAATGCAATGGAAATGTTAGTCACAATGAGATGTATGGAATCATGTTTTACTTTTTAGACAATGATTTATATTTTTCCTAAGCACATTGATAACAAAAGGGAAACATTCGTCACATTGTGACGATGGGAAATGTTCGTCATAATGCGACATTGGGAAATGGTCATCACATTGCGACGTTGGGAAATGTTCGTCAGAATGCAATGTAGGGAAATGTTCATCATAATGCAATGTTAGTCACAGTGAAATGGAAATATTAGTCCCAATGAGATGTATGGAATCATGTTTTACTTTTTAGACAATGATTTATATTTTTCCTAAGGACATTGATAACAAAAGGGAAATGTTCATCACATTGTGACGATGGGAAACACTCATCACAATGCGACATTGGGAAATGATTGTCACATTGCGATGTTGGGAAATGTTCATTAGAATGCGATGTAAGAAAATGTTCATCATAATGCAATGTTAGTCAATGTTAGTCACAATGAGATGTATGGAATCATGTTTTACTTTTTAGACAATGATTTATATTTTTCCTAAGGACATTGATAACAAAAGGGAAATGTTCGTCACATTGAGATGATGGGAAAAACTTGTCAAATACGACATTGGGAAATGGTCGTCACATTGTGACGTTGGAAAATTTTTGTCAGAATGTGACGTAGGGAAATGTTCATTGTAATGCAATGTTTGGAAAGACTTGAAACAATGTAGAATCATCTTTTACTTTTGTGACGTTGGGAAAATGGTCGTTGGAATTTGGCGTCAAGAACTTGTTTTCACATTGTGGGAATTGTTCGTCAGAGTGCAACGTTTGGAAATGTTAGTCACAATGAGATGTATGGAATCATGTTTTACTTTTTAGACAATGATTTATATTTTTCCTAAGGAAATTGATAACAAAAGGGAAATTTTCATCACATTGTGATGATGGGAAACGTTCGTCACAATGCGACATTGGGAAATGGTCATCAAATTGTGACGTTAAGAAATGTTCGTCACAATGTGACGTAGGGAAGTGTTCATCATAATGCAATGTTAGTCACAGTGCAATGGAAACGTTCATCATAATGCAATGGAAATGTTAGTCACAATGAGATGTATGGAATCATGTTTTACTTTTTAGACAATGATTTATATTTTTCCTAAGGACATTGATAAGAAAAGGGAAATGTTCATCACGTTGTGACGATGGGAAATGTTTGACACAATGCGACATGGGGAAATAGTCATCACATTGCGACGTTGGGAAATGTTTGCCACAATGCGATGCAGGGAAATTTTCATCATAATGCAATGTTTGGAAACACTTGACACAGTGTAGAATCATCTTTTACTTTTACGATGTTGAGAAAATGGTCGTTATAATGTGGCATCAATAATTTTTTGTTACATTGCGGCATTTAGAAAAGTTTGTCATATGGCGATGTTGGGAAATGTTAGTCACAATGAGATGTATGGAATCATCTTTTACTTTGTATAAAATGATTTATACTTTTCCATAAAAATGTATGGTAAAAATACAAATTAGTAAAAACCAATTTCAAATACATAATTTCCATATTATGACACTCTAACTAACCTTTCATACACATATAAAACTTAAAACTTTACATAATATTATTAAAAATCTAACCACTATTTAAATAAATATAAAACTTCAAACAACCTTTATACACTATTTCATTATGAATATAAATAATTTAATATATCATTAAAAACTTGAAATTTTAAATAATTAAAACTTTAAAAGATGACTGTTGGATTCATAAATCACATCTCCCCATTAAAACCTACATAATATTATTAACACCCACATAACCAACAATACATGCTTTACAACTTTATAGAGAAATTACATGCTTTACAACCTTATATAAAATAGATGCATAATTTGTTTTAATTTCTTATTAATAGTTTTGAAAAAATAAATCTATATAATATAATAGAAGTGGGGAAATAAAAATTATTTAGGCATTAAACATTTATCTTGAAATTATAAATCTATCTTAATCTATTTATTTTTTAAATTATTTTGACTACTTAATAAATTTAAAAATATATTAATACATTACACTATTAATATATTAATTGAACCAATTAAACTATTAATATTTTAATTGAACTATTAACACATTACACTATTAATATATATTAATCAATTGAACCAATTTAAAATTAGAAAAAATAAATCTATATAATATAATAGAAGTGGAGAAAATAAATGTATAGACATTATAAGCTTGGAATTATAAATATATCTTAATCTTAAATTATTTTGGCTACTTAATAAACTAAAAAATATATTAATATATTACATTATTAATTAAACCAATTTTACTATTAATATATTAATTGAACCATTTGAACTATTAATATATTAATTGAACTATTAATACATTACATTATTAATATATATTAATCAATTGAACTAATTTCAAATTTGAAAAAATAAATCTATATAATATAATAGATGTGGGAAAATAAATGTATAGATGAAATTATAAATCTATTTTTATTTATTTATTTTTTAATTTTTTTTGGCTACTTAAAAAATTTAAAAATATATTAATACATTACGCTATTAATTGAACCAATTTCACTATTAATATATTAATTGAACCAATTAAACCAATTGAACTATTAATACATTACATTATTAATATATATTAATCTAATAAACCAATTTCAAATTTGAAAAAATAAATCTATATAATATAATAAAAGTGGGGAAAATAAAAATTACTTAAACATTATAAATTTATCTTAAAATTATAAATCTATCTTATATTATTTATTTTTTAAATTATTTTGATTACTTAATAAATTTAAAAATAAATATATAATTGCTTAATATGAAAAAAACCTAAAATGAAAATTTTAAAATAATTATCCTAATTGAATAAATTGATAGGGTTTATTAAAAACACCATATGATAATAGATAACAACATATTTCAATTTCAAAAAAATAATATTTATAACAAATAATAATAATAATGGATATTAGTTTTATAATATGATGGAACAAAGATATTTGTCACTAAATAATATAAGTATTATTTATAATGATAATTATTTGCATCCATTAAAACCATAATTAATCTATCAAATATTTGTATATAGAAATAAATATATACCTGATTTTAAAATCATTATAAAAACAAATTTAAAAAATACTAAATATATTATATTATTATAATGAAAATATAATATCTTGAAAATAATTAAAATATTTGAATTAAATAATTTTTATCATTTAAATATATTCATTTGAGATCATTCAAATACATTAATATATTCATTTTAGATCATTTAAATAACCTAAAATGTATATTAGAAAAATATCGATTTCTTTGGGCACTTTCCATTAATTTTTTTCTAATGGCAATGCCATTATAATTTGTTTGAATACTTGTGACCTATTTAGCACTAAATATGCATAACAGAGCGAGCGCTTAATATGAATGCACAGAGCGAGCGCTAAACTCTCGCTTGTACCATTTTCTTTAATGTATACTGTAACGTGCAACTTATATTTTGAAAGAACACGCATCAAAATAATATGAAACTTCTCAAACCCATGTAATTAACAACGATATAATTCCACATAGGTAGGTTTTATATAAAACAATAAACAACAAATTATGACGCTACACTATATGGAAAACATTACAGGGCATCACTAAACATCAAAGGAAATGTTAAATATAATGTAACCTCAACAGTCTGACTGTACACTGCCAGCTGTACTGGATAGTTGTACTTTCTATTTTTGTCTTTCCTGAGCCTATTTAGCTCAGCCATCTCCCATTGCATTGTACTTCAACTTCTTCAGTACTTCTTCATACATTTTCAATATACTGTTCTATTATTTTCTCTCTGCATTTCTCTTTTCTTCACAATTTATCATGGTATCAGAGCTTCAGCAGTAAGCCTCTTCACACAATCCAGAGAGCAACTCAATCCTCACAGCGCACAGCTTCACAGATCTTGAGAGCACATGACACATAATTTTCACAAGGCTTGGAGAGTTGTCTGCAATACTCTCAAAAGATCAACATATGAAGCTTGTGAAGGAAGCAAAGCGTATTACGCTCGAAAGAACAAGGAAGAAGAGCACACGAAAGAATAAACTTTAAAGATTCTTGTAATTTTTTTAAGAATTGTCAAAGATTGACGAAGAAGAGTTGTAGGATGCAGAAACTTTTAAAGAACTCGAAGAATTTGTTCAAATTCGTTAAAGATTGCTGCAGAAGGCACAATCATTTAAATATTTTTGAAATTCGCTCAAATTTGTCAAAGATTGCAGCAGAGAACGAAGAATTCATGTATTTCTCTCAAATCTTTGAAAGATTCATGAATATTTCTTCCACAGGAGTAAAGATCGCGTCTACTCTGCAAAGAACAACCACTGAGGCTGTAAGATTTGTCCTGCGAATGAATCCGAAGCCGAAAACCAGTTCAGAAGGGACGTAGAGAGCGCGGAAAAGGCAAAAGCATTTCATCCGTTAGATCTTGTGTAGAAGACCGATAGTCGTTGGATCAGCAAGAAAGTGCACGAGGTTTAGTCCTCTGCAGCGCTAAGGATAAATTTTTGACTTGTGAAGTCACGAAATCCCGACATCATCTTGACCGTCCATCAAGAAACACATGGCAAGATCTCGGCGTTTCGTGACTCACAGGTGTAAAGGTCAGAAGACATGTCGTGAGAATTCGCGAATCGCGAAATTCCAAGTTCTTATGGACCATTGGATCGGAAAGATCGTGAGCCGTCGATCTTATCCCATTGCCAAATCAGTAATCAGGAGTTGGATGTGCAAAGGCAATTACACTCCAGAAACTCCGATACTCAATATTGCGAAATCCTGAGAGGACTTGTGAGCCGTCCATCCCAGAGGATAGGTGGCAGCAGATCTAAGTGTCATCAAATTGGCATTTCAGAGTTCGCAGTTTTGAAAGACCGACGCAACACGACTTTGAAACTCGCAAAATCACGATACGTGAAATAACGATAAAGTCTCAGCCATCCATTTGACCAGACATGTGGCGGACATCGAGGAAACTGTCGGCGTTTCGGTAATCGCAGTTTAAAGTTGACAGAAACTTTGGCATTGAAAGTCACGATATCCCGAGGTTGAATCAGAACCGTCCAACTTGATCGGATGCGTGGCATAAATCTGAGGGCTCGTGAAAAGTCCTGACAGGGCAAAGTCCATCGGCACATCAAGATTCGGCAAATCATGAATCCTGAGGATAAGAAGCACGAGCATTTCGGAACTCCGAAGTCCGAAATATCGACAGGAGGTAAACTCCGTCATGGGGCCCAACTGACGTCATCTCATCAAAATCATGGGATCGGGAATCTCCACAGTAAAATCCCCGACGCAGATTTGGACCGTCCATCTGTTAGGACGCGTGGAGGCGATTAAAGCAATCACGAAATTTCCTGAAAGGAAATCACCATCGGTAAATCAGAGATCGGGTAATCGAGGATTCAAAAGAACTTGTCATCAGAACTCGCAAAATCCCGATTCGCGATATCCTGATAAGATCTGGACCGTCCGATCACAAGAAGATCTAGATCGTTGAATTGTCCAAAGGCAATTTTACGCATTTTGACGATTTGAAAGACAAAGAAATGGGAAAAGCCCATAGCGCTTTAACAGTAAGGCGTGTGGTCACATTGCAAGGAGACTAAGGGCTAATTCAAGCTTGATAAGATCCTTTCGGCCATCGACAAATCGACAAATCGGTGATCGGAGGTAAATACGAAATTTCCCTCTACTTTTTCTGCAAATTTTTTTTTTATGGCATCGTCTAGCAATTTAGGACCAACTCAGGGTCCGATTCTTCTGGGAAAGAATTACGAGTTTTGGTCTCTTCGAATGAGATCATTATTGCAAGCACAAGAGTGCTGGGAACCAGTGGATCTTGGATATGTGGAACCAGATCCAGCCGCCCTTTCTTCCATGACAAATGCACAGAGAATTGCTCAGGCAACATTGAGGAACAAAGAAAACAAAGCAAAATTCTGGATTCAAAATTCTGTGGATGATTCGATTTTTTCGAAAATCACAGGCACTGGTACTTCCAAACAGGCCTAGGACATCCTTAAGTCTTCCTATCAAGGAAATGATAGGGTCAAAATAGTTAAACTGCAGACCTTGAGGACGCAATTCGAGACTCTAAGGATGACAGAGTCCGAAACTGTGAATCAGTTCATGACCAGAGTCATGGGCATCATGAACCATATTAGACTGATTGGTGAAACAATCACTAATCAATGAATTGTTGAGAAAATTCTCAGAAGTCTACCCATGAAATTTGAAATGGTTGTAACAACAATCCTTGAATCCAAGGATCTGTCAAGATTTTCAACAGATGAATTAATTGGTTCTCTGGGGACACATGAGACCAGACTGCATCTTATAGATGAGTCAATCTCCAATGCTTTCAAAACTCAATTCTCCTTCAGCAGAGGGAGAGGAAGAGGAAGAAGCAGAGGTCACCAAGGAAGAGGGAGCAATCAGAATAACTCTCACTCTAGTGGAGGTAATAGACAACAGTATCTAAATCAAAATTTCCAAGGTCAAAGACAACAGCAACAAAATCAACATCAGAATTTCCAGCCTGAAAGAGGCAGAGGGAAAAGATCAAATGACAAATCAAGCATACAATGCTATTACTGCAAAAAGTATGGGCACTATGAATCTGAATGCAGGAAGAAGCAAGCACATCAACTCTCAAGCAGAGCACATGTGTCAAATCACTCAGGAGAAAACTCAAGAGATATGTTTCTCTCATGCCACAAGACTGAACAAAAACCTAAAGATCTCTGGTTGTTGGACAGTGGATGCAACAATCACATGACAGGTAACAAAGAATTACTTTCATGCATTGATTCTTCAATTTCATTTGATATTACACTTGGAAATGATTATTTAGTCAAATTTCAAGGAAAAGGAACTGTTCCTATTCTTACTAAATAGAATGTGAAGAAAGACATACACAATGTCTATCATGTTCCATATCTGAAACATAATTTGTTAAGTGTAGGAAAGCTCATTGAGCATGGCTATAAGGTACTCTTTGAGGGAACATCTTGTAAGATATATGACAAAATCCCAAGCAGAAAATTGATTTCTGAAATCTATATGACCCCAAATAGGATGTTTCCCCTTACCCTCAGAACTGCAAATCTGAGTCAACCATATGCACAAAGTGCATCTACCCTGAATGAAACAATGGTTTGGCATACAAGATTTGGACATATACCATTTCAGAGTCTAAGTCTTCTTCAGAAGAACAACATGGTCAAAGGTCTACCCATCTTTAAAGAGCAAATTCCCCCAAGTGAGTCTTGCATACTTGGAAAACATAAGAGAACTAGCTTTCCATAGTCTTCGAATCAAGCCAAACAACATCTTGAACTTGTTCACACTAACCTATGTGGACCAACGCAAACAGAGTCAATAGGTGGTAGTTTTTACTTTCTAACGTTTATTGATAATTTCAGCAGAAAAATATGGATCTATTTTCTCAGACACAAGTCTGAAAAATTTGCAAAATTCAAAGAATTCAAGGCAGAAGCTGAAAAACAGAGTGACAAATATATCAAAGCACTCGGGTCAGATGGAGGAGGAGAATACAACTCCAGAGAATTTGCAAATTTCTACAAATCTCAAGGCATCATCATGCAAACAACAACCAGATATACTCCACAACAGAATGGAGTGGCTGAAAGGAAAAATCAGACAATAATGAATATGGCAAGAACACTTCTCAAAGAGAAAAGTCTATCAAATACCTTTTGGGCTGAAGCAGTAGCATGCTCAGTTTATCTTTTGAATAGATCACCAACCACCAGTCTAAAGATGAAAGTCCCCCAAGAAGCATGGAGTGGGACAAAGCTCAATGTAGCGCATCTAAGGACATTTGGATGCATAGCATACGCTCACATACCTTCTGAATTAAGGAAGAAACTTGATGACAGAAGTGAGAAATGTATTTTCACTGGCTATAGTGAAACATCTAAAGCTTACAGGCTTTACAATCCAATCACCAAGAAATTAATTCTCAGCAGAGATGTACAATTTCTGGAAAATAAATTGTGGAATGATTCGAAAAATCAACACATGGATAGTCAAAATCCATTGCTGCCAAGTTCTGAAAATACAGAAAATTCAGAACAACAAGTACCTCAAAATATTCTTCCAAGATTGCAAGTACAAAGACAACCTGAACATTCTCAGGATAACTCAACTTCCAGCAGAGAATCATTCTCTGAACCACAGAATCAGAGAACGGGAAGTTTGAGAGAAATCCATCAGCAGTTGGATGACTTTGAGCAACACAATCTTTTTGCTTTAATGTCATGTCAACCAACATCCTTTAAGGAAGCAGTTAAGGAGCCACATTGGGTTCAAGCCATGAACCAAGAAATTGACTCCATTGAGAAGAACAAGACATGGGATCTTGTTGATTTACCAAGACACAAGAAGAGTATTGGTGTCAAGTGGGTTTACAAAACTAAACTCAATGAAAAAGGGCATATTGAAAAACACAAGGCAAGACTTGTTGCTAAAGGATTCTCACAACAACGAGGTACTGATTATGGTGAAACTTTTGCTCCAGTAGAAAGACTAGACACTGTAAGGACTCTATTGGCCATAGCAACACAACACAAATGGCAAGTATACCAGATGGATGTCAAGTCAACATTCCTGAATGGTTTCTTAGAAGAAGAAGTTTATGTCGATCAGACACCTGGATTTGAAGTCCAAGACCACCCAGCCAAAGTATATTGGTTGAAGAAAGCCTTGCATGGCTTAAAGCAAGCTCCAAGAGCTTGGTACAACAGAATTGACACTTATCTGATCAAAAGTGGTTTCAGCAGAAGCCAAAACGAGCCAACTCTTTACACCAAAACAGATAAGCACGGTAAAAATTTGATTGTATGTCTATATGTTGATGACATGATCTATACTGGAAATATTGAGTTAACAGATTTTAAACATGCCATGCCATCTAAGTTTGAGATGACAGATCTTGGCATAATGAAATATTTTTTAGGGATTGAGGTTCATCAATCAGCCAAAGGCATTTTTGTTTGTCAGCAAAAGTATGCAACAGACATCCTCAAAAGACTTCACATGGAAGAATGCAATCCAGCGGAAACCCCCATACCACCAGGCACAAAATTGAGCAAGAATGATGAAGGTTCTACAGTGGACTCTACTTTATACAAAATTTTAGTAGGCAGTTTGTTGTATCTTACAACAACTAGGCCTAACATTATGTATGCAGCTAGCCTTGTTTCCAGATTCATGGAATCACCCAAAGATCCGCACTGGAAAATGGCAAAATGAATTTTGAGATATATAGCAGGAACACTACATTTTGGCTTATGGTACACTAAATCTGATAGTAATCAACTTTCTGGTTACACAGATAGTGATTTTGCAGGAAGCCTAGATGACAGGAAAAACACATCAGGACATGTTTTTCAACTGGGCACAAACCTGATTTCATGGGCATCAAAGAAGCAGCCAATTGTATCAACATCTTCTACAGAGGCAGAGTATGTAGCTGCTACCTCAGCTTCATGTCAAGCTATATGGCTGAGAAGATTATTGAGAGATATGTCACATACAAAAAATGATCCAACTCCTATTTTCTGTGACAATACATCAGCAATTGCTTTATCCAAGAACCATGTGTTTCACAAGAAAAGTAAACACAATGACACTCGATTTCATTTCATATGCGAGCTAGTCAATAATGGTGATATTGCACTACAATTTTGTGGTTCTCGAGATCAGCTTACTGATATTTTTACAAAGCCACTAGGAAAGTCAGTTTTTTATTTTCAGAGACAACACTTAGGCATAATTAGTGTTGATGATTGTAACTGTTGAGTTTAAGAGGGATTGTTAAATATAATGTAACATGATTGTACACTGCCAGCTGTAGTGGACAGTTGTACTTTCTATTTTTGTCTTGCCTGAGCCTATTTAGCTCAGTCATCTCGCATTGCATTGTACTTCAACTTCTTCAGTACTTCTTCATACATTTTCAATATACTGTTCTATTCTTTTCTCTCTGCATTTCTCTTTGCTTCACAATTTATCAGGAAAGAGGATACAACACTATAGTGCATAAAACAAACCAAATACCATAATAGTTGAAACCAGATGTAAAACAGATCGAATACCCTGATGGAAGAAACCAGACATACAATGCCTACAGATAGACAATACCTACTTAATTCACATTTTATTGTAATATTACATAGACTGGACAATACCTACTTAATTCACATTTTATTGTAATATTACACAGACTGTGTCCATAACTACACACCATTAACAGACAAGTTGGTTTCATGCATAATGCTCTATCCATTCATTCTATTCTCTACTTCCGTTTAGATGGTCACACGTAATATCTACCAATGTGGCCTGTTTGAGCAGGATCGTAAGTTTCATGAGTACCCAAGCTTGTAAAATCAGTACCACTATCAGTATTGTTTGTATGCGTGTGGCCAGTTTGCTTGGCCTCTTCTGTTTCAACTTTGTTTTCAGCCTTGGCAACATTTTCTCTCATCTCAGCTTCAGATTTTTTGTCATCCTTCTTTTCGTAGGCGATTTCTTTATCTGTAGGGTTATGTGAAGTAACCGTCTCCATCTGCATGCATATATGACAATAACAGTGAAGTACAGAACATTCAAATCCCAAATCCGTTGCATTCAATGCTCTATCTATCAACTAATACATGGAACATATCTATGTTAATTTTAAGGCTGGTTTGCAGTGCACATTATATCAAATTGTTCAGAAATTCGCATCTATTGGAATTTGCAATTCACATCTAGCCTTAGTTACAATTCAGAACAATTCATTACATAATTTTTGGATTGACACTTAATTATTACAATTCGCAACAATTCATTACATAATTTCTGTATTAATACATAATTCATTACAATTCGCAACAATTCATTACAGAAATTTTGAAAACATTACATTACAATTCGCAACAATTTCTGATATAAAGAATTGTTTTCTGTATTGAAATTCATATCTATTGGAATTGACAATTCACATATAGCCTTAACATTTAAAGAACCCTAGATCTAAGATAATGAAAATAGATTGAGAATGACAAAAAAATCAAAGGGTCTCCATGCAAAGCAACCAAATGCACAGAGCCTGAAGGGAGATGTGAGCAGTTAAAAATGCACAGGTCTGCATTATTGTGAGCAGTTAAAAATGCACAGGCTCTCCATCCATAATGCAGGGTGGCATTTGAAACGCAGGGGAAACCTGGCATGAAATTGAAAAGCCCAAACAGAATCGTGGGTAGAGGAAGCAGAATCGTGGTCACACCTGTCTGATTTAAGTATAATCAATTCTTAATCATTTAATGTGGCAATGAGATGGTGAGCAAGTAAATTTTTAATTTTATTTAGTAAATGTGAAAAAGTAATCACATAAACTACATTTTTATAAATGAGCGAAAGTTAACTTATCAAAATCTTAATTCTTGATTAAAAAAAACTACGAGCATCTTCAATTGCCAACCCTACCCTAGATTAAAATTTATGATCTACATTGCCTCTCCGTTCCACATTTTCAGTATACTAAATATAACAAAGAAACAATATTATCGATCACTCGATACAATAGTAAGTTTTATTCCATTTATTTGGTTCCTTCTTTTAGGATATATATAATTAATAAACATTTTGTTTTTTCTTATCAGTGATCAAGACAAATTACATACCGCTACAAGTGTTCAATGAAATCAAGGTGTCATGCTAGTTCGCATGCAAAGTGGCTCGCTTTTTTGTAAAAGAAAGACGCACAAGGGGCCCTCATGTTTAAGTTTGACATGTTCCATAAAACTCCACACCAAAAGCCCATTAATATCAGTTTTTTTTTAAGTTTTCTATTGAAATCTACAGAGGTACTATCGTGAACTCATAGTCCACTCGCTAACGGTAAAGATTTCATTGGAAATCTACAGTGTACAATTTATACATGCCAAGAAATTTCGCGTTCTTCAACCTGGGATAGGAAATTTTTTAACTCAATGATACTATTTAAATTGTTCGTTCTACTATAATAAATTATTCTAACCTACGCCATCAACACAACCTATCGTGGACTTGCATCTGGAGGATTCTTAATAACTTTTACACTGTTTTTATCCTCGGATAATTTGTGTGTATTCCGAAAACAACGGAGGAGTCAGTCCCTTGATTATTGAAACAAGGGAGTAGCAAAGGCAACAAGTCCCTGCCTTGCCTGTTGAGATTTAAAACAAGAAAATGCATTAAGTGTGAGTAGGAACCTTAGCCAGTAAGAGTTGTGATAATGTGACGAGTCAATGTATTAATTATTGATATGAAAATTGCGTGGAGACACCCAGTACATCATCATTACAATCCGGCCCAGTACATCAATGCTATTATATTGCAGCAGCCACGGCTCGTGTTTGATAAGTCATCGCATCCACAGGTTCTCGATATCCATCTGAGGGCTTCCGAAATTGAAACGAAAAAGCAAAAAAACGTCGTTGTTGGATATAAATTAAAACCGATTATACAGGAGAAAAGAAGATGGGTGGAATATGTTGCTTTATATAAGCGAAATGATTGACAAATACCTTTGCTGGATCCTTGCCTACTGCACCATTTAGTATTATACTATTAATAATAGTTGTTTGTGAAGGTAACTTCGGGATACGCATAGGCTGGCCGAACAATTGTAAAAGTAAAATTGGGATCATGTAAAAGTGGTATATCATCCACGTGCAACATCCAAAGCCTGGAAAAATATATATTTAATAGAACTATGTCCACGTGTTTCCATGCAACCCATAGATCTATACAGAAACTCCAGTGCATAGTGCATGGTGTCGGAGGTTTTTATGATGGCGAGGCGGCTTCTATCTACACACAAATTATCTTCTCTACTGATGGACATCAAAATTTGTGCATCTTTTGTAGAATTTTGTTTCAGGTCCTTCACATTTAAACATTAGCTCATGAGAGAGGACTTCAACTGCTACGACTTTGCAAAAGGAGGAGGAAGGTTTGTCAATTTCTTACCTGCTATGGTGCCCAGTTGGGCCGTTAAGAAACAGGTTCAGGTTGCGCCATTAAGAAACATGTTCAGAAACAGGTTCAATCTCGTCCAGTTACCTTAACAGGTTCAATCTAGTCCTTATCTGTGTAATTGGAAAATTAGTGAGCTTGAACCCATTTTTTTATTGCAAGGGTATATCTTTTGAAACCCTCATAGAATCCTAATTATTCTTGTTTCCTGAAACTGTAAATTGAAAATTAGTGAGCTATCCTAGAATGGTAAATAATGTTTTATTTCGAGTTTGATCATATATTCAAATATATATAAGTTAGAGGCTTACCAGAGAGATGAGTTTGCTCATCACCATGTGCTACGCTGGCTCACACTCTCACGGAGTTCACCGATTCGACAGTCACTTATTGGGAAAGAAGGGCAAGATATCTGCAAGCAGAGGCAGTTGATCTTGATCCTGTGGGTTAAGTTGTTGATCATGTTGGCTCAGCAACAGTTTCTTCTGATTTTGACTTTTATTTCTTTGAGGAAGAAGAGGCTAGGTTTGGAAGACACGAATTCCTCTTTTCTGGCACGCAGGAGGGAGACTTAACTAACTACCCTCCTACCTCCCCATTCAATCAATTTGGCAGGCAAAAGAGCCTTGCTTCTTTATAAGGTGAAGCTGAAGAGGAAAGCCAGGCTTTCCATAGAAGTTAGCAGGGAAGCTAGTACGCTGTTGCAGGAGTACACGATTTCTCTTTCCTTGCCAGCCATGAAGCAAATGGGCACAACACATGGGCAACATGCAAACAACCATAGGAAAAGTGCCACAAGGTGGCAGGTCGGGTCAAGGGAAAATGTTTAAGATTGGAAAAATCTTTTAAACAACCATAGGAAAAGTGCCACAAGGTGGCAGGTCGAGTCAAGGGAAAATGTTTAAGATTGGAACTAATGCTAGATTAAAATCTAGCATTACTTGAGTTCGACAAAATTTCTCATGATATATGCACTTCAAAGATTAAAATCTAGCATTACTTGAGTTCGATAAAATTTCTCATGATATATGCACTTCAAAGTGATTTTAAGGTAAGATATGGTTTCGGCTGCCTCCCTCAAAATTAAAAATTTAGATCTCAAAATTAAATTCCCGTTGAAAAATTACATGACCCGGTTTAAACTTTGGTTAAAGTCATTGGTTTCGGTGCTATACTAAAAAGGCTGAAAAACCGATTACTATTAGTTCCTATAGTCTGAAGGAAAGGGACTATTAATAGAACCAAAAATCCCTAGAGAAAAGGCTGACAAACCAATTACTATTAGTCCCTACAGTCCCAAGGGAAGGGACTATTAATAGAACCAAAAGTCCCTAGGGAAGGGAAGGGACTATTAATAGAACCAAAAGTCTTGGACATTGTCCATGTCCTCGCACTACCCTTACCTACATATATTTCGACTGCAGCGATAATAATTTTCATGTTTTTTTTTTTTTTGTAAATGCATTATAGCGATAGATTTATAACCCGAGTGATCAGTAAGAACTGGATTATAATTTATAATACGACTAAATTGATAATTATTCCAATCTTTGCATAAGTAGTGTAGAATATCTTGTGTAACAGGTCTAAGATAATCTGGAGGGATTCAGAAGCTCATACCAAATATTTTATCCAAGTACGACATGCGCCTCCACTTCAATGCATGTGTCTGAACATACTTCCCGCGTTCTGCACCTCTTGATACACACATTATAAAATTAATGGATTTCTTCAAGAATCCCTAGAGCTTTACGACCATTTCATAATCGAGCAAATATAGAAAAAAGCCAAACATAAGGGTGACTTTAATAGAATTTAATACATACAGAACTGCATACTAACTTCATCCACAACAATGATTCATTCTATTCACCCACCTATTTCCATCATATTATACCTAAGTAAATGAAATAAAATGGAAGAGATCATGCCCTTAAAATGCCTGAGCAACCAAGCTTAAACAAAACTAAAATAATTTGTACTGGAAAAAAATGCATTTCCAACTAAACACAGTTGTTCCATACGCAATTAATTTAAAAATTCTAATGAATAATGAAATCGATAAAACTACGTCAATCGTTAAAAACAAACACTGTGATTTGCAGAGTTGTTACATTTCCAACTAAACACAATAGTTCCATACACAATTAGGTACACCGTGTTACTTTATGAGTATATTGGAAATTGAAATTTGTACAAAGAGATTCTATTTAAATAACCAATGTTAAATACCATGACCAAATAGTGATATATATGATGATAATACTCTATCTAGAACAGTGCACAATGTCTTTTCCTTTTCCTGCTAATCCAAAGACTTCATATGTATCTTTCATCTAATGCTAGGGGTACTCTTCTTTCCCCTTAGCCCTTCGAGCCACAAAAGGGTCACACACAGAAATAAAATTTGTAGCTCAAGCTTTCCCTCACAACGCGAGGCTTCCACCTGTTATGCAATGCTTGCAGCCCAACTCAAACAAAAACATTAGTCAAAGAATTATTTTCATCATTTCAATCATCGAGCTATAGGGTGTTCTCCTCCTTACTCTTCCTTCTTTTTATAAGAAAATTTATATATTATTCACCCTCAACACATGTCACACTTCCATCAAGTTTCACATGTTTTAATTACTTTTAATTTAACAAATCTTGAGTTTTTCCTCACCTCCACAATTAGTTCCTAGATTTTCTCCTAGTTGTCCCTTAGTTCCCCAATTTCTCTTTTATTAGGTCTTCTAACTAATTTACAATTGGATTTTGATTATGAATCTTCTCCTATTTAATATTTAGAGTCTAGTTTGACTTAGGATTCTAACTCTATGTTGACAACTCATTATCTCATGAAATAATTTCCTTTAATTAAAAATCATTTTTATTAATTTCATGCACACATTCTGCACATGTCTTAATTTGTGTTCTCCCTCTTCTAAGTTTTCTTTAGTATAAATTCCCTTAAATCTATTTCTATAAAATTTATTTAAAAATAAATATTTTGACTTAGATTTTATTATGTTTCCAGTTTATAAATTTGTATAAATTTGCATTTTTTTTTTTATTAGTTCCAAGTATTTGTTTTATTCTCTAAGGTCTTCTAGAGTTTTATCAAATCATTAATTTATTCATGCGATGTTCCCTTCAAGATGCACCTATGTGCTCTGATGGTTTCACTCTCCATTTGAATTAGTTTGGAAGTTGTGTGATTCTTGGAGTCAATACTCCACTTGTCGACCTTGTGTGAGACTAAGGGCTTACTGAGGAATAAAGAATATGCCTTATTGTGCGCCCCTCATAAATCGTCATGAGAAACTATCTTAGTCTACTTTGATGACATCGTGAACCTCTCAGGAAAAAGGTAGTCGTTAACCTTCAGTTCAGGTCCCGACGAGAGTGTTATTAGGTTGTGATAGGGACATTGCCACACCTCTCCCTGACCTATCTGATATCTGTGCATGACCCCTTTACTCCATATGTGAGTTGGATTAACAAACATAACTATGTCCTCATCCACTAACAAAATAATATTAATTTTTATTTACATGAAATCCATAACTGAAATCATCATCATAATACATGCGTAATAAAATAGGTACTCATAATCAAAGTCAATCGTCCACTCCATGACTCAATTCAGAGTCCAAGGAATTATGTCGAATTCCATCAACATCCTCATCATGTCACATTTCTTGCACACTCTGTTAAGTACCTGAATATATTTGAAGATAAAACTCAAAATAACCGAGAATCTCAACAAGAATAATCCAAACCATTCACCAAAATGTTGAACACAAGAAACAGTCAAAACCATTGAGGTATGGTAACACCATATATTGTTTCTTAAAGAAGGAATGCACTCCTCAAGAAATTCTTTATACATTCACAATATTCTTCACTATGCTCCAATATATTGCTTACACTTCTTTATATAGCATTTTATATCTTCTAGGAACATTCTAGAGAAGGAATATTCTAGAAGCCTTTTTATTATATCTAACTACCATAGTAAGACTTATTTAATAATATACTTGACCTATTCCACCTTACATTGAATGGGCTCCACTAATAATACATAACCACAATCCCATTGGGTACCTCCCTAGGTACCCTATATTACCTCCCTAGGTATATTACATTCCACCCCCCTTCACATGTTTCATCCTCTAAACACATGAAGAAACCATACAATATGATCTGCTAAGCAATGTAGTGAACTGGTACCAAGTATGACCATCCATCCATGCTAATGGTGGGAGAAGAAAATGATGTCCAACTGATGTCTTGCCACCCTGATCTTGATCTGAATGATGTTGGTGTTACCATGTGATCGGTTCTCTAGCCTGATGTATTTGTGTAGTGCTAGTAGGCCTCCATGCACCCCTTGATCAGTTTCCTTTCTGGTTCCCTATTGGTGCATAAATGTGTTGATGTTCACACCCTTCCCTTGATGACTGTTGTTTCTCTATATGATGTGGATGGTGATATACAACAACTGTGCGACTGTATTCTTTTTTCTTCAAATCTGCAACACATTGTGCCTTTGAGTCAATGAACTCCTTATATTCCTGATTGTGTCCTTCCTATAGTTTTGCTTCATCTCCTTTTGTATACTTTTCCTCTGATTCAACTTTAGTCTTGACAATAACTTCTTTTCTGGCCTACATGGGCCCATATTTCATACTAAGAGACACATCCTGCAATGTGATTTTCTTTTTCTTATACCACAACTTCAAAAACTTCTTTTGCACATTAATATTAATGGTACCCATTGATTCTATCCAAGGATATCCCAAAACAATATCCACTTCATCCATATCCATAGCATAAAAATATGAATTCAACACATATTTATCCATGGTAATCTTCAAATCTTTAACAATTTGAACATTTTCACCTTGAACCTGTGTGCTTTGAATATTCTTTACTGGAACTTGCAATATATTAACCAATTGAACATTGATAAAATTTTGTATGAAACTGGGTTTAATATAAACAATGATATTTTCTTTATGAATACAACCATGAACTTGTAATATAGATTTTTCACCTAAAAATAAACTCTTTGTGCTCTCTTCATCCTTACACTATGTATGATACCACCTATCTAAGAATAATTTTTTAAATTATTCATCAGAGAGTGTCATTATTTGAGAATACTTAAGCAATTCCCACCAAATGGATGCATCACCTTGTAACTGTAAACTGACCAAATTGTAACGTCCCCGACCACCCAGGCTTGACCACACTACCAAAACTCCACTTTGTTCAAGATCTGAAACCATTCTTTTGTAAATTCCAGCCTTAGAGGCCTGTTGGACTATGCCTCAATTAAATTTTGTGGAAGAAATAATACATATGAATTTAATAGATGATTTACATCCTGCTATCACACAACATAATGAATAAATAACAGTAAAATAATACATGCAATATTCATAGGAAAAACTCATAAACATAAAAACATATATAAATACACAACATGTAAACAAATGTGGAAATGGTACTTATGTTTTAATTGAAGTACAACAACTGCATGCATACCTTCCACGAACCTCCCAGCCATAGACAACACTACTCATCACTCTCATTAGTGGGTTACCCCCGAGTTGGGACTAAAATCCACCTGGGAAAAGGGATTCGTAGGCTAGGCAGACAAAATAGGAAACTGCACAGTCAATAGGAAGGACTTCCACCATGGATCCAAATTACACACACAGCTCACAACCTCTCATTCCCCACATGCCTGCCCCACCCTAGGAAGTATATACCTTCATTGTCCAATAGTGCATTGGCTGCTCCACTTCCCTTCTAGGGCTTCAGCAACAGGCCAGATCAAGAATTTACAGAGCACTATAGCTGTTATTGGGCTCCCTCTAGGAGAACTCACTTCCCCAACAACATCTCTCACTTGGAGAGAGTTTCTCATAGGACTGACAACCTACTTCTTCAATCATAACAAACTCTCTCACCTGGAGAGAGTAGCTCACAGGCCTGACAACCTACTTCTTCCATCCATGGGCTTGACAACCCACTTCTTCATTCCATCTCCTAATCCAATCCAGTAAGGTGTCTACAACAACAAAAACTAGGTTATAGACACAGGTGAAGGTAGCAACAAAACTCGGGTAAGGAAGGGTACGTGCTCAACAAAATACTAGAGCATGCAGTTACATAGGTACACTATTGCAGAGGGTTTAACAATGGTGGAAAAAGGTTGACTGCGTGCATTCTCTATGTGTGAGTGAATGGGGCCAAGATCCCCCAAAATAGATGTATTCTCCACATATATTTTCATGTGTTTTGGATGACAAATGGCTCTCAAGGAGCTCGTTTCCCCTCTACATGGGATTCATTCCTCTTCCCAAAAGAACTTAGGATAAAAGGTTATGTCCAAACCTTATTCTTTTAGGAATATATTATAATATTCCTTTGGAGACAAGCCCTCAAGATTAACCCCCTTCCCTAGCCTCTTAGTCCCTTCCCTTTCCCTTCCTATTGGATCTTAGTCCCCCATCATCATTTATCATGGTCAGTATACACACATCGATGCATTATACTAATGATATGAGTATTACATATACAAAAATAGGCTCATTGGCCTTTGCATCTAAGCTCATTAGCCTAATAATCTCATAAGCCTCCCAGCTTATAATAACTTGGCTCACCAACCTATCAAACAAGTTTACAATACATAATTACAACTAGGGCTCAGCCTTTGGATATTACAACCCCCTCTCCTTATTTATGCATTGTCCTCCATGCATTGTATACCATGTATAATTCAAAATTCTTCAAAAATATCCAATCTTTTTCTATTAGAAACTTGTTATTCACCTGGTGCTCTTCTGTCAAGCACCTATTCGAGTATTCATGTTGTAGTTGGAATTCATTTTCTCTACTCCATAGAGTTTCTTCAGGAAATAATTCAACTCATTGTTTTATTTGACACACCCTCCTTATGGTAGCTACCATGCCATAAGAATTCTTGAGTTGCCTCTTCCTTGTTGCACTCACCCTTCCATACTCATGCATCCTTTCACTGCTACACAGTCCATCAATGATCGATCTTTCCAAGGATTTCACACACAAGGAAAGCGCCAACCCATTACCAGAACCCCTCTCAAGGTTCTCCAGTAAAGGGATTCAGTGTCTCCAACAGTAGTTGTTCTTCAAACATTCCAACTTTGACCAATATTGTCTCATATGCATCACACACATGCAGTTAACATGAGAGAACATAAAATAATTCATTTAGAACTCAAACTTATTTCATAAAGAATTCAACTTTTCTCAAAATATGAAATTCTATTTCATTATTTTTCATTATTGTTGCAATAGTAGGATGCAGTCTTCCTTCTGGCTTTCAGCAAGCACCCTGTTGAATACCATTTTTCCTACAATGATCCTATTTTGCATTCAACCAAAAAAATGTCAATATTTCTTGTACATCATACTCTTATTGCAATATGTACACAAACCTTATAACATGATCTTAGAATTGTCTACACTGATCAATTCAATCACAACTAAAAAATAATTTATTAGATAAAATGAATTATCATTCTATGCATATGCTTATTCATAATTAATATCAGTAAGTTCATTACTTATTTTTATGAACATAAAAAAATTTGTAGTCAATCCTCATGTGACTACTTGACTTTCATCTTTCCTTTTGCAATGTCTAAGAACTCTTGAAATGTTCTCAACTCCATGAGTTAGCAACACTTCAACCGTTAGTATAATTATTTCTATGAAATAATATATATGCATGCACTTAAAAAACACATTCAACAAATGCATTTAAGTATACAATTCTACCATGCCTAAGTGAAATTCTTCCACTTACTAAGCATGGGTGAAACTCTCAATGTGTATCTATTCAATGCACCTTTGTTGTAATGATCCCAAGCCAAATTCTTTCTTGGAATCACTAACTACTACTGATTTATTGAGTTATTAAGTGCATACAAGATTCATCAACACATGGAGATCACAATATATT
>ML789044.1:46941-77476 GCA_009831015.1 Picea engelmannii | reverse complement strand
AGATTTCTAAGTGGAATTCCATCCTTTTATAAGGAAAAGATCAAGTATGATGAACCCAAGACCTTGACTGAGGCCATCAGGAAGGCTAAATACTTGTATGAGAAAGGCTGGGGAAGAGAATCCCTATATAAATCTTGGAAGGACAAGAAAAGTGTGAAGTCCAATCAAAGGATGAAAGGATTCAAACCTCCCTTCCATAGGAATGAGCCTAATAGAAATCATCAAGATCGATATGCTAAGGGAGATTCCAAGAAAGAAGATTCCTTGGGAAAAAGAGGAAGACCACCAATCCAATGTTAGGGATGCAAGGAAGATCACCTGTACAAGGATTGCCCACACAGAAAATATAGAGTGAATATTGTGCACAACGTCCAAGAGGCTACAAGATTCGAATATATGGGAAGAATCTATGCATATTTAAATGATCGAAAAGCAAGGTACCAATACAATATGATTGAGGTGGAAGGTAAGATCATAAATCAACCTGTTGCTATTTTTATTGATTCAGGAGCAAGTCATTGCTACATTGATCCTAAGATAGTGGATAGATTACATTGGGAGAACAAAAAACTTGGAAAAACAATTTTGGTTCAGTTAGCCACTGGAACCAAAAGAAAAATCCATGATATGGTCAGAAGTTGTTTCATAAGTCTTAATGGCGTGAATACTAGTATTGATCTAAATATCATACAATTGGGGTCTTGGAATGGATTGGTTGGACAAGCATCATGTTGTCCTAGATTGTAATAACAAGACATTTACATGTCTTCATGGAAATGGAAAATAGATCACTATGAAAGGAGTTCCAAGACCAATCTCTATGAGGGAGATTTCAGCCTTACAACTAAACATATGCTCTAGAAAAGGATGTCAATTGTATGCAGCTCATGTGGAAGAGACAGATAATAAAAAGGGGACAATCCTCGAATATTTCTCGGTACTACAGGAAATTGAAGATATATTCCAAGAATTACTTGGATTTCCACCAAGAAGGGAGATAGATTTCTCAATTGATTTAGTGCCAGGAGTTTCCTCGGTGTCAAAAACACCTTACATAATGAGCACACCAGAGTTAAAAGAATTACAAATGCAGTTGGAGAAATTGTTGAAGAAAGGGTAGATACGTCCAAGTGTTTCACCTTGGGGAGCACCAATACTTTTTTTCAAAAGGAAGGATCGAACCTTGAGGCTGTGTATTGACTTCTGATAGCTGAACAGGTACACTATAAAGAAAAAGTATCCTCTACCCCGAATTGATGACCTCTTTGATCAGCTAAGAGGAGCAAATATATTTTCAAAATTGAACTAAGGGCAGGATACCATCAGGTAATAATCAAGGAAGAAGACATTCATTAGACAACCTTTAGGACCAGGTATGGGCATTATGAATCTGTAGTGGTACCATTTGGACTGACCAATGCCACTAGTTTTCTTCATGTGCTTAATGAATGACATATTCATAAATTATTTGGATAAGTTTGTCATAGTATTCTTGGATGCCATGCTTATCTCTTCTAATTCTGAATA
This sequence comes from Picea engelmannii, assembly GCA_009831015.1. NCBI lineage: Eukaryota > Viridiplantae > Streptophyta > Pinopsida > Pinales > Pinaceae > Picea > Picea engelmannii. The sequence continues at coordinate 75,949 of ML789044.1, read as the reverse complement.
GGAGAATGAACATCACTTAATACTGGTATTACAGGTGCTGAGAGAACATTAGTTGTATGCCAAGTTGAGTAAGTGTTATTTCTATCAAAAGCAGATCCATTACTTGGGACAGATTATTTCAGAACAGGGCATAGCAGTAGATCCAGAGAAGATCGAAGCCATTAGAGGATGGACAACACCTAGAAATGTGTCAGACTTTAGATATTTTATGGGATTAGCTGGATACTACAGAAGTTTCATAGTAGGGTTCTCTAATATTGCTAATCCCATAACTTCTTTGCAATAGAAGGGAACTAAATTTGAATGGACACTCAAGTGTGAAAATAATTTTAATTTGTTGAAGGAATTACTTACTAGTGAACCTTTGTTAAAGATTGTTGACCCAAAGGAAATTTTTGTGGTATGCATAGACACATGTAACGAAGGACTTGGGGGAGTCCTCACGCAAAATGGGCATGTCATTGGATATGAGTCCAGAAATATTAAGGAACATGCGAGGAACTATGCCATGCGTGACTTGGAACTTGTTGGCGTTTTTCACGCCTTGAGGATGTGGAGGCATTATCTCATGGGAAAGAAATTTGAATTAAGGACATACCACATTTGCCTGAAGTATCTTTTTGAGCAAACAGCCTTGAATGCCAGGAAAACAAGATGGATGAAATTTCTAAGTGAATATGACTTCGATATCAAGCATATGAAGGGAAAGGAGAATAAATTTGTTGATGCAATTAGTAGAAGAGTGCATCTCATGCATGCTACTGATGTCAGTATGCATCATTCAGAATTGAAGAGAAGAATTTTAGATGATCTTGTTATAAATCATCATTACCTACAGGTAAAGGAAAACTTACAACAAGGATATGTACAATATAAAATAAAGGAGTATGAGATAAAGGAAGATGGATTACTCATGCATAAAAATAGAATCCATGTTCCTAGTTCCAGAGAACTGAAGAATTTGGTACTGAAGGAAATGGATGATGTTCCTTATGCTAGACATCCCGGTTACCATAAAACAATTATAGAAGAAATAAGCTAGTTCTTTTGGCCGGGAATGAAGAAGGATGTTGTTGATTACATCAGTCGATGTATGGAATGTTAGAAGGTGAAGGTTGAGCATAGGAACCTAGCGGGTTTGTTGCAGCCATTGCCAATTCCATAGAAGAAATGGGAAGTGATCACCATGGATTACATCATAGGATTTCCCAGAACGAATAAGAAACATGATTCAATCATGGTGGTGGTTGACAAATTAACAAAGACTGCTCATTTTGTGCCTATGAAGACAACACATACAGTGGATAATATTGCAGAAATTTTCATGAAGGAAATTGCTAGGTTGCATGGGATACCTAGGACAATTGTCTTGGAGAGAGATACAAAGTTTACCTCCAATTTATGGAGGGGAGTTTTTAACGTATTTGGCACAAATCTAAACTTTAGCACATATCATCCCCAGAAACATGGAAAAACAAAGAGGGTCAATCAAATAATTGAAGACATGTTGAGAATGTATGTGATGGATAAGCCATGTATGTGGGAAGATTACTTACACTTGGTTGAGTTTGCATATAATAATTGGTATCAAGATTCATTAAGAATGAGCCCATTTGAAGTCTTGTACAGAAGGAAATGGGATACTTCAATAAGCTGGGACAACTCAGCAGATAGACTGGTACTTGGGCCAGAGTTTCTCAAGGACATGGAAGACCAAGTGGTCAACATCAAACATAATTTAAAGGCAGCTCAGGATAGACAAAAAGTTTATGAAGACAAGAACAAGACAGATAGAGAATTTAAAGTAGGTGAGCATGTACTTTTGAAAGTGAAGCCCAAGAAAAACTCATTGAAATTGGGTAGTTGTACAAAGTTGGCAGACAGATTCTATGGTCCATTTGCAATATTGGACATAATAGGGCCAGTTGCATACATGGTTCCATTGCCCGCTTCCATGAATGTGCATAATGTATTTCATGTCTCTTTACTAAAGAAATATGTACACGATCCTAACCATGTTATTGATTGGAATCTGATTCAGGTAGAGACAGAGGGAGACTTTCAGGTTCAACCAGTACATGTATTGGACATATAGGTAAAAAATATTTGGAATCGAGTTATAGAGCTGGAAAACGTTCAGTGGACCTGCTATAGTTCTGAAGATGCTACCTGGGAGCATGAAGATGCCATGTGGGCAGAGTACCAACATGTTTTTGAATAAATTTGATATTTTGATCTCTATTTTGTATATGCACTGAGGATAGTGCCAAAATAAGGGGGAGGGGATGTAACACCCCAGGTTTTGACCCCATTTTAAATAATGTATTGTTACAATGTTGAGAGGCTAGAGTGCCCAAACAATTATTAAAAGGCCAGTGTGCCCAAGACATGTAATGTTTTTTATCATTATTAATAACAAATACATGGTTGGCTTCTAGATAGACAAGGACTAGAGTTATAGGGGGCTATGATTCCACAAGAGAGGGGGCTTGAGGGGCTCCTATTTTAATTACTCCTTTTTGTCTATGGGAGGGGATCAGTTATGTGAGCTTCTTGGGGAAGGATAGGAGGTTCTTGATTTCCCCACAAAGTTACTTAGACCTGCCTCTAGTCGGATGGGGTGGTTCAACTGATGGCTTATTCCCTGATTTATTGTACATTCATTCATTTCCCTCATGCACTTTCATGCACCCACTTACCCATTCATTGATCCATACTCATCCATGTCTCGGATTGGGAAAGGATACCGAACTTCTAAAGAATTAGCCATAGGGTAGTTGGTTGTAATGGTCATTGGTGCAATCCAGCCATGACCTAGGGCCTGCATGTATGAGATGCATTGGCTTGTGCCCTGTTTTTGCTCACAAATATGAGTCCTGAGAGTTCCAACATTGAGATTCTATACCAGCTATGCTGAAGGCCTTGGAAAATAAGGAGAAGGACTGCCTGAGGGACTACATGGCAGAGAAGGGTGGAGGTCCATTCTCTCGGGGCGGTACAAGCTGGGTAGAAGAGAGTTGGGTACTTGGACTATTGTGGGTGTTGGGAAACCTATGAGAGTTTGAGAGCTAACTAGTTTGGGAACCCAAGTACACTCTGGAACCGTCCTTGTGGATTCATAGCCCTGGATTGGGGGTGACACTATTGTTGATATTTGTAGCAGTGGTGTCGATGGTTGGGTGGAATTTCCTTGCTCTACAGTGAGTTGGTGTAGCCTTTTTATAAAGACAAGTGCTCTCTGTTTTGATATTATTATCTGTGTATGAATGCATTCTACTGTGTATTTTAATTATCGTTTAACTAAATATTATATTATGCATGCTTGTTGGATAATGTTATGCATGTTGATAAATATTGTATCTTATGCGTTCTTATTAATGAAAGAAGGTATCAGTAAGAGTACGTATTCCAAGGGTGGGCTTGTAGGTAGCATGCCCTGGATTATGGGTGGTTGGGGATGTTACACAAAATATGAATTCATTGTCCATATGAGGAACCTTCAATATCGATGTTGTTGTAACTAATTATTTGAGCTTCTGAAATGCTTCAGCGCATTTGTCTGACCATAGAAATTTATTATTCTTCTTTTGTAGTTCTGTAATTGGGTTTGCTATTTTTCAAAATCCTTCTACGAAGCATCCATAATAACCTACTAATCCCATAAAACTACATACTTCTTGCACGTTCGTCGGTGTTGTCCATTCCATAATATCCTCTAACTTCACTGGATCCTCAATGATACCTTCTCCATAAATAATGTGTCCCAAATAATGAATCTTTGTCTGATAAAAAGAACATTTCAACAACTTTCTGTACAACATGTTTTCTCTTAAGAACTGCTCAATAAATTTAATCTCAGATGTTCGTCATGCTCCTCCTTTTTCTAAGAGTATATAAATATATCATCAATAAATACCAGTATGAAATTGTCGAAGTATTCATGGAATACCCCATTCATTAAACTGATGAATAGACCATGGGAATTTTTCAAACCAAACGGTAATACAACAAATTTGTTGTAACACCCCAGGTTTCGAACCCCCATTTTAAATAATGTATTGTTACAATGCTGAGAGGATAGAGTGCCCAAACAATTATTAAAAGGCCAATGTTCCCAAGACATGTAGTGTTTTATATCATTATTAATAATAAATGCATGGTTGGTTGCTATACAGACAAGGACTAGAGTTATAGGGGGCTATGATTCCATAAGAGAGGGGGTTTGAGGGGCTAAGTGTTTATTCCTATTTTAATTACCCCTTTTTGTCTAAGGGATGGGATCAATTATGTGAGATTCTTGGGGAAGGCCAGGAGGTTCTAGATTTCCCCACAAAGTTAATTAAACATGCCTTAATTAAACATGCCTCTGGTTTGATGGGGGTGTTCGACTGATGGCTTGTTTGTTGATTCCCTGTACATTCACTCACTTTTCCCTCACACACTCCCATGCATGCACTTACCCATCCATTGATCCATCCTCACCTGTGTCTTGGCTTGGTAAAGGGAAAGGAACTACTGAGAATTATCCATAGGATAGTTGGCTTTAATGGTCGGTGGTGCAATCCAACCATGACCTGGGGCCTGCATGTCTGATATGTGTTAGCCTGTGCCCTGTTTTTCTCACAACTACAAGTCCTGAGAGTTCCAACATTGCGATTTTGGACCAGCTATGTTGGAGGCCCTGGAATTAACTAGAAGGATTTCCTGAGGGACTGCATGGTAGTGAAGGGTGGAGGTCCATTCTCCAAGGCGATACAAGCTAGGTAGAAGAGAGTTGGGTACTTGGATTGTTGTGGGTGTTGGGAATCCTGTGAGAGCTTGAGAGATGACTAGTTTGGGAACCCAAGTACACTCTGGAAATGTCCTTTTGGATTTAAAGCCCTGGATCGGGGTGACATTTTTGTTGAGATTTGGAGCAGTGGTGTCTACAGTTGGGTGGAATGTCCTTGGTCTTCAGCCAGTTGGTGTCTCCTTTTTATAAATATAAGTGCTCTCTGTTGTGATATTATTGTTTGTGTATGAATGCATTTTGATCTGTATTTTAATTATCATTTAACTAAATATTGGATTATGCATGCTTGATGGATATTGTTTTGCATGTCACTAAATCTTGTATCTTATGCATTCTTATTATATCAAAGAAGGTATCGATAAGAGTATGAAGTCCAAGGGTGGGCTTGCAGGTAGCATACTCTGGCCTGTGGGTGGTTGGGTATGTTACGGATTGGTATCAGAGCTTCTGGTTGAAACACCAGGTCGGTATGGGTTGGGTCTGTTGGTTAGAGTCTCGGGGTCGAGATCAAATTATGACCGTGAAGTAGAAATGCTCAGGAGGAATGGCGTTGCAGAATATATGCAAGAGATAGAACGTCAGACACCCATAGTAATGGGTTCGAAGGATCATGACCGTTCCCTTTCGAATTCGGGAGCGATCGCCACTATAGGATTAGGAGAGATCCAAGATCATTGGATCGGAGGACATGTGAACAAGGGTCGTCGAATGAAAATGAGGCAAGGGTTAAGGTCACCACTGTCAGATCCCATTGGGAGAGAGAGGTCAATAGACAGGAGGCATTGTGGGGAACCAAGTTGCACGGGAGATAATTTCCCAAGGAAATCTTGCAATCCAAACCATGGTTTCATCGAGGGGTTACGTGTCAATATCAGGAGAATTGTGGGGTGAAAAGAGGGTTACTCCAAACTGCTGATGCGTTCCCCCAAAAATTGAAAGGTAGTAAGTGATGTGACATGTTAGGGATTGAACATCGAGACTCCATATAGATGAAGTAGTTTGGGGATTTCCATCATGAAGAAGATACATGTGGCACGAGATCCACAACTCTGGAAGTTTGTGTACGAGGAGGAGGTGAAATAGTCGAAGTAGATCCTGACCATCGATCACCAAGAGGTATGTGTCAGTAGATCAATAACTCTGGAGAAATCTGGTCGAGAGGTTTTTAGTTGAGATTTGAAACTCTCGAATCCTGGAGAGTCAGAGAGTAGAAGTAAATCTCGATCATCCAATCATCCAGAATAGATCTCAGTCGCCAGATCGTCCGTAGTAAATCTAAAGTGTCGGATCATTCAAGGTAAATCTGGGCCGTCTGATCCAGAAGAGGCGTGGCATAAATCTGTGGATTTTGGGTGAAGACCTAAAGTAAGCCTCTACCTTATGATTCAAGAGGACATGCGGAATAATCCCATGTTCTTCAAGGAGGTTTGAAGTTTGAGATTTTTGAAGTCCGAAGACCCAAAGTAAGCCTCAACCATTAGATTAAGGAGGACACATGGTATAGATCTGTGGACTCTGGGTGAAGACCCAAAGTGAATCTTAGTCATTTGATCCAGGGGGACACATGGTGATAGATTGGCCAGTTCAAGAATTCAGAGTTCGAGAGAATTGGAAGTGTGTTAGTGTTAAAATTCCCGAAGTCTTGAATCCCAAAGGGCTGAAGTGGTGGGGCATGATGATGTCATAGGGAGGTGATATGGACCCCAGGATTCTAAAGTGACGTGGCTTGTGAACTTCACCTGGGATGACGTGGACACATGGGATATGTCCCATGTGTCAGTAAGTTTTGAGCATTTGAAGTATTGAAAGCTAGTTAGAACATGGCACATGTCACCCACGTGATTGGGCCACATGTCTTCTTCCAGAATTTCTCCACATGGCGATAGATCACACAGTCTAGAGACTGGGCACTCTAGAAGGGAAATATGTGACAGGTTGCGTTGGGTCAAAAAATCCTGAAGGCCAGAGTACGTATCAACCTTAGATTCCGGAAGACACATGTCGAAGGATCATCGACCTTGGGTGAAAGAGCTCTGGGAGAAAGTGAAGGAGGAAATTTTGAAACTTTTGAAGCCCAAAGAGTCGAAGTGATTCATAATCGTTGATCTATGGGAGGACACCCATCAGAAGATTATGAACTATGGATAAAAGGGTTCCAGGAGGAGGAAAGCGATAAAAGTTGCGACTCTTAAAGTGTGAAGTCTCAAAGTGGATATCGATCGTTGATCGTGAAAGAGAATGAGGACTGTTGATCCAGTCCCGACTGAAAGTTATAAAGTATCAAAGCTTTGGACAAGGGCCTTTTCAACTAAGCATAGGTTCATGGTCGTGGTCATATGCAGATTGAGAGCTGAGGGAAGGAGGACTAAGGACCAAATTGGTTGTCTTCAAGACAGAAAATTGCTAAGGAAGGATTTAGCTACGGTTTCTAGTCATGGTCACATAGGAAGGTGGTTTAAAGGAAGCACCTGTGTAGGGTAAAATTCTATGTCAACCAAGGATAACAAGACACTGTTATTTTTAGAGAATGGGGATATAATCTCCATGAACAAAAAAAAGAAAGAGACCTATATCATGGTTTGACAATTTTGTTTATCATATGCATAATTCTAACAAAATGATCTCTTGCACATTTTGTAGAATTAAGGGGCTTAATCACATCAACCCATGATGCATATTGAGGAAATGGAAGAAGGTGAGGGAGCCTCTAGTCATGATAAGGAGGTTGAAGGCCAGAATACTAGAGTTGGTAATACAAAGACAGAGTCCAATGGATGCAAGAAAAAAGGAGAGCAAGAAACATTAATAGAAATGGTAAGGAGCCTAAAGATGGAAGCACAGAGCTAAAAAGAAGACAACAAGAAACTAATGAGAGAGAAAAGTCAAATAAATGATTGAGTGTTGCAGAGCTTAAATCAGTTGCAGAGATAAACAAATAAGCGATCAAACTCAAGACAAGAGGAAGAAGGCAGGCTCCATGAAAGAAGGGATGATCGTGGAAGAGATGGCTATTCCAGAATTACCAATAGAGCTCATGGACACCACTCAACTCCTTACTCAGAAATACATTTTTATGCATCGAAAGATCCCGTAAGCAGTCCAGAGGTGTCTCGTGTTAGACAACAAAGAAGGAAAAAAGAGGTAGATAGTTTGCAAGGAGATATGAGGAAGCTCAATCCACCTTCCTTTGAGGGTGAAAGAAAAAGGGAACACGATGCCGAAGCATGGTTTGTTGGACTCGAGAGATATTTTCAATTGCATAATTTTTCTTCAAATCTGGAAGCCAAGATTTCCACCTACCATTTACAAGGAAAAGCTGGAATGTGGTGGGACCAACTGAAGCAAGTGGAACATGTTAATGAAAGTAGGATCACTTGGAAGCAATTCAAGAAGTACTTCTAGAAGGAGTACCTCTCAGAGCATTTATATGACAAGAAAGTGCATGAGTTATTTGAACTCTGATTGGGAAGAATGACTATGGAAAAATAAGAGAAGAAGTTCTTAGGATTTTTAAAGTATGTCAGGTTCATTGGTGATGAGAAAGTGAAAATACAGAGATTTCTAAGTGGGCTTACAACCTTTTATAATGAAAATATCAAGTATGATGAACCCAAGACCTTGACAAAGGCCATCAGGAAGGCTAAATACCTGTATGAGCAAGGCCAGGGAAGAGAATCCCTGAAAAAATCTTGGAAGGATAATAAAAATGCAAATTTCTATCAGAGGAGGAAAGGATTAAAGCCTCTCTTCAATAGGAATGAGCCTAATAGAAATCATCAAGATCAATATGCTAAGGGATATTTCAAGAAAGAAGATTCCTTGGGAAAAAGGGGAATACCACCAATCCAATGTTGGGGATGAAAGGAAGATCACCTGTACAAGGATTGCCCACATAGAAAGGACATAGTGAATACTATGAACAACATCCAAGAGGCTACAACAGTCGAATATATGGGAAGAATCTATGCAACTTTAAATGATTGAAAACCAAAGTACCAGTCCAATATGATCGAGGTGGAAGGTAAGATCATAAATCAACCTGTTGCTATTTTGATTGATTCAAGAGAAATTCATTGCTACATTTATCCTAAGATAGTGGATAGATTACATTTGGAGAAAGGTAAACATGGAAAAGCAATTTTTTTTCAGTTAGCCACCGGAACCAAAAGAAGAATCCTTGACATGGTCAGAAGTTGCTCCATAAGTATTAATGGTGTGAATACTAGTATTGATCTAAATATCATACCATTGGGGTCTTAGGATATTCTGATTGGAATGGATTGGTTGGACAAGCATCATGTTGTCCTAGATTTTCATAACAAGACATGTACATGTCTTGACAGAAATGGAAAACAGAGCACTGTGAAAGGAGTTCCAAGACCCATCTCTATCATGGATATTTCAACCTTACAGATAAAAATATTCTTTAGGAAAGGATTTCAATTGTATGAAACTCATGTGGAAGATCCAGATAATACAAAGGGGCCAAGCCTCGAATATTTCTTTATACTACAAGAATTTGAAGATCTATTCCAAGAAATACCCAGATTGCCACCAAGAAGGGAGATATATTTATCAATTGATTTAGTGCCAGGAGCTACCCCTGTGTCAAAAAAACCTTACAGAATGAGCACACCATAGTTAAAATAATTACAAATGTAGTTGGAAGAATTTTTGAAAAAAGGGTACATACGTCCAAGTGTTTCACCTTGGGTAGCACCAGTACATTTTGTCAAAAAGAAGGATGGAACCTGTTATGACCATAACAATTTTTAGATAGGATCCAAGTCTTAGAAATTTAGCAAGGAGCTACATCAGGATGGAGGCATGATAGTTTGGAGGATAGGGTCTCACATGGAAAAATATAGCGGAGACTTGAAAGGTAGGAACTAGTGGACCGTCGATCTTGAAGCATCCTGCATCAATGAATAGGCACATATCGGTCAATGAAACAACTTGGAGGATAAATGTTTGAAGGTGGGCCACAAACAACTATTTCGGTTTCATTTGTGGATGCATGGTGCCCTCAGAGGTACATCAGGGAGAAAATCGGTCTACCTAAAACCATTTTCTCCAACCCCCGATATCGAAAGTTGATGAGACTCGGCGGACCGTAGATCACCTGCTAATTTGCATTAATTTTTCCCAATGCATCTTGTCCTTGTGTTATTTTTCCACACAAATTTTCAAACTTTTTCACCAGCTCCATCAAGCCCCCATCACCTAAATCCTTCACTTAACTGATCATCCAAAATAGTCATGTCCTCCATGAGTAAAAAATTTGGCAAATATCCCTAACGTATACCTAGCCTTAATGCTTATCTAAATCCATTAGTTCCATAACTTCATTAATTTTTACCCTTATTTTCATATTCCCGTTGAAAATAAAAACTATTCCTTTTATTAAGAACCCTTATCCTATCCACAAAGTCATGTGTTAAGCCTCATATACCCAAAGTCCTCCGAAAATAGAAAAAGGGTTTAGTATTATTAATATAAATATTTTTATATTAAAATATTTATATTAATATTTAATTAATGGAATCACGTCAAATCATGTACACGAATCTCAATTTATAATGTGGAAAATTCAAACGTTGGATGGAGGGAGCACATACATATCAGGGATTGAAGTAGCGAGGAGGTTAATTATGTGAAGGCGGGCCGGGGAAAACTATTGTGGTTTATTTGGCAGACATGTGTTTTTACGTGGAGCACATTGGAGGTAAAAGAAGTTTGAATTAAACCACTCCAGCCCAAGCCCGATGTAATAAATGAAACATTTATCATATGTTTAATGTGTGGATTTTTTTCAGGAGTGCATTTCAACAACAAATATGGAATTTCTAATAAATGAAATTCCTCCTCACGGTGAAAAGGTTTTATGAAGGTAAGATTTAAGTTTTACAAATTAAAGACATTAATGTTTATTTCCATGAAAAGGATTTAAATGGGAAGATGCTCGTGAACAAAGATGAAACTGTAAATTGGAAAAGCATTACACAGTAAATTTTTTTCATGGGGAAATGGTAATAACAAATGTTTTTTACGATGAAATGGTAAATTGGGAAAACAAGACATGGTTTTAAAAACCACGGGCATGAATTAAATTATGGAAATTTAATTCTACAGGATAGAAAAATATTTGGGAATTATTTTTATTTCAAATATATTATTCCCAAATATTTAAAGAGAATATGGATAAATGGGATTAAATTTGAAATATTATAAGTGACATTTCAAAGAGAATGTGCCAGAGGAAGGAGTTGGAGCGTCATAGGAATCTGTAGGGATCATGAAATGTTTTTTTATGAAAATTGTCATTTGTAATCATTGTAGAAGCTGAAACGTTTCATTTCAGTTATTGTAACTGGTTGCACATTGAAGGAACTCGAATTGTATAAGTATTAGAGGTTCTGAGTGTACTAAGGGAGGGCAGAAGTGCAAGGGCACAATTCTGGCGGTTCTAGACTCTATTGTAATTTTTTTGGGACTGAATTGAATACATATGCATAAGCATTTGGAACTGTTTATGAAAAGATTATAATCGCTATGATATGAGTTTTGTCTTCCTTCATTGTTTGTATTTCCTGTGTTCTTTTATTCCATTTGCATATTCTTCTATTTGAATTGGATAGTTAAAATCCTAGAATTCATCTCTTGATGCTCTCGGTTGAAACAATTTAAATTGTGTGTGTTTCTTCCTAACTAATTCAGAACTCATTTTATTAATGCTCTGATGCAGTGACATGTTTTTCCCCTTTCTTCTTACACTCTACAAATCTAAATTTACAACTCAGATACATTTCCTCATTTAGCCTTTATCCTCTGGAGAGTTTTGTCAGCCAACCAATGTTTTCATTCATTTTCAGAAATTTTGTCTCCATAGCTCTAAGTGTTCCTCCCCTTCTTGGCCAACAAATTTATCAAAAACCCCCAAAACAAACAAAATCTAGCCATTGATTTCCATAGATATATCAAGTGACACGAGAGAGCCCTCTCTGATTTGAGCAAGCTATTGCCTTATATCTAAATCTAGTTGAAACAATTACCTCTGTCATTTGTCTATTCAGCCAGAAAAAATTTACAGAGTGATAACATTTTGTCACCGTTGCCGGGGATGAAATTGAAAAAATTTCCCTGGGAAAGAACAACATGGTTGAGTTCTAAGGTATGAGAGCAGAAGATACTTAGGCACATATTGGATTTATTCCTTCTCTGGAAACTCCACACATCAAAAAACTAGTTTGAAGGTGATTCCACTGGTAGAAGACTCCAAAAATTTGAATTTTCATTGGTGATTCCACTCTCAATGCAGAATCCATCTTCCAAAACATCATTGGTGACTCCACTGTCCGAAGATGAGTTCAATATTTGCAAGGTATGCTCCAATGAAACGATCTCATATTCTTGTCTTTCCAAATCATATTCCTCACATAAATTGGCAAAAATATTTGACTAAATTCGAAGATAAAAAAGGAAAAGATGTTGCCTTGCAATTGATTAGATTTCACATGCACATATATACGTTGGGGGTTGAATTTCATGAGGATTGTTTGATGAAAATGTTTATGGCTACTTTAGAGGGGAGAGAAATATTATGGTATGAATGTTTAAAACCATGTAGCTTATACTCTCTTAAAGATTTCCATATAACATTCTTTAAGCATTATAGAGAATCTAATTCTTCATCCTTGGTGTTTGAAGATTGTTGTGAATTTTTTGAACATTTCATTAAGTACCTTGAAAATGTTTTTGGAAATGAAGAGTGTATGAATGATGAAATCATAGGTGCTTGAAGATTGTTGTGAATTTTGTGAACATTTCATTAAGTACGTTGAAAATGTTTTTGGAAATGAAGAGTGTATGAATGATGAAATCATAGTACAACAACAAATAGTATCCCCTCCTTTGGTTGAAGGTGAAGTTGATCAAGAAATTGTTGTTGAAAGTCATTTTCCTTCCCCTGAACTTGATGAAGATATTCAACAATATTTTTAGCAAGAAAAAGTGTTTCAAGGTTGTCTTCCCCCCCCTATGAATGATATGGTTGTTCAAATTCTAAGTGGCCTAGATATTGATGAGGATTTTGAAATTGCATCTATGGAAACTTCCAGCAATGAACAAACAAATGGCATAGAGTTCCAGGAAGGAAACAAAACAATGTATGCCACTTTCCAATCAGAAATACAAAAAGATAATGAAGAGCCAATTGTTTTAGTTGATTCATTATAAAATCATGGTTTTGAAAATACAACCATGGGAACTCTAGACTGTGAAATAGTTCATGATGTTATCTTTTCACATTTAAAAGAAGGTTATGGACAACAATTTATTTCCATTCATTCATTTGAAAGTCAAAATGACATTGATCAGGAAAATTTCTAGAAGTTTAATAAAACTAAATCAGAATGGTTTGATGAACAAGAGGATAGTCTTGATGCACATAATATGGCTGTCACATTTGAAGATGTTCAAGAATGTATTAATATTCTTGTTGAGATGCATGGAAACATAGACAAACCTATTGTTTCCATTTCATTTGAAAATGTTCTCAAAATAGAAGAAATAGAGAAAGAACAACAAACACTTATGAAAAAGACTTGTCCTTATGTTCTCGCTCATCAAGAAGAAATGATTTTTCATGGGTTTCAAGATCCTGTGGCCATCCTATTACAGTCTTCAGTGAAGGAGGAGTTTGTTTCATTCATAAGTTCAGGTTTTGGATTCAACTTGTGTTTTCAAATGCCATCTTTTACATTTGTCTGCCTGCTTAAGAAAGATGTGATCAGAAAAAAATCGAGAAGCCAACTGCTTGATTGGTTGCATTGGCACTTTAACGTCACTTGATTGAGTACTCATTTGAATAGTTTTAGAGTACATAGGAGTGTAAAAAAAAGATTTTTGTTCAAGCAATTTTCATTTTGGATTTCCAGTAGTGTGTACAGTCCGATTTTAGCAGTGTATTCAATGTTCAGTGTCCATTTGAGACCAGTGTGCAGAGATTGGTGATAGGTCGGAGCAGGGTACACACACATGTGTTGGGAGAAGCCCAATGGATCAGGTACATGGTCTACTATTCTTTTCTACCTCGCAGGGAGGATAGCATCCCCATTTAGAGCCTATGTTATCACCATAACAATTTTTAGATAGGATCCAAGTCTCAGAAATTTAGCAAGGAGATACATCGGGATGGAGGCGTGATATTTTGGAGGATAGGGTCGCATATGGAAAAATATAGCAGAGGCGTGAAAGGTAGGACCCAGTGGACCATCAATCTTGAAGCATCCCGAATCAATTCCTAAGGAACATATCAGGCAATGAAGCAGCGCAAAGGATAATTGTTTGAAGGTGGGCCAGGGAAAACTGTCGCAGTTTCATTCATGGATGTGTGCCACCCTCAGAGGTACATTGGAGAGAAAAGTGGTATACCTAAAACCATTTTCTCTAACCCCCGATATCGAAAGTTGATGAGACTCGGCAGACCGTAGATCACCTACTAATTTTCATTAATTTTTCTCAATGCATCTTATCCTTGTGTTATTTTTCCACTCATATTTTCAAACTTTTTCACCAGCTCCATCAAGCCCCCATCACCTAAATCCTTCACTCAAATGATCATCCAAAATATTCATGTCTTCCATGAGTCAAAAATTTAGCAAATATCCCTAACCTATACCTAGCTTTAATGCTTATCTAAATCCATTAGTTCCATTACTTCATTAATTTTTACCCTTATTTTTATATTCCTGTTGAAAATAAAAACTATTCCTTTTATTAAGCACCCTTATCCTATCCACAAAGTCATGTGTTAAGACTCATATGCCAAAAGTCCTTCGAAAATAGAAAAAGGGTTTATTATTATTAATATAAATATTTTTATATTAAAATATTTATATTAATATTTAATCCAATATTTAATTTACGAAATCACGTCAAATCATGGGAAGGAATCTCAATTTATAATGTGGAAAAGTCAAAGGTTGCATGGAGGGCACACATACATAACGGGGATTGAAGTAGCGAGGAGGTTAATTATCTGAAGGCGGGCCGGGGAAAACTACCGTGGTTTATTTGGTGGACACATGTTTTTACCTGGAGCACATCAGAGGTAAAATTAGTTTGAATTAAACCACTCCAGCCCAAGCCCAATGTAATAAATGCACCATTTATCATATGTTTAATGTGCGACATTTTTCCAGGAGTTAATTTCAACAACAAATATGGAATTTCTAATAAGTGAAATTCCTCCTCACAATGAAAATGTTTTACAAAGGTAAGATTTAAGTTTTACAAATTAAAAGACATTAATGGTTATTTCCATGCAAAGGACTTAAATGGGAAGATGCACGTGAAAAATGAAGACTTGGATAATTCTTTATCCAAAGATTTACAGAAGTAAAAGAAGAAGATAAAAGGTATTTTGCCAAAGATGGTAAATTGGGAAAACATTACAAAGTAAATGTTTTTCCAGAGTGAAACGGTAAATTGGAAAAACATTACACAGTAAATGTTTTTCATAGGGAAATAGTAACAGTAAATGTTTTTTACAATGAAATGGTAAATTGGGCAAACAAGACATGGTTTTAAAACCACGAGCATGAATTAAATTATGGAAATTTAATTCTAGAGGATAGAAAAATATTTGGGATTTTTTTTTTCAAATATGTTATTCCCAAATATTTAATGAGAATATGGATAAATGGGATTAAATTTGAAAGAGTATAAGTGAAATTTAAAATAGAACATGGAAAAGGAAGTAGTTGGAGCATCAGAGGAATCTGCAGGGATCATGAAACATTTTTTTTATGAAAAATGTCATTTGTAATCATTGTAGAAGCTGAAACGTTTCATTTAATTTATTGCAACTGGTTGCACACTGAAGGAACTCAAATTGTATAAGTATTAGAGGCTCCGAGTGTATTAAGTAAGGGTAGAAGTGCAAGGGCACAATTTTGGTGGTTTTGGACTCTATTGTAATTTTTCTAGGACTGAATTGAATACATATGCAGAAGCATTTGGAACTGTTTATGAAAAAATTCTAATGGCTATGATATGAGTTTTGTCTTCCTTCATTCTTTGTATTTCATGTGTTCTTTTATTCCATTTGAATATTATTCTATTGGAATTGGATAGTTAAAATCCCATAATTCATCTCTTGATACTCTTGGCTGAAACAATTTAAACTGTGTGTATTTCTTCCTAACTAATTCAGAATTCATTTTATTAATGCCCTGATGCAGTTACTTTTTTCCACTTTCGTTTTACACTCTGAAAATCTCAATTTACAACTCCAATTCATTGCCTCATTTAGCCTTTATCCTCTGGATATTTCTATCGGCCAACCAATGTTTTCATTCATTTTCATAAATTTTGAGTCCATATCCCTGAGTGTTCCTCCCCTTATTTTCCAACAAATTTATCAAAAACCCCCAAAACAAACCAAATCTAGCCACTGATTTCCATAGATATATCAAGTGACACGAGAGATCCCTCTCTGAGTTGAGTAGGCCAGTGCCTCAGCTCTAAATCTGGTTGAAACAATTATCTCTGTCGTTTGTCTATTTAGTCAGACAAAATTTACAGAGTGCTAACAGAACCTTAAGGCTTTGTATTGACTTCCAACAACTGAACAAGTACGTTGTAAAGAACAAGTATCATCTGCCCCAAATTGATGACCTCTTTGTTCAACTAAGAGGAGAAAATATATTTTCAAAAATTGACCCGAGGGAAGGATACCATCACGTAAGAATCAAGGAAGAAGGCATTCAAAAGAAATCCTTTAGGACCAGGTATGGGCATTATGAATTTGTAGTGGTGCCATTTGGACTGACCAATGCACCAGTTGTCTTCATGTGCTTAATGAATGGCATATTCATAGATTATTTGGATAAGTTTGTCATAGTATTCCTAGATGAAATACTTATCTATTCTAAGTCTGAAGAGGAGCATGAACATTACTTAATATTGGTGTTGCAAGTACTGAGAGAAAATTAGTTGTATGCCAAGTTGAGTAAGTGTTCTTTCTATCAAAAGCATATCCATTAATTGAAACACATTATTTCAGAACAAGGCATAACAATAGATCCAAAGAAGATTGAAGCCATGAGAGGATGGCCAACACCCAGAAATGCGTCAGACGTCAGATGCTTTATGGGATTAGTTGGATACTACAGAAGGTTCATAGTAGGGTTCTCTAAGATTGCTCATCCCATCACTTTGCAAAAGAAGGGAACTAAATTTGAATGGAAACTCAAGTGTTTTAATCTGTTGAAGGAATTACTTACTAGTGCACCTGTGTTAAATATTCTTGACCCAAAGGAAAGTTTTATTGTATACACAGACGCATGTAAGGAAAGGACTTGGGGGAGTCCTCACACAAACTGGACATGTCATTGGATATGAGTCCAAAAATCTTAAGGAACATGAGAGGAACTATGCCACACATGAATTGGAACTTGCTGCCATTGTTCACGCCTTGAGCATGTGGAGGAACTATCTCATGGGGAAAAAAATTGAATTAAGGACAGACCACATTGGCCCGAAGTATCTTTTTGAACAACCAACCTTGAATGCCAGGAAAACAAGATGGATGGAATTTCTAAGTGAATATGACTTCGATATCAATCATGTCAAGGGAAAGGAGAATAAAGTTGTCGATGCACTTAGTAGAAGAGTGCATCTCATGAATGCTACTTTTGTCAGTATTCATGAGTCAGACTTGAAGAGGATAATTTTAGATGATCTTGTTATAGATCGACATTAACTACAAGTAAATGAAAAATTACAGCAAGGAGATGTACAACAGATAATAAAGGAGTATGAGATAAAGGAAGATGAATTACTCATGCATAAAAATATAATCTATGTTACTAGTTCTGGAGAACTGAGGAATTTGGTACTGAAGGAAATGCATGATTTTATTTATGTTGGACATCTCGGTTGCCAGAAAACAATTACATCGGTAAGAATCCAGTTATTTTGGTTGGGAATGAATAAGGATGTTGTTGATTACATCGCTCGATGTATGGAATGTTAGAAGGTGAAGGTTGAGAATAGGCACCCAACAAGTTTGCTATAGCCATTGCCAATTCTAGAGAAGAAATGGGAAGTTATCACCATGGATTTCATCATAGGATTACCCAGAACGAATAAGAAACATGATTCAATCATGGTGGTGGTTGAAAAATTAACAAAGGTTGCTCATTTTGTGCCTGTGAAGACAACGCATACAATGACTAATATTGCAGAAATTTTCATGAAGGAAATTGCTAGGTTGCATGGGATACCTAGGACAATTGTCTCAGACAGAGATAAAAAGTTTACCTCCAATTTCTGGAGGGGATTGTTTAAAATATTTGCCACAAATATAAGTTTTATCACAACATATCATCCCCAGACAGATGGGAAAACAGAGAGGGTCAATCAAATAATTGAAGACATGTTGAGAATGTATGTGATGGATAAGCCATCCAAGTGGGAAGATTACTTACACTTGGTTGAGTTTTCATCTAATAATAGGTATCAAGATTCATTGAGAATGAGCCCATTTGAAGCCTTGTACGATAGGAAATGTGATACTCCAGTAAGTTGGGACAACCCAACAAATAGAGTGGTACTTGGGCCAGAGTTTGTTAAGGACATGGAAGACCAGGTGGTCAAGGTCAAGCAAAATTTAGAGGCAAATTAGGATAGACAGAAATTTTATGTAGACAGTAAGAAGACATTTAGAGAATTTAAAGTAGGGGAGCATGTACTTTTGAAATTGAAGCCCAAGAAAAGTTCATTGAAATTGGGTAGTTGTACAAATTTTGCAACTAGATTTTGTGGTCCATTTGAAATATTGGATAGAATAGGACCAGTTGCATACATGCTTGGATTGCCCGCTTCCATGAATGTGCATAACGTATTTCATGTCTCTTTACTAAATAAATATGTACATGATCCTAACCATGTTGTTGATTGGCATCTGATTCAGGTAGAGACAGAGGGATACTTTCAGGTTCATCTAGTACATGTATTAGACAAAAAGGTAAAAATGCTATGGAATCGATTTATAGAGATGGTAAAAGTTCAGTGGACCTGCTACAGTCCTGAAGATGCCATGCAGGCAGATTACTTGCATCGTTTTGAATAAATTTGATATTTGGATCTCTATTTTGTATATTCACTGAGGAGAGTGCCAAAATAAGAGGGAGGGGATTTAACACCCAAGGTTTCAAACCCCCATTTTAAATAATGTATTTCTACAATGCTGAGAGGCTAGAGTGCCCAACCAATTATTAAAAGGCCAGTGTGCCCAATACATGTAATGTTTTTTATCATTATTAATAATAAATACATGGCTGGCTCCTAGACAAACAAGGACTAGAGCTATACGGGGCTATGATTCCACAAGAGAGGGGGCTTGAGGGGCTAAGTGTTTATT
The DNA here is from genome assembly GCA_009831015.1 of Picea engelmannii. Taxonomy (NCBI): domain Eukaryota; kingdom Viridiplantae; phylum Streptophyta; class Pinopsida; order Pinales; family Pinaceae; genus Picea; species Picea engelmannii. The sequence goes on along the minus strand of ML789044.1, from coordinate 56,729 downwards.
CCTATTTTAATTACCCATTTTTTTCTAAGGGAGGGGATCAGTTATGTGAGCTTCTTGGGGAAGGATAGGATGTTCTTTATTTCCCCACGAAGTTACTTAAACTCCCCTATAGTCTAATGGGGTGGTTTGATTGATGGCTTGTTCGTTGATTCCTTGTACATTCACTCATTTTTCCCTCACGCACTCCCATGCACACACTTACCCATCCATTGATCGATCCTCACTTGTGTCTTGGCTTGGTAAAGGGAAAGGAACTGTTGAGAATTAGCCATGAGATAGTTGGTTGTAATGGTTGTTGGTGCAATCCAACCAGTATCTAGTGCCTGGATGTCTAATATGCATTGGCATGTGCCCTGTTTTTCTCACAATTACGAGTCCTAAGAGTTCCAGCATTGAGATTCTGGACCACCTATGCTGGAGGCCTTGGAAATAAGGAGAAGGACTTCCTGAGGGACTGCATGGCAGAGAAGGGTGGAGGTCCATTCTCTAGGGTGGTACAGGCTGGGGTAGAAGAGAGATGGGTACTTGGATTGTTGATATTGTTGGGAAACCTATGAGAACTTGACAGATGACTGGTTTGGGAACCCAAGTACACTCTGGAACCGCCCTTGTGGATTGAAATCCCTAGCTTAGGGGTGACACTGTTGTTGAGATTTGGAGCAGTGGTGTCTACGTTTGGGTGGAACATCCTTGGTATGAAGCCAGTTGGTGTTGCCTTTTTATAAATATAAGTTATCTCTGTTGTGATATTATTATGTATGTATGAATGTATTATGTTGTGTATTTTAATTGTCATTTAACTAAATATTAGATTATGCATGCTTGCTAGATATTGTTATGCATGTCGTTAAATATTGTATCTTATGTGTTCTTATTAAATTAAAGAAGGTATAGGTAATAGTACGAAGTACAAGGGTGGACTTGTAGGTAGCATGCCCCGACCTGTGGTTTGCTGGGTATGTTACATTTTTAATATGAAAATCTTGTTTTAAACGTTTTTTTAGGAATGTCTTCCTCTTTGATTCACAATTGGTGATATCTCTACCTAAAATCAATATTTGAAAATGTTGTCACCCCCTTAATTTTATTAAATAAGTCATCAATTCTCGGTAACGGGTATTGATTCTTGATCATGGCCTTGTTTAATTGATGATATTCAATGCAAAGCCTCCACGATCCATCCTTCTTTCTTACAAATATTTCTGGTGCACCCAACAGTGATACACTTGGACGTATAATTCCCAAATATAATAACTCCTTCAATTATATCTTTAACTCTTTCAATTCAAGTGTCGACATCCGATATGGCGCTCTTGCAATTGGTCCTATTTCAGGTTTTATATCTATAGTAAATTCCAATTATCTTTTTGGTGGTACACTTAGTAGTTCCTCTGGAAAAACATCAACAAAATATGATACTACCAAAAAGTCTTCCAATCTTTCCATGTCACCCTTTTCGTTAAGAGATAAAATGGCATACAACTTACATCCTTTGCACATATCTTTCTTCAATTGTAGGGAAGTAATAAATCTTAGCGATACTCCTTGTTTTCTTCCTACTATTACTCTATTTTGTCCCAAATAATCAATTAAGATTAATATTTTTTCCTTATAGTTAAGTATCCCATTGTGAGATTCTAATCAATACATCCCAATCACCATGTCATATGATACCAAGGTCATAAAAAAAAGGTTTACAGTTGCAAAAAATTCACCCATTTTAATTTTACAATATTTAACCTTTCCTCCAACTTTTTTCTTGGCTCCAGTTGCCAATTCTACATATCTAAAATCATCTTGTTCCACTTCCTTCACCTTAATTATTTTAAGTGCAACACTAGAAATGAAACTCTTAGTATCTCCTAGATCTATCAAGATACTAAAATGATGATCTAACATCATACCTGAAGTCTCGATCACTGTAGACAGATGCTCATCCTAGCAAATATTCACCGCTGCATGAATCCTATGGGCCTTTCCYAGATATMCTATTGTCATATGTCCTGATGATCCAGTATTTCTCACATTTTTGATTGAAAAATATCTCTKATAGTGGGGTTATCCACATGTCCAACATCCATTCTTAGGGCCRGTGCTCTTAGATTTAGAGGAAGAATCTGTTGGTCTAGGGTTTTGAGTTCTTGATCTGTTATGCGRAATAGATCTATACTACTGTTGCTACTGAGGCCGATGTGGATATTGTTGTGGTGGTGCTCTATAAATATTTATCTGATTGGTATCCTGTCTAGATGATGTAGAAAATACAAATCCTCTAGGTGTATCATGGTGCCAAGATGTTTKTCTAATGGGTGTATGTTGTTGYGAYKCTCTAAGTGGAGTTTGTCTTATCTGTCTGGAAGGATTCCTACCCTATCCTCCACTATTCTACTCTTCCTCGGAAATAAAATATTTATGTACTACATCRTGYAAAGTATAAGGAATTAGGATCCTATGCTTAGCATGAATGTTGTAGTTGAGACCAAAAACAAACTTATTCACCTTTAACTTTCCATTGATCAGGTGTGATGCATAGTTGAGGAACTCCATAAATGTATCCTCATACTCACGTAATGTACAACTTCCCTATCTTAAGGAATTGAATTCATTAACTTGGTGCACAATGAAATCATCAAATAGGTACCTCTCTCAGAATTTTTTCATGAATAATTCCCAAGATCCATCTTCAATGGCCATATTCAATTGTGGTAAGAGTGTATTCCACCAAAGAAGCGCACTCCCTTTCAACTTAAATATCACCATGTGAACCTTCATGTTGGAGGTATAATCACACAATGAAAAACACATTTCCATATTCTTCAACCAAGCTTCAACAAATAATCCATTCGTGGAACTCCAGAAGTTGGAAAATTTTACCTTCTCGAGTTCTCTATGAATACTACCACTAACTATAGGAGGGCATTGTGAACCCTCATTCGGTACTGATTCAATGCCCTCATCATGATCAAGGAAATTTATCAACATATATGACATCCTTTGAAAAGACCTCATCATACCCATAACGTCGCCCACTGCAACATGCTCTTGCTCAGTAGTGATGGTCCTAAACTCTGCACCTGACTTCTAAAGGGCTGAGCTAAGCCACCTCAAGTTTAGAATGGTTGGTTTTTTTTTTTTTTTGGTCAGTTAGAGGGTTTGTTTTACTAAGACAAGAGCATGGTGGGGTTGGAAAAATAATATGGATGAGGGTCCTCCTTGGCTGGTGGCACACAAATGACATACAAGTGAAATAATAGAGGTAAAAACAAAGGGAAACAACAAGCCACTTAATGAATAATCTATTGTAAGAAGTTTAATACTTAAAAATTCATTTCAAGACATTAAACATGTATAAAAAACACAATTTCTCCCATAGGTTGAGATAAAAACAAATCTTCACCAAAGAATTAACTTTCTTACAAGTTGCATATTAGTAAATATAAATTATATAATAGCTGAAGGAAATGAAATGTACTTCGCACAGATCAAAAACTGCATTCAAGATAAGATAAAAGCACATGAAGATTTGGAAAAAACATTGCCATCAAAAGTATATTCACCAGGTAGAGAGCTTTAATCCATGCATAGAACAGGTTCAACCAGTTGACGTATTGATCTTCTTTTCACAAAAACCAAACCCTCAAAACATACAAAAATTGGATATTTATCAAATTTGCAAAGGCTCTCGTCCATCTAGGACTGAGACTTAAATACACACTACTAGTTCTAAAACAACTTATTAACTTAGCATTGATAGTACTTCTAGAACTGGATAACACTGATAGAATTGGATTTTGAGTCGAGTACATCTTAACATGTGCATTGTTGGAGGCCATTGTGAGATAATTGGGTGTGCTGGAAGATTCTTCAAATTATTTCCATTAGAAAGAAACAAGTCTTCTGGTGCTTCTTCTGGAGTCTTTGATATTTCTTTTGCAACCTAGAGTACACTTTCTCCAATTGCCAATTATGGTGTTAGAAGGAATGGAACTGCAACTTCAGTTTATGCACATGTTGACTGTCATAAAGTTGGTGCTAGAAGAGAAATATGATCTCATATACTGGATCATCGTTCCCTTCATTTGGTGTTGTTTAAAAAATTCAAAACATACAATTAATGAGGATAAGACACTTCAGAAATTTGGTGTTCGGTAGATTTTGAGTGTAGAGTATACATATCTCCCGAATGACCGAAATCGCGAAGTCATTAACCAAGGATTTTTGCTAATTAACTCGATATTATCTTTATCATTAAATATTTTGGAACTTTGATACTTCGACTCTTCGACATTCAAGAGATTTTGACTGTAGAGTTTGAGAATATCCTGGAGGAAAATATCTCGTAGTGGCATGGGTGCATGATGTCATAGTCAGTGATGTTTCATAAAATGAAGAGTGATAGATGTCACCTAAAATAGAGCAGATGAAGTAACCAATAGTGCCTGAAATGAGTGCCATGTTTCATATGGAATCAACTAATAGGTGGCATATGACATGTCAGTTGAAAAAGAATTTATGAGAAAGGGGCTCCAGTGATTCGACACTTCATCACCTCGGATATTTTCACTTGTTCTAGATTTAAATCTCCTGAATGACCAATATCCCAGAGTGACGTGGAATTTCGGGGCTTCAATACTTCAGGCTCCGACAATTCGGGGCTTCTTGAATGCAGAGTATGAATATCTCCCAAATGACCGAACTCATGAAGTGACGTGGAAGTTCAGGGCTCTGAAATTTCGGGGCTCCACCACTTCGGGGCTTCTTGAATGCAAAGTATGAATACCTCCCGAATGACCAAACTCGTGATGTGATGTGTTAGTTCGAGGCTCCGACACTTCAGATGTTCGCTCTTGTTCTGGATTGAAATCTCATGGAGTGATAATATCCCAGAGTGAAACTTCATATGCTTTGTTGTTAAACCTCACACGATTTTGAAACCTTGAATGAACAAGAGTAGTTGATCTTAATTGACTATTGGATCTCCACCGTCGAAAATTTAACCTGTCTGTTTCCTCACAATCTAAGCCTAAAATCCACTTCTTTGAATTGTTTCATTTTTCTTTTGGATGTTTTCTATGCAAACAAAGGACTTGGTTGACCTACTGCATGCTCAATCAATGGTAAACATGATGAAAAATATTTCAAACCCAAACCATGACATGCAATTAACTTTCAAGAAAACAAAAATAGTTGGTGCAAAGAATCAATCAAGAAAGATAATGATAAAAGAATGAGTCATTTAGTAATGTGAAACCGACTTAACCAACTAGAAGAGGAATGATTTTGATGAAGTCATAAGGAAATGAGAGGGGAGGGGAAGGGGTGCATACTTAGGTCTCAAAATTGGCTCCAACTGGGGACAACGCCCCCCTGTGGGGTACTGATAACAAAATATCAATTCCTTGGAACTTAATAAATTGATCCCACCATCCTTCTCTTACCTCTATTTTTGTTTCTTATCCATGTATATCTTCTACTATCTCTCAGCCATACATCTGATTGAATCCAAAACTGTAACTACACCCCAGTTCCTTTGTTGGGATATGGAGTCTTTATTCACATACAAACTAACTAATCAAATGCAAATGAAAAAGGAAAAATATATGGTACAAGAGGGACCTTCCCTCGATCTTTCAAGAAAAATAGTATTTGAGGAAGCGCCCATTTACTGGGCCTCCAAAAATTTCAATATCATCCAAATTGCGTAAAACAAATGTATTATTTTATAGCAGCTCAACCACCTTAAAAATCCCAAACTAGAGGTTATCAAACTTACCATGCTTAGAGTTTTATTCCCTTCTGTCGTCCCACCTCAAGACCAGGTCGCCTTCTTGAAATATCTCCTTCTTGGTTTTCATTTCAAAATCTAATTTGATCTTACTTTGGTATGCCTCCGTTATTTTATCCAGTGATTCGTTCTTTTGTTACACCTCTATAATCTGAAATATTATCCTCTGGATGTCATTTGGATCCTCCATTCCTTCCTATAGGAATTTCGTAATTGGTATACCAAGTTGAGTATGGAAGACAACATCTATCACATAGACTATCTGAAATGGCGAGGTTCCCAAGGATCTCTTGGTGTTGATCTTATAAGCTCACAAGGCATACTTAATTTTAGAGTCCAATGATTTCTTGTTTTCAATCAACAATTTATTGATGATCCTGATGAGAGTCTTGTTTTATGACTCAACCAACCCATTCCCCTTAGGGTAATAGGGTGTGTAATGTGTCAAGGAAATGTTATAGCTGCCATAGAAGTCAATCATGGCTTTGGAATTGAATGCCTGGGAATTTTCTATTATAAGATTTCTAGGGCAATCAAACCTGTCAAAAATATTGGTTTCCAAAAAATTCATAATCACCTTGTCAGTAACATTCCTGGTGGGCACAACCTTGATCCATTTGGTAAAGTAGTTAGTGGCAGGGAGGATCCACTTGTGATGCCCACTAGAGGGTGTATTTATCTCACCTATGAAATCTAATCACCAATGTTGAAAGGGACCACTGGTAGTGATAGGTTTTAGGGGAAGTGAGAGTAGTTTTTTTTTCTTGCAAACTTTTGACATTCATTGCATGCCTTACTATTGTGAATACATTAGAGAAAAGGGTGGTTCAGTAGTACCCTGCCCTTAGGATATTTAGGGCAGTATCATTCCAATTTTGGTGTCCTCCACAAAATCCCCTGTGCATATCTATTGTGACTTGTTTAGATTCATTTTTGTCAACACATTTTAATAACATGCCAATAGGATCCCTCCAACACATGTTCTGATTTAAAATGAAGAATTTTATAGATTTTAATTTGAGAGACATGGCCCTCATCTTATTCAAATTTGGTGGACATTCTAGGTGTTGTATAAAGTAAATAACATATATGTACCAAGGTTAAGAGAAGTAATTTATAGATACCGTCATGTTTCCTTGTCTAGACCGTGTCACGGGTGCAATAGATTGGGTGAAGGTTTGATCCAATTCCAGTACCTTACAGTTTGATTCTGATAATAACTTGCAAGTCATTGTCCCTTGATCAACTTGGTGGGTTTTATGTGCAGGTCATACTCCAATAGTTTGACAATCCACTTCTCTCTTTTCCCTTCACTATATGGCTGGACCAAAATCTCTTTGACACTACTACTAGGAACATAGGCGGTTATGCTAGACTGTAACACATACACCCTGAAGGCCTTCAATGCTTTGACCAATGCATAGGCATGCTTTTATAATATATCATACTTCAGCTCATCATCTCAGATGGGTTTTCTGAAAAAGGATATGGGTTTTTCATGATCTTCTTCATTCTTTTTAAGTAGCACAACACTAATGGCTTCCTTGAAAGTGAAAGAGAAGATAAATAATTCTTTGGCATAGTCAGGGTTGATCAATACAGGGGCTTCAACCAAAAATTGTTTGATCCTCTATAATGTTGATTTTTCCTTCTGTGACCACTTGATAACAACATCTTTCTTCAACATGTTGGTGATAGGATTTATGATTTCAGCAAAGTTTTCCACAAAGCGCCTTAAAAAATTTATTCTTCCTATAAAAGACTGAATAGATTTCTTATTTCTGGGAATTTCAATTTCCTGAATGGCCCCCACTCTCTTAGGATCTATTTTTATACCTCCCACTGATATGGTGTGACCTAGTATTTTACCTTCTGGCATAGCAAAGTGGGACTTCCTGGGATTCAAAGAGATCCCATACATTCTACATTTTCGAAAAATCTGCTCAAGGTGCTGTAAATGCTCATCATTTGATTTGGAGAAAATGGTGATGTCATCCAAATATATAACCATAATTTGTATTTCTCCCCCAGAAAGGCTACATCCATAGCCCTCTGAAAGGTGGCCCCTGCGTTCATCAACCGAAAGGGAATTTTGTCGTACATAAATGTCCCCCATGGTGTGGTGAATGCTGCTTTTTCTTTTTCTTCTTCACATACTGCTATCTAGTTATAACCAGAGTACCCATACACAAAGAAATCTTGTGGGAACCTATTACCCTTTGCAAAATATGGCCCATATCAGGAAGGGGGTAGTTGTATTTTTGGCAACACTTGTTGAGATTTCAGAAATCTGCACACAAGCATATTTCCCCACTCTTTTTCCTCACATGTACCAAGTTGGCCACCCAATCTGAGTACCTCAAGGGAAAAATAATTCTGGCATCAAGCATTCTTTTCAACTCTTTTTCAATTATGGACATCAGCATGGGATTAAATTTCCCGATATTTTGTCTGAATGGCTTAGAACCAGCCTTCAGAGGGATCTTGTGCTAGATGATGTCAGTGCCAAATGTCTTCAAATATTCATACGACCATGCAAAAATATCAGATAAATTTTCATGACGCTGGAATACCTGTCTTTTTGTTCTTGAGGTAGTACCTCGTACAATTTGACATTTTTGGGATTTTCAGCAGTCCCAATGTTGCATCCATCACTTCCTCTTCTTGATTTCTTTTTATGGATTCTCTGGAGACATCATGGCTATCAAATAACCTTTCTAGTGGCACTAGAATATTGGGGATGTTGTTTGTTTTAAGTTCCACACTGTTGTGGCCAACCACTTTGTTCATCATATGATATGTTTGCTGATAATATGATTCATCATCTTCACCCTCTTGATCTATTGAGATACTGAAGAATTCTTCAATGTTCTATAGAAATATTTGTAGCTCCAAATCATCACTAAAGAATTTCTAGTGATTTATGTTGTCTGGTATGGTTGTCCTATGTTTGACTTACACCCGATACTTGATATTTGGGCCAATAGGAGGTTTGAGGGTGTTGGAAGCCAATGCCAAAGAATCTTCCTTTTTATTTTCCTCTTTGGGAATAAAGGAGATGTTAAATTCCAGAAAGAAGTTGTCAACCAGGTCCCACACCTCATTCGTCTATTGCTTGAGCCTATGTTTCTTATCTGTATAGATTTTTTTTACTCGATTGATGATTAAATCAAAATCACCAAAAACTGCCAAACTATCAATGGCCATGTCTTTGGCAGCCCTCAGTCCAAGCACCAGAGATTCATACTCAGCTATATTTTTAGTAGTCTTGAATTCCAGCTTATAAGAGAGTGTTGTAATCTCCCACGCAGGGTAAATGAGGACTATACCAGCCCAAGAACCTTATTTCGATGAAGAGCCATCGAAATACCTCCTCCACACTTTGTTCCGTTGACCTGTCAAAGACTGATTTTTTCATTTGCGGACAATAATTTATGGTTCATCACAATTTATATAAAAAATAGATGAGTCGATCTAATCCTCAACAACATAAATTGCATGATTGTTTGGATTTTGATGGTCGCTGATGATATAGGCCAACATGACCTCCCTGTATTGCCTCCTGTGCTCCCCTATGAAAACAAGGTTGGTGGAATATGTGAGGTCTATTTGTAACGATCCCCCAACCTTCTTGTCCCATGTCCTAGACATAAGAATACCAAACTTGGGGGGGATGTCAAACACAATGATGTCCATCACTACACTCTTTATGGGTAATTGCGCTAAAGAAACCACTAGACATTTTATTAATCCCAAACATTTGAATTTTTTAGAGTCAAAGGAGTAAAGGTCTTGGTAGGGCTTGGTGATCTCCATTCCAAGTTCCTCCATAACAACTTTAGGAATGCCATCGTGTGAAGCTCCTAAGTCTATGAGACAATTATGTAGGATTTTTTCATAGGAATTTAAAGATATGTAGAAAGGTGAAGAAGCATCATATCCATCCTCAATGTGTGGGCCCACAATAATGGATGGGTTCTCATCCTGCAGACTAATTACATCA
>ML789044.1:20146-46213 GCA_009831015.1 Picea engelmannii | reverse complement strand
TCCCTTAACATAAGGGAGAACTCTACATCAAATGCATTGGAATAAGTGATATTGGCAGAGGCTTTAGTTGATTTGATCTCATTTGGGATTCTACCATACATCTTATTGAATCTCTTGGTAAAGTCTAAAATAGACTCAACATTCTTTCTCTTAAGGGCCCCAAAATCAGTGATGTAATACATATAATCTCTTTTATATCCCAATTGATTTATGAAGGCATTATCTAGCACATCAATATCTGTAATGGAGCTTGGAGGGAGATCCTAAAACCATTTCCTAACTTCCCCATCGAGGATTTATATAAACAACCTCATCCACACATCTGCATAGTCAATGTTGAAATTGTCTACAAAGTTGTAAAAGGATACCAAATGTTCCTCTGTAGTGACATTCCCTTACCCATTATATCTTAGCAAATATTTCATGTAATTTGTGGTTGAGAGTGCATGTAAGCCTACAGGAAACACTCAGGGTGCATATCTAGCAGCAATTATGGCATCCATCATGTTAACAACCATTGTTTGGGCAATAGGAATCTAAAGATTTATTAGAGCTACAGGGGTGCATGTTGGACTAGATGATGAAATAGAGGTAGGAGTTGAAGGTGTCTAAGTTTCCTTGGAATTGTGATTCTTGAGGTTAGAAAATTCAAGATGTTTGTGATAATGAAGAAAAGTGGACTCTTTGGGTCCATCTTTACCCTTGAGGGATGAGGTATATATATGAGCTAAGGTGGATTTTCTTAGTTTCCTTTCTAGCTCATAGACTACTGTGTCCTTATTAGTGTTGGGATGAGACTTAGTGGATTTCATGTGCTTGGATTTGGATCTCTTCAGTCCTCTTCTCGGAGCCAATATTTCTTTTGTGAATTTTACTCAGTGGAGTCGCCAGGTGAAAAATGGTAGTCTAAAGGTGTTTGATATTTATTCACCATCAAAGGTAAGATCTGATCATTTTCATTCTCCCAGGGAAATATATCTTGTTGCTTCATTCCCCAGAAATGACACGAGAAGATGTTGTTCCTAAGGTTTGCACCTTACTGCTAAAGGGAAGAGCTAGGACACCTCAAGTTTAGAATGGTTGGTTTTTTTATTGTATTGGTTAGTTAGAGGGTTGGTTTTACCAAGACAAGAGCATGGCGTAGCTGGAAAATTGATATGGATGAGGGTCCTCCTTGGTTGGTGGAACACAAATGACAGTCAAGTGAAATAATAGAGGTAAAAAGAAAGGGAAACAACAAACCACTCAATGAATAATATGTTGCAAGAAGTTTAATACTTAAAATATCATTTCAAGACATTACACATGTATCAAAAACACAATTTCTTCCATAGGTTGCAATAAAAACAAATATTCACCAAAGCATTAGTTGTTTTACAAGTTGCATATTAGTAAAGATAAGTTATACAATATCTAAAGGAAATGAAATGTACTTCACACAGATCAGAAACTGCATTCAAGATAAGATAAAAACACATGAAGATTTGGGCAAAACAATGTCATCAAAAGTATATTCACCAGGTAGAGATCTTTAATCCATGCATAGAACATGTTCAACTAGCTGATGTATTGATGTTATTTTCCCAAAAACCGAACCCTCAAAACATACAAAAACTGCATAGTTATCAAAGTTGCAGAGGCTCTCGTCCATCTGGGACTGAGGTTTAACTCTACACTGCCATTTGTAAAAAACTTATTAACTTAGCTAAAAACACTGATGGAATAGATTAAGGTATACTTTGAGCTTGACTTAATAAAAAATAAGTGGTTCATATCACACACAAATGACCACTTATGATGCCTTAATCTAAAAGAGTCTTGAAGTTAAATAACTGAAATTATTGCTAATCATAAACCAAACTAATGCATATGTTGAATTGATTTGAGTCTTTGATAGAAATAAATAGGACTCATAGAACTAGATTCTGAGTCGAGTACAAGTGTACATGTGCACTGCTGGAGGTGACTGGAAGATAACTGGGTGTGTTGGCAGCTTCTTCAAATTATCTCCTTTATAAAGAAACAAGTATTTTGGTGCTTCTTCTAGAGTCTTTGATATTTCTTCTACAACCTGGAGTACATTTTCTCCAATTCTCGATTATGGTGTTGCAAGGACTGGACCTGCAACTTCAGTTTATGCACATATTGAATATCATCAAGCTACTACTAGATGAGAAATATGATGTAGTAGACTGGATCATCATTCCCTTCGTTTGGCATCATTTAATAACTTAAAAACATGCAATTAATTAGGATAATCCACTTCTTAAATTTGGCGTTCAGGAGATTTTGAGTGTAGAGTATACATATCTCCCAAATAACTGAACTCGCGAAGTCATTAACCAACACTTTTTGCTAATTAACCCAATATTATCTTTATCATTAAATATTTTGGGACTTCGGGACTCCGACTCTTCGGTGTTCGGGAGATTTTGAATGTAGAGTTTGAGAATCCCCCAGAGGACAATCTCTCGGAGTGACATGGTCACATGATGTCATAGCCAATGATGTGCCATAAAAATAAGAGTGACATGTGTCACCTGAAATAGAGCAGATGACATAACCAACGATCCCTGAAATGAGTGTCATGTGTCATCTAGAATCAACTGATAGGTGGCATATGACATGTCAGTTGAAGAAGAACTTATGAGAAAGGGGCTCGGGCGCTTCGACACTTCCGTGCTTTGGAGATTTGTGATTTTTCTGGATTGAAATATCCTAAATGACCGATCTCCCAAATTGACGTGGCAGTTCAGGACTCTGACACTTTGGGGCTTCTTGAATACAGAATATGAATATCTCCCAAATGATCAAACTCGCGAAGTGACGTGGTAGTTCAGGGCACCGAAAATTTCAGGCTCCATCACTTCGGGGATTCTTGAATGGAGAGAATGAATGTCTCTCAAATGACTGAACTCGCGAAGTGAGAAGGAAGTTTGGGGCTCCGACACTTTGGGGATCTGGTACTTCGAAGGTTCACACTTGTTCTGGATTGAAATCTCCCGAAGTGAAACTTCATATGCTTTGTTGTTAAACGTCGCGCGATTTTGAAACCCCGAATGCACAATAGTTGTTGATCTTAATTGACTATTGGATATCCACCGTTGAAAATTTAACCTGTGTGTTTTCTCACAATCTAAGCCCAAAATCCACTACTCTGAATTACTCCATTTTTCTTTTGGATTTTTCCTATGCAAACAAAGGACTTGGTCGATCTGCCGCACGCTCACTCAATGGTAAACATGATGAAAAATATTTTGAACCCAAACAATGACATGCAATGATCTTTCAAGAAAATAGAAATAATTTGTGCAAAGAGTCAATCAATAAAGATAATGATAAAAAACTGAGTTATTTAGTAATGGGAAACCGACTTAACCAACCAGAAGAAGAATGATTTTGATGAAGGCATAGGGAAATGGGAGGGGAGGGGCAGGGGTGAAGACTTAGGTCTCAATAGGTAGTATGCTCTTCTCCCTGTGTAGAATATCCCTCGGGTGTGGATGTACTTGGAGGAGGCATACCTCTTCCTCCCGCACCCTAATTTCTACTCATTCTTTGTACTCTAACCATGATACCTGCATAAAACAATTTTAAATTATATTAGCGATATATCTAAATTTAACAAACGCATTGGAAGTCATAACGAGTCCATTGTCGCAGAGTAGAACCTTGCTTTGATATCGTATGTAATTACCCTCTTTGGTACAATCAACAATGGATGATCAATACAAAACATTAACTATGATAACCATAGAAAATTTGTGTTTTTTTTATTTTTATTTGATACTTGCATTTTCAAGACTAACAAATTTAGGTAACTTACAATTAAACATAACTAGTTTTTTTCACCATCAATCATTTACTTTAACTGATTATATTGTTTCACAAATCACAAGTTTTTCCTTTCAAGAAACCTCTTAAGTATAGACATTCGACAAGGTCTATCTAATAACACAACGAGAAGTAAGGGTACTATAAACATCTGAATTCGTTTTATGCTGCGCAATCAACACACTCATCTTGTATATAAGTTTAATAAGTTGTGCATAAACAAATTAAACTCTAAGAATTATAGAATTCTAAACTTTGTTTCCATATGACTAAGGCTCAATTTAATATGAAGTATTTTTCCCTTTACTATTTTATAATATAACTAATGTATTTACTATTTACAACGAAGTGAGATTAGAATAAACATACACTATTATTGAAATTTATCAAGAATGAGATAATATAATGTGACTTAATTTATGACGACATAAGCATCCCAAATCAAAAAAAATGTATAGTATAATAAATTTATTGTAAGCAATTAGTCTCTAATTAATAATCCAAAGAATATGTATATTCTTACAACAATCTAATCCTAATTACTGTAATGATATCTCTTAATATAGTTTATGAATATATCCTAAACTCATATAATTAATATATATAATCCAACTCTTCAATAAACTATTCAATTCAAAAATGTTCTTCACTGTTTGAATACCAAATTATATATGAAAAGATAGTGTGAACAATAACAATTAAAATTCACCCATCGAATAAGTAAAAATTTGATCCTTGATTTCCACTTCTTAATATATCATTTACTTATATTCAAGTTACTTTTATTTATATACTATTAACGCTATGCCTCATTCTTATTTCATAGTTATTCACATCATATACTATAAACATTTTATTATATTTATTCGTTTAAGATCTTGAACGAACATAAGTAAACAATTGCTAATATATATATATATATATATATATATATATATGAAATTTAAAAAGAGTGCAGGGTAGTAAAATCAACTCGTAATACATATGCTCTGTATGACCCTCACTCGTAACCTGGATTAATAGATTAAGTTTTCAGGGGTTTACTATTTCGTTTACATCGCATCTCCATTCCACATTTCAGGATACTAAACATAAAAAAGAAACAATGTTATCGATGCCTGAATACAATAGTAAGTTTTATTCCATTTAGTTGGTTCCTACTTTTAGGAGGATATATATAGTTAATAAACAATTTCGTTTTTCTTATCAGTTATCAAGCCAAACAACATACCTCTACAAGTGTTCAGTGAAATCAGGGTGTCATGCTAGTTCACATTCAAAGTGTCTCATGCTGTTGGGAAAGAAAGGCACACAAGGTTCCCTGGTGTTTAAGCTTGACCTGTTCCGTCAAACCCCACCCCAAAATCCCATTACTATCATGCATTTTTTTAATTTTTCTATTGAAATCTATAGAGATACCATCATGAACTCATAGTCCACTCACAGTATACATTTATACATCCCAAGAAATTCTTCGTTCTTCAACCTGGGATAGAAGAAATTTTAACTGAACGATACTATTTAAACTGTTCATGCTACTGTAGTAAATTATTCTAGCCTACGCCATCAACACAACCTATCAACTCCATCAAATTGATACAACTCCATCAACAGTTAAAAATAAACATTGCAATTTGCAGAGTTAGATTACATTGTCAATTAAACAAATCGTTCCATACGCAATTAGGTATACAGAATTAGTTTATGAGTATATTGGAAAGTGAAATTTGTACAAAGAGATTCCATTTAAATAAGTGATGTTAAATACCGTGACCAGATAGTGATACTTGTGATGATGATCCTCAACCCAAAAGCTTGCGCAACGTCATTTCCTTAACTTACTAATCTGAAGACTTCACCAGTACCTCCCAACCAATACCTCCCAACCAACGTTAGGGGTACACTCCTTCCCCTTGTCCCCCAAGCCGCAAAGGGCTCAGACACAAATCAAATTTGTAGCTCAAAATTGTCCTCACAAGGAAAGGTTTCCACCTCCTATGCAATGCTTGCAACCCAACTCACACAAGGAAACTATTCAAAGAATTTGTTTTCAACATTTCAATCATCGAACAATAGGGTGTTCTCCTTCTTACTCTTCCTTCTTTTTATAAGAAAAATTGTCTTGACACTTGTCAATTCATGCATAATTAAAAAAAAATTAATAATTAAATTAGATATTATTCACCCTCAACACATGTCACACTTCCCTCAAGTTTCACATGTTTTAATTTCTTTTAATTAAATAAATATTGAATTTTTCCTGACCTCCACAATTAGTTCCCTTATTTTCTCTTAATTGTCCCTTAGTTCCCGAATTTCTCTTTTATTGTGTCTCCTAACTAATTTACAGTTGGAGTTTAATTATGAATATTCTCTTAGTTAGGATTTAGAGTCTAGTTTGACTTAGGATTTTAACTCTATGTTGGCAACCCATTCTCTCATTAAATAATTTCTTTTAATTAAAAATAATTTTTATTAATTTCATGGACACATTGTGCACATGTCTTAATTTTTATTCTCCATTTTCTAGGTTTTAATTTTTCTAAAGTCCTTTTAGATCTATTTCTATAAAAAAAATTAGGCATAAACATTTAGACATAGATTTTATTATGTTTCTAGTTTATAAATTTGTATAAATTTATATTATCTTTTCTATGAGTTCCAAGTATTTGTTTTATTCTCTAAGGTCTTCTAGATTTTTATTAATTCATCAATTTATTCCTGCGATGTGCCCTTCAAGACGCACATACGTACTCCAAGGTTGCCACTCTCCATTTGATTTATTTTGGAATTTGTTTGACGATTGGAGTCAATACTCCACTTGTCGACCTTGAGTGAGACTAAGGGCTTACTAAGGTATAAGGAATCCACCTTATTGTGTGCCCCTCATAAATCCTCATTAGCGACTATCTCAGTCTGCCCTCATGGCATTGTGAACCTCTCACGAACAAGGTAATCATTAACCTTCAGTTCAGGTCATGGAGGGAGGGCTATTAGTCTATGACATGGATGCTACCACACCTCTCCCTAACCTATCTAATATATGTGTATGACCCCTTTACTCCACATGTGAGTTGGATTAGCAAGCATCACCATGCCTGCATGCAATGAAAAAATAAAATTAATTCTCATACAAATGAAATCCATAACTGAAATCATCATCATAATACATGCATAATAAAAATAGGTATTCATAATTAAAGTCAATAGTCCACTCCCTGATTCAATCCAGATTACAATGAATTTTGTCGATGCCATCAACATCCTCATCATGTCACATTTCATTGATTATATCAGTAATATTTATTATTGATTAGATCAATTCCCTTTTGTGGATTGATCATGTTGGGCATTGTAATTGACCAAATCCCCTTTTGTAGATTGGTCAAACCCTAATTGCAATATGAAAAATAAGAAGTCATCCCTGAGGCAAATTAAAGTGGTTCTAACCACCCAGATTGAGAAGTCGTCCCTGCCAGTGAAAAGACACCTCAGTTCAACACCTGCCAGTGAACAAACACCTCATTTCAACACCTGTTAGATTGTATAAATAAGAGAGGCCAACACCTCATTTATACACTCACTCAGCTCACTCATATAGTGCRCAAGTATTGAAGGAAGATGCAGTTATCAGTTGCCGGAAGAAGGAAGAGAGAGAGAGGTGCATCCTTGGCAAAGGAGTTTTCRTTTTGTTTGGTTCATTGTCTTGGCATTGTATTGGCTATCTATATTTTGAAAGTTTTTCTCGGTTTTCTTCCCCGTGAGGGTTTCCCAGGATAAATGTTGTGTATYTTGTGATTATGTTTCTCTCAGTGATCCTATCTATGCTATTGTTATCTAGTAATTTCAAAGGTAACCTAATAATAGATTAAACTTTAACATGGAATAAGAGCTACACTGAAGAGAGCATATTTCACAAGAAAAAGTAAAATGTCACTCTTGTCGTCCAAGAAAATTAGGGATTTTTATTGAAGAAGAATTCGAGCCCCAAAACCATCTAGAAAAGTGCTCCCTACCTCAAGGAACACTTTGGCATATTCAACACACATTTTTAGTGGTTAGATCTCTCGGAAAGTAAAACACTAGTTTTCACAAAGTACAAGAAGTACCAAAAAACCAGAGTACCAGAAGTACTAGAAAACCAAAAGCACCAGTCCAAAAATCCGTTGATCAAGTTTGAAAGGGTAAAATTTGGATTTTTCAGAAATCTGACTGTACCAGCATACTTGCCTCAGTCCAACGCATATTTTGGTGAGTTTAGTTTTCAGACCCAATAAATTTGATTTTTTATTATTTCTATAGCCCAGAGGGCTAGCGTTTGTACTGCAAGAAAGAATGGCTACCATAATGAGGGTAGAAGACATGCTGGAAGGATCTAGAAACTTCAGATATTGGAAGCATAGGTTGCAGATGATTCTAGATGAGAATGATCTCCTAGAACATGTTATAGTGGGTGTACCAGAACCAGATGAAGAAGAGAAAAAGACCAAGCATAAGAAGAATGAAAAGAAAGAAAGGAGAATCATGTCAGATTCAATAAAGTATCACTTGATCCCTCATATTTCCGAACTACAAACAATAAGGAAAATATATGAAGCACTCAACATGTTATATGAAAGAAAAGGCATTAGCCGAGATCTTTTCTTAATAAATCAACTTCGTAATATGAATATGGAAAACTCAGAATCTATCACATCCTATCTTATGAGAGATTCTCAGATGAGAGATCAACTTGCATCTATTGGAGATGTCCTTAGTGACAAAGATATTGTAACCACAACCCTAAATGGGTTTCCAACATTTTGGATTCCTTTTGTACAAGGAGTGTGTGCAAGAAGAAAGTTAGCCAAGTTTGATAAGTTATGGGAAACTCTAATGCACAAACACCTAATACACAAACAAAAAGAGATAGGAAATGATGAATTGTGAAATGATATTAGGGTGTGGGCCCAACAATTTCGGGTTTCGGTGTTTGGTAAAGAAAAATAAATCTGCATATATGTAACAAGAAAATCCTGAATGCCGAAATATCAATTCTGTATTGTCTTATAAGAAAGTAGCGGACTTATCTAACTTCATTTGGTTCTATAACAGGGTTTAAGGAGAGTTTCAGACTCTTCGATTTAATAGTTTTATTTATACAATAGGTAGATGGTTACCTATTGGCATCATTTGTTTGTTCAAGTGCTATGACCACGAATCTCTGTATAAGTGGGTTTTTTATTGCAACCATTAGATCTTCATTTAATAAAACCTATACACGGTACTAACTGCAACCATATTGATGTATATTGTATATAAATACATATATAAGTCTATATGTAATATAAGGAAAGACTTGCTCAACTTCAATTATTCATAGATAGGTCTGTCTAATATTTCAACTATAGAAATACACATACATTTGCAGATAGATCTATTCCTTCAAGTTCATTTACACCTAGATGGATTCTGCCTAGAATTTTAGTTTGAGGAGGCACTGTTCCAAAGTTGGGCTTTGATTATAAACATCATACAACAAACATATATCATCCATGGAAATGATTTCAACTTAGAATGAATAGATGTGTGATATTAGATATACAAAAATCATTCAAAACAAAGAAGGAGAAGATTTAACATATCTGAACCAATTCATGGGAACATAAAGGGAACAACCACATTCCTCCCAACCGTAGAATAGGCAGTCATAATTTCTTGCCCGATTCACCCCCTACCCTGACCTTGAATCCATGAGGGCGAATTTGGAAAAATCCTTCGCAACAATGTCCATAATTCCAACAGTTATCCTCTTTCCTCACACTTACTCAGCAATGCTCATAACAACAAGAAAAAAAGAATCAATTTTCTCTTTTCCCTAGTATACTTGGCAGCGTCCTGCCTCCTCACATATGCTATTTATCAATTTTTCCCATGTCTTTTTTTCCCTCCCTTGGGAATTTTTGCATCTTTCTAAATCCTTGATTTTTAGGGGTTTCCAATGGCCAAATAAATGATTTTCCACTTGCAATAATTAGCCCAGAGGTAGTTCCAACATGTTCCCCACTCATGGAGTCATGGTTAGCTAAATTTAACATGGTTGTTCCATTTGTCCTCCTGCAATCAATATAAAATTCTATGTTTCCATACAAGTGTCACAATCCAACAGTTAGTTGGGTCAAATCAGGTCTCTACCCAATAGTCAAAATAATTAATTACAATAACCAAATTCGAAATTTGAAATTGCCATAAATGGAAAAAAATTTCCAAATTCGAATTTACTATAAACGAAATAAATTTCTAAAAATTTTAAATTTCAAAAATATTTTATTTTGGGGGATGTCACACCATGCCCCCATTGGATAAACCAATGGATCAATTGATAAGACCAAGTCTCAAGAACGAAAACATGATTGCATGGGTTCCTTCTTAGAAGCAATTGAACACTAAGGATAAGATGCCACATAATTAACCCGCGGTGGGGTAGAGTCTACTCGAACACTAGGAACATATAAAGGGGCATCCTGAACTAATGTCGAATTAGGATGGTGACTATTATATGCCAGTTGATCGATAATGACAATTCTTCCATTGTGAGGGAAAAACATCACCCAAAAGAGCGTAGACACCACAACATTCATAGCATATAAATAATCACGCCCGAGAAGTATATTTAAATCTAACGAGCCTTGCACCACTATAAAATCGACAAGGAGAGTCTTCCCACATAATGATATAGGAAACTGAGGAAGAATCTCCAAATATTCACTAGGATGCCTATCGAAATCCAACAGCTAATGCGAGGTAGATTCAAGCTCGGGAGAACCCAAATCTTTCCAAGCAGAGGAGGATAAAATACTTGTGGAGGCTCCTTCATCCACATTACATCGGTAAACGTTGTTTGAATTAAATTCAACCCTTATTTGAAATGGTGAAGAAGAAGGAAGATTAGGCTCAACGAGGTCATTCCAATCAAAAGAAACCATCCTAGGGCTTGGAGGGGGTGTGCTTGAAGCAAGTGGAATGCCCCATTGTTCTGAAATTACTAAACTGGAAATTCTAAAAACATGTTTGGTAGACACATCACTCTCCAAGAGAAGATTGGGATCAGCTGAAGCTTTCATCGGCGTGACCACTTTGGTAGATTCTACACTTTCTAAGAGAAGAGTGGGATCAACCGAAGATTTCATTGGCATGACCACTTACTCAACCACTGGCTGAACATGCTACAAGATAACATGGTCTGAGGGGACATCAACCCCCAAAAGAGGAGCGGGATCAGCTGAAGATTGCACCAACATGATCACTTCATCAACCAAATGTTGAATAGACTATAATGGTATCTCAGAAGACTTAGAATAAGAAGATATTGGATACAGGGACCAAAATCTTCATACCTATGGAAGGCCACAGAATAAATGAGTAACATGATTTCCCTTGCAAATATTACAAGGGAACTTAGGATTGCATCCTGTCCATCTAGGTTTCTGAACCGAATCAATGACCATAGCATGACTGGCAGTGGTTGGTTGCTTGTCCCCAACATGACTAGTAGAGGTTTTTGACATATTACTAACATGACATATTACTATCGCTAGTATGAGTAGTAGTGACTATACATTTCCCCTCAACATGACTTCCAGAGGATGGGTGCTTTCCCCTAGAATGACTTGCAGAGGTTGGGTGCTAGTCTTCAACATGACTTGCAGAGGTAGAGGAACTATCTCCAACATGACTTGAAGAGGTTGGTGATTGAAATCTAGTATGACTTGTAGAGACTGCATTCATTCCCCCAACATGACTTGCAGAGGCTAGGTGATGGTGTTCAATGTGACTTGCAGAGGTTGAGGAACTATCTCCAACATGACTTGCAGAGGTTGGTTATTGAACTCCAGTATGACATGGAGGGACTAGGTTCATTCCCCCAGCATGACTTGAAGAGGTTGGGTGTTGGTATTCAACATGACTTGCAAAGCTTGATGACCTATCTCCAACATGACTCACAAATGTTGGTGATTTATTCTTCCTATTCTTCCTCTCTCTATTTCGTTTAGACTTCTGATTACTAGTATCTATACTTTCACCAGAGAAGGTATAAGGAGGAGGAGAAGAATTCGTTGAAGAAGGAACAACAACATGATTCCCATGACATAAATTTATTAACTGAGAAGCATCAAGAGAATTCAAAACATTTAGAATGGTACCCAACCAAACTGGTAGTCCCACTTTTGATCCAGGAATGTACGAAGTGGCCATAAAAGGGACATCAACGTTTCCAAAAAAAGGAAAAGGACAAGAATCCCCTTTTGAAGGGGTTCCTTGGTTGTTATTGTCGAGAAATTTATCCACTACGATCTTATTCATAGGTTCTCCCCTTGCGTGATCTCTCAATTTCGTAAAATTCTGACACACTGACTCCAACCAGCCAGTGTTATAAAAAACAATGGCTATAAAGTTGTAGCTCCACGTTTCTAATTAGAAGACCGAAAATGCCTCATGACGGATGAAGTGGGAGGTCTACCACCTTAGGTCAGAGACCCAATGTAATGACTAACTAACTCACTGTGGAAAACTATGGAGCACAAATCACACACTAAAAGTTTCCTAAAGATAAACCAAGCAATCGACTAACTAGTGGGAAGGACAGTTACGCCAATCAAAACTAGAGAAACTAACCGGTGTAAGTGCAACTTGAATATGGAAGCACCCTTCGGGTATACTCTGTGAAGCACTATCTGATGTACACCCTAGGTACTGCAATATACCCCCACACTCACTTATGTAATTCCCTAAAATATGGGAAACTAGGTTTCCAGCTCGCAGTCAGTTACCAGGCAAGTACAGTCGACAATTGGGCAAATCATAATGAGCAGGATAACAAGTCTAAATCCCTTCAAGGGTGTTGAAAGAAAATGGTCTGTAATACAATAGAGGATATTGAACAAATTCGATATCCACAAAGCTCCGTAGGAAAATGCAGTCGGTATTGTTACTGAAAAACACCCTCAATACACAATCCCCACTACGTTCAGTCTAGCTTTGGAGGGGTTATATCCACTGCCTTTTCTCACGCGACCTCATTTTTATCCCTTGTGTTAGAGGGGGTTCCCAGCTAACTCTTACAACACTGGAGTTAATAACTCCCTAACTAAGACTCTAATGTTTGATGTAACGGCTTTGAAGAGTTTCCTCTCCAAACCTAATTCAAGGCCCTAAAACCCTAAACTAGTTGGTGGACCCTACAAATAGAAAATTCTAGTGTATTTTAGATTAAGAATTCTTTTTAAAGGCTTTATTTACTCACAAGGTACAGTAGTGAAACTAATGGTGTTATAAAGAGACGAAAAGGAGGAGAAAATAAAAACACTTGAAAGAAAAATTACTTCGAATTTAAAAGCAAAGCTTGTAACTAACTCTTTGTAAACTCAATTTTTGTTAACTAACATTTCAAGATCTTGTAAAGAAAACCTAAAAATTTCCTTCGCTTGAATAAAAGATACTTATTTTTAAAGAAATCAAGAAGACCTTGACAATAAAGACTATTTTCCCATTTTGCAAATAACAACTTTAACTATTTTTCCAAACTGAAATGCAAGAAAATGATTTTTTTTTTTAACCACTTTAAAGAGAAAAACTGAAGTAAATCTAAATAAAGTAAAAAGGATAAAAATAAAATTGAAACAAGACTAGAAAATACCTTCAGCCCACTGCGGATTGAAGGGATTCAATCAAGAAACCAAAAATGCATATCTTAAAACTCAACAACTTGCTTAAAACCTATTTAGGGTAAACACAATAAGACTAAAGAAACAGATAAACTAAAACCTATACCCAAGATATGGCCATAAACATAGACTATGGATTGATCCAAGAAAGCCCTGACAAGTTTGAAACTCAATCAAGAAAGAGGAAAAATCCATCTTTTTCAAAAAACTCTCATGAAACAGAGACGTGGGTTGTTGCATCAGGAGCCTGCGTATGTACACGAGTTGTTTACTGTGCAGAGCACGTATGTATGTGGTCTAACCCAAGAGAGGGAGCGTACAACTCTGTATCTGTTCAAAAATTAAAATACCATGTAGTCTTATAAGGTAGGGACAACTGGTATGCACCCTAGAGGTGACCAGAATCCCTTGAAAGACTCAACAAACTTGAAAGAAACTTGAAAGGAAAACAAGCCAATAAAACAACCCAAAATCCCCTAAAAAACCCTAGAGGAATTCCCTAGTATGGTCGCCAGTTATTCTAATGGGAAAACCCCCCTTTTAACTACACTAGGGTTTAAGATGTAGACAGAGACAAGGATCATCTAAAATTTAATCTATTTTAATCTACCCCAAACATACCAAAACTAATGTAAAGAAAGAATATAAGAGAAGAGATCGGGTAACTATACCTTTGATCCCACATCTAGTGATGATCCCCTCAAGCTTGGTAGTTCCAATGACTGCATGTCTCCTCCCAAGGATGACCTGCATCCAAAGATAAGAAAACAAGGAATACAAGCATGCTATTTTATTCATGAGTTAGGGTTAGATATTAAATGCTAAGTATAAATCAATCAAAATACTCAAAACACCATCATTTGGGATAGGAAAATGTGATTCTTTTATTCATCATACAAATATTAGAACTTACAATCTGTGTCAGCCACCGTTCCGCGAACCTGGTTCGGGATCCTCTTTATCATGCTCAAGGTTCACCTCTAATGGACTTCTTCTCTCAACCTTCTTATCACCTCAATGGAAGGGAATCTGTTGAATGGAGGAAGAAGGGGATGATGAGGGAATGTTGAGGTAATATCTCACAAAAGGCATCAAAATCTTGGGCAAGGAGGGGAAGTGAAATTGGGGAGAGTTTCATTGTTCTTATGTTTGGATGTGAAATGAGACCCAAAAACCTCCTTTTATATGATAAATATATGGCTATTCAGTTGGGTGACGGGCTATAGCATGTGGATTAGTTGGGAAACTTCCAATAGCCTGTGAATTTCAACGAATTCCTTGCAACTTTTTATTTTTTTCAACTTTTGCAATCATATGTGGGTTGTAATGGTGCAGCAAGCGTATGCACGTGAGATCTAGTTGTGCAACAAGCATATGTACATGGGATGTAATGTTGTAGAGTGCGTACATCTTCTAAAAAATGGTTTTTTAAGAAGATCTTCTCAACAGTGCTTTGGAAAAATATGCAAGTAATAGGGCCAAGGCCATGTATGCATGAGTAGGGCATTTTAGGTCTATAACAAGTGGAGAGTAGATCGCTCAATATGGAAAGAAGAATAAGGACATGAGAAAATTTAAGTTCATTGAATGTCACAAGTTTGGACATTATGTAAGGAAATGTCCAAACAGGAAGAAGGGGAGATATCAAATTCATTTACATGTAGCTACATTGAAAAATACTCAATTGGATGAGTTTTGCAAGAAGTTTGAATAGAAAAAGTTATTACTTATTTCCCATACTTCTTTGGGAACTATATCAGATAGTGAACTGTTGATAGATAATGGAGTCGCATGTCATATAATAGGAGCACGAGAGGTGTTTGAGAGCTTCATAGAGTATGACTTAGAGATGCATGTGGAATTTGGTATGGGGAGCAAGCATGCAGTGAAGGGATTTGGAATAACGCCATTCTCAATGGAGTCAAGAAGCACATCAAGAGGGTAGGATGTGTTATGGGTGTTATAACTCAAGACGAGTGTGATATCAGTCTCAATGATTGATAAGAATGTATTTGAAGTAGTGTTCCAGGAAGGAAAGATGCTTATCATTCACATAAGATCTAGCTCAGACAAATAAATTTTCTTTGGAGTTAGAGAGAGCAACTTGTATAGGATAAAGGGCCAACCTATGAGATAAATTTCCAACAGCATAGTGATAAATAATAGGGAGCAGGTAGCTATGAAGGTTGAGAAACTTAGAGGGAGTCATCCTTCAGGTTCAGGTGGGAAGGAGGATCCTTCCAATTCATTCAAGAAGATCTCATGGTATGAGATGGCCATGCAAGATGCCCGAGAGTAGGAGACTTATAGGAACATGTTTAGAGGTAGTGAGTCTTCAGGGACAGGTCATACCATCATGGTAGGCATAACTTCTATGTCATAGGGAGAAACCAATTAGGTGTATTGGAGAGTAAGCATGGTAGCATATCAGGTAGTGAAGATAGAGACAAATCTAGGTGGGAGAAGTACCTTCATTGCTAAGAGGGAGTGTTTGTGTTTTTGGTAGCATCAAACATGTACTTCCACATAGGGATGTGTTTTTCATGTGGAAGTTGTTGAAAATATTCCACTCCCGTGTTTACTTTTTTTTTTTTCTTTAATATTGGGGGAATCGGAAACTCGTGTTTCTCGTACTCATTTGACATGAGGTCAACACCCATATTCTACCACTATAACTCCATGTGTGTCACAAAACCCACAAGCATGGAGCACAAGTAAATCAAAGTGAGAATCGAACTTGAGACCTCCTTTACATATTTCCTTCCATTTACACGACACTTGTTGATTAGTCTACACCCATGTGGGATTTACTTTAGTTAAAAGGAATTAATTAAATTAAAATTGTATTTATTAGTTGATTGATTTTTTTAGGGATACACTTAGATTGCAACATGTAATCTAAATCTTAATTGAGTGTGATATGTAATATCAACTATAGATCACTTTGGAGATAGAAATATATTATAACTCATGATTATAAAATTAAGGCTGGGGTAAAGGAGAAATTACTTTTGACAAGAGGTTGAGGTAGAGATATTTGGTGACTGACCAAGGTTGAGGATAACAAATAAGGAACTTTGCTAGTGTGAGGAGTGTAGGAACAAAGAAGTAATTTTTCTTACACTGGAGAGAGGATATCTCACTAGTTGGGTGAAGAGAGTTCATCCAAGTATTGATTAGAGGATTGGATTACAAAGGATCATGATTCAAGATATTGATAGGTGGAGAAGGAATTTCATCTATTTTTCATACAAGTCAAGAAGGAGAGAGAGCATAAGAGAGAAGAAGAGGCCATAAATACACAACGGATCTACATCTCAAAATCAGTCGAAGATATACAAGTATAGTATCCATCTTCAAGAATCTAGTGACACCCGATGGTTGGATATGAGGTCTTCATAGCTCAATAAAAAATTTCAAGATCTTAAAAACTAAGGTAGGAGTATAATGGGAGTGAATAAATCACTACCTCGAGGTCTTCGACGACTCATTTGGAAAATACATGAGGATATCCATGATCGGGCAGAGAACTTCAACGATTTTTAATCTGGACTTGACTGGACTCTCAATATAGCCAACTCATGAAGGTAAAGAGACAATTTGTAGAAAGGTTGACTCAGGTTGAGCAAAAATTCTCTTGGACAAAAGCACGAAAGATTATCAGAATCAGCCAGCATGACATTGACATAATTTCATGATGCCTGATGCAATGCAAACTCTCCATGTGTTTGGAAGAGTAACCAAAAAGAGGAGGACACAAATCTATGTAGCGAGAACATATTCCTAAGGTCATACTAGATATGAATGCTTGATGAAAAAAATAAAGGATGTGTTTTGTCCAAGGGTGACTCTCTGTGTTGTTAAAAAAAGAATACACATTTCCCATCCCCTCTTTTTGGAATATTTGATTTTTTTTGCCTATTTCAATTTTTTAAGAGCTTGAAAAAGAACAAAATAATGCTACGTTACAAAGGAGGAACCAGTGTCACAAGAACACATACTATGTGACATCCCCCCAAAAATAAAGAATTTTTGAAATTTAAATTTGTTGGAAAATTATTTTGTTTTTAGTAAATTCGAATTTGGAAAATTTTTGCCATTTATGGCAATTTCGAATTTCGAATTTGATAATTGTAATTAATTATTATGACTGTTGGCCAGAGACCTGATTTGACCCAACTCACTATTTGACTAGGACACTTGTATGAAAACAAAATATTTTATATTGATTGCAGAAGGAAAAATGGAACAAGCATGTTAACTTCAGCTGACCATGACTCCATGAGTGGGGAACATGTTGGAAATACCTCTGGGATGATTATTACAAGTGGAAAATTAGAGATTTGGCCATCGACAACCCCTGAAAAATCAAGGATTTAGAAAGCTGCGAAAATTCCCAAGGGAGGGAAAAAGACCTAGGAAAAAAGATATTATGGATAAATAGCATATGTGAGGAGGCAAGATGCTGCCAAGTATGCTAGGAAAGGAGACTATTGATTTTTTTTCCTTACTGTTATGAACACTACTGAGTGAGTGTGAAGCAAGAGGAATCTATTGAAACTGAAGGAAATTGTTGAAGAGGAGATTTCAACTTCGCCCTCATGGATTCATGGTCAGGCTAGGGGGTGAATCGGGCAAGTAGATTGGTTTCCCTGTTCTATGGTTGGGAGGAATGTGGCTATTCCCTTTGGCTCCCCGTAAATCAATTCAGATATGCTACTCTACCTTTCTCTTGTTAAATGTTATTTTCTGCAATTTGTTTACTTCTATGAATGAACTTCTGGTCGAATGCTGCGGTGAAAAAAGACCTACCAAATAATTCCTAATCATTAGTTAGAAATGGACTTGTTTTATTGGGACGTGGTACTGGTTAAATACTAAGGTCATTGAACATATTAATTAGTAAGACGAGTTCTATAGAGGTTACTACTCTCATAATAGTATAAACCGCAGGCTGTATCTCGCTTTTAATTAATTATGTTGAGCAAAAATTAAATTGGTTGCATGATGCGATTAAAGTCAAGTGTACCAATATCTGGGACGAATTATATTTCCTGTAGGTAATTATAGAATACCATGAGTCTCCACTAATGAACATGCAAGTTCAATTTCAAAGTAAATACACTCTGTATCACTGAGATTATTTTTGATATGCATATAGAACCTGTACAGGTATATTATGAACAGATATACATTATGTAATGTGAGTTCTATATAAGCAGTACAATGAAGCTGAAGTGAATTGGCTACCACAGATTCAAGGAACAATATATATATATATATATATATATATATATATATATATATATATATATATCAGTAAGGTATTAGTAGTAAACTAGTAATGATTTTGTTGATTAAATATTTCACCTACAGTATAACAACAAGCTTATGTTACAGGAATAATGCTATTTATTTTGAAGATTAGACTGGTAAAATGCTTGAGTAATATCTGTAGTAGGAACATAATGTAAATAGTAAATTGCATAGTGAAGTCACTGTGTATTATGTTAATCGGGGCAAGACAGGGTGGTTATCTAGTATAAAGGAACAAAGTAATCACATAGAAAACAAATATGAAACCTGGAAGTCATGAATACATTCGCACAATTCTAGTGGAAAACAAACCCTTAGGCTCACTTATTATTGTACTAGGTTTATTACTATACTACCATGCATAGAAAATCATATTGGGAACTACTGTGTAACCAGTAATAAGAAGAATTCTGGAAAATTACTAGAATAACTCAGGACACAAATTCAAACTCTGTAATACAAAAAAAAATTCAGAAATATAAAGGAAGATGATAAACACAGAAAATGACAGTTCAAAACTCGTTATTTTTCATAAATATCCACAACTAAATAACTCAATATATGATGATTTTATTACTTCAAAAGGAACGGTTGTCTAGAGATTACAGAAACCATGACATAACATAGGTGGATTTTAATTCACTACTCTAGTAACTTTCGAATTCACATGGAAATAGGAGAAGGATTGGTCAGGGAATAAATCCTTTTGAAAATTATATCACAAATCCAACTAGGCACAAGTTTTGCGTTCTTTTCTAAGTACCAAAGTATTAACATAAATTAAGGCGTACCCTTAACCAACTAATATAGAATTTGGGATGAAAAGTCTTCAAAGTAATAAGGACGGGACATAGCCTTGACCCTTGGTCCTAGTAAACTCGAAAAAAAAAACTTAGGTGGAGGGGTTATGTGCATGGAACCCGAATACCTCTTGAGGGAGTGAAGAGTTTTCTTCCCATGATTCTACATGATCGAACCCTGCACAAAGTATTTTGAAACATTAAAATATATTCAACAAAGGTAATATGATCAAGTTAAGAAACAAAATGTATTTAGAAAGGGGGGTCAAATATATACTTAATTGTAATGAAGGGCTTCATACCCTTCGCCATTGCGCCAAATCATGTGCCTCCCAAACCGAAAAGTGAAGAGGAGCTCAAGACTCCCTGATGGGTACCCTCGCAAATCAAAGAAGCCCATCATAAATGATGAATACTAGTAATTTAATCCGAAGAAAACATTTCAGGGAATAATATGCATATATAAAGTAATACATAGATCACATGGAAAATATAAAACCAGTGTAAATTCTAAATATAAATAGAAAGGGTTGGATGCCTCTGGCCAATAGAGCATCACCACTAATCAGTCTAATAACACAGGTGAAATTATTAATTAAATACAGATATTACAAGATCAACACTGTGCCAAAAGGTCTATTATGCACTCAAGCAAGAAAAACCCGGTCATAAAACTTTGTCAACTAGGAGACTAGCCGATGAATGAGGCCAGGCCCAGTAACAAGATTTCAATCCAAAATAGTATGCTTCAGATACATAATTATAAAATACATTGTGATAAGTTCTTCCACAAGAGGAAAATGGATCGGTCTCGAAAGAAAGGCTAGTACAGAGAAAGGGTAAACTGTGCAAAACCTAAGCATTTCTAGGGTAACACCGACCCCATACTACTACAGTAACCCTGAATTAAAATCAAGAATGCTACCGAGGAAAATGATCGGGGAACTGGAGTATGCAGGGATCTGCTTGAAGAGACAGAGAGATCCGGATGCAAAAATAAAAGAATAGTCAAAGGCGACTTACCTCACATACAGTTGCCCATCAAGAAGTTCTTCCAAGTTCTCTTCCACCTAGAACAAAGTCCAAATCAGGAACTCATGACCACGATGCCAAGATGAATTCCAAATGGGGAATGGTCTGAAACATCTCATTCTTTCTTCACCAAGACAAGGCCGGAATGAAAATGAAATCCCTAGAATAACCCTTCACATGGAGTAATGGGGATGGGTGATAATCATACCTGGGCCATGTGAATATGGTAAGTTGTCGACAATACATTGGGGCACACAATTCGAGTACCGAACTAAATAGACTTATCCTAGGACATCTTAAATGTCACAGACAAGCCATTGAGGCAAGATAGTATCGACCTCTATCATTTTCTCAGAATATTAATGGTAAGGTACACTGGGTGGCCTACTTAGGGTACATTTTTCACCTTTCTATTATGGTTGCACGTTAAACCTAACCGCCACTACGTTAACATTTCTAAAGTGGATAGCCCAATTTCGTTAGTTATCGAGGAAGTATTCAGTGGCACAAATATAACTATAACCTTTCCAAGTTTAGCCTCTATGTGCATTGATTCAATTATGCAAAACAATGACCAATGCATGCCTAAATGTTATTTGGTTAAAGGTATTTTTTAAGTAATGCTTAACCTCTTCTTTTTAGACTCTATAATGGTATATAAAAAGGGGAGTTACAAGGCCATTACATCTATGACCATTGCACTAATATGATAGTGGTTCTAAGTAGTTACACCTCCATATCATATAAGTGGGATTTGAACCTAAAATGAAAATGTTAGATAGTACTAAGTTTCGATAAAAACAAGATATCCTTAGTTATATACTTGTACTCAGGTATAACTCAATACTGCAATAGGAAGAGGTGATCATAGATTAAAAATAGGATAGGGAAGTAAAGGACAATAGGAATGATGTACAATATGGCTAATGAATGACTGAAAGTTTTTGGGAAACAAGAGCACCTCAAAGTACCCAATTATTATTATTTTTTTTTAATGTAAATTTTGGGTTCATTACATATGGTATCACAACAAAAGGTTACAACACTAGAATTGAACAGGGCCACATTAGTTGCTTAGTATATATTGCGATTGATGTAAAACTAATAAATCATATGGTTACAAACACAAATCCCTTTCTGTTTTGTGTTAGTTATGGCAGCTCGGGATGATGCAGAAATAAGGATGGAAGGAAATCCACAGTAAAGACCTCCTATAGATCTAAGACAAAACAGTGACAGAAGCTCACCCATGGAGGTGTTGGAAACAATGAGGAATCTTATTGTTGAACTACAGATTTTCAAAGCTGACAATGAAAAACTGAAGAAAGCATAGTAGGAACAACAAGAGATAAATGAAGTCTTGTTGCGTAGTATAGTGACCAAGAAAATCCCAAAGGATGATAACCATGACAAAGAGGTCAGCAAAAGGGCCTCCAAGAAATCTAGGCCAAAAATAGACAAAGGAGACAGTTCGTTTGAAGGAACACCTTCAGCTAAAGACAAAACTAAACCAGGCAGAAAAATAAAACAAGTATACCACCTTGAAGGAGAATTTAAAAAGATTAAACCAACTACCTTTGATGGAGAATCCAGGACGGGAGAAGAAGTTAAGGCATGGTTGTTGGACATCAAAAAATACTTCCAGATCTACAACTATTCCAGCAACATGAAGGTCAAAATGGCCATCTACAATATGAAAGGGAAGACCAACATTTGGTAGCAAGACTTGAAATTGGCCAAGGGACTAAAGGAGAAACAGTTAGAATGGTCCGACTTTAAGAAGTATTTCAAGAAACAATACCTTTCTGAAAGCTATTATGAAAGGAAGATGAAATATTTTACGAGTTACGACTTGGAAAAATGATGATGGAGGACCTTATAAATAAATTTCTGGAACTACTAAGGTTCGTACCGTACATCCAGAAGGATAAGGTAAAAATCTAGTGATTCTTAAGTTGTTTACCATCGTCCTATAGGGACAGAATTGAGTTTGACAACCCCAAATACTTGAGTGAAGTATTTAATAAATCATGAATGTTCTATGACCAGTATAAACAACAGGTAGAGTTTCCCAAAGCCTGGAAGGATAAGAAACAAGATCAAATGAACCAACAAAAGAAGCGATACCATCCAACTCCTTATCGGAATGCAACAATTTTTTTCCGAGAAAGGATTTTCACTCCAATCATTCGAATACGCAAGGCAATGGTAAACTGGTAAACATGGGAATGAAGAATTTTGGGGATAGTTCCCGTGATCCATTAAAGTGTTGGGAATGTAGAGAGTGTCATCTAAGGAGGAACTGTCCATGTTTAATTTCAGCAAACATAACTGATGTTCATAATTTGTAGGAAGCCTCAATGGTGGGAGACATGGGTAGAAGCCTGTATCGGATAAATGTAGCCATAGATGGTTGGCAAGATAACCACCAGTCCTCAGTGGTAGAAATCGAAGGTAAAATCAATAACACTCGAATTTTTGTTTTAATTGACCCTAGAGCTAAGTTAAGTTATATTACTCCTGATGTAGTAGAGTCAAATAAACTTAAGAAATAGAAGGACACAAAATCATGGTTTGTACAACTAGAAACATGTACTAAACAGAAAGTAGTTGACTTTATTTTTGATTTTGAGTTCATCTTAGATGGTCAAAATATAAGGACCAATCTGAACATCCTACCACTAGGATCTTATGATATGATTATCATGATGGATTGGTTGGAACAACACAAAGAAGTACTAGATTGTTATACAAAGATACTTAGCTATAAAGACGATTTTGGCACTTTTAGAACAACCCAAGGTATACCAAAACTTGTATCAGTCAAACAAGTTTCAGCGATGCAACTCAAGAAATGTATGAGAAAGGGATGTCAAGTTTATGCCATAGACGTAACGAATCTGTTAGAAAAAGAAGATAAGCCAAAGTTAGAAAACTTTGTTGTCCTACATGATTTTAGAGACATGTTTGTGGATGAGATACCAGAATTACCTCCTATAATGGAAATAGACTTCTACATAGACCTACTACCAGGTTCAGCCCCTATCTCAAAATCACCTTACCAAATGAGTCTACCAGAACTGACAGAATTAAAAATACAATTACAGTAATTGTTGGACAAAGAGTATATTAGACTGAGTGTTTCACAATGGGGGGCACCAGTCCTCTTTGTGAAAAATAAAGATGGTACTCTAATGCTATGTATCGATTATAGACAACTGAACAAAATGACTATTAAGAACAAATACCCCTTACTAAGGATAAATGATCTGTTCGATCAAGTAGTTGGGGCCAAGATCTTTTCAAAGTTGGATTTATGATCCGGTTATCATCAAGTTAGGATAAAAGATGAGGACATAAGAAAAATAGCTTTTTAGACAAGATATGGACACTATGAATTCATAGTCATACATTTTGGACTCACTAACGCACTAGCCACGTTTATGTGCCCGATGAACAGTATTTTCAGTCAGTACTTAGACAAGTTTGTGGTAGTATTTATCGACGATATTCTAGTCTATTCAAAAATGGAGGAAGAACATGATGAACACTTAAGTATAGTTCTGCAAATGTTGAGGAAACACAAATTGTACGCCAAATTTGACAAGTGTGACTTTTATAAAAAAGAAATACAATATCTAGGACATGTAATTTCAGCAGAAGGCATTGTCGTAGACCCAGAGAAGATAAAATCCATTATGGAATGGTCGGTACCTAAGGATGTAGTGGATATCTAGTCATCCATGGGAATCACCGGATATTACCGTAGATTTATAGAAGGGTTTTCCAAGATAGCCTACCCTATCATGTGATTACAAAATAAAGGGACCAAGTTTAACTGGTTAGAGAAGTGTCAAGACAGTTTTAACAAGCTGAAGGAATTATTGACAACTGCACCCATATTGAAGGTAGCATACCCAGATAAAGACTTCACCGTATGTGTTGATGCAAGTAAAGAAGGACTAGGTGGTGTACTAACTCAGGAAGGACACGTTATTTGTTATGAGTCCCGAAAATTAAAATAACACGAGTGAAATTATGTCACTCATGACTTAGAATTGGCAGCAGTAATACACGCCTTAAAAATGTGGCGACACTACATAATGGGAAAACAATTCCTACTATTGATGGATAATAGCGGGGTGAAATATCTGTTTAGTCAACTATATGTTAATGCAAGACAAGCAATATGGCTAGCCTTCTTCAGCGAATTCGACTTCAAGGTCAGACATATCAAGGGTAAGGAAAATAAAGTAGCAGATGCTTTAAGCATAAGAGTCCATGGGTTATTTGAGATAAATATTAGCAGGGCAGAAAGTGATCTGGAACAAAGAATAAGGACAGCAGGTATTAACGACGAAAATTACACTAAGATGATGGAAGAATTACAAAACAATACCGCAAACTCGGATAAACCGGATCTAAGTATCGACAAGAAGGGACTATTATGATGTAAAAACAGACTTTACATACTAGATTCAACAGAGTTAAAATTAACAGTTTTGTATAAGTGCATAAGAAACCGTGTTCTAGCCATCCAAGTTACCAGAAAACAATAACAACACTTAGAAAACTATTTTACTGGCCTAATATGAAGGGAGAAAAAAAAGAGTATTTGTCTAGGTGCCAAGATTGTTAGCAGGTTAAGGCCGAGCACCAACATCCAGCCGGCCTATTACAGCCATTTCCAGTACCATAATGGAAATGGGAGACCATATCGCTGGACTTTATAACAGGTTTGCCTAAAACTTAGAAAAAAAATGATTCTATCATGGTTATAATTGATAAACTCAGTAAGTTTGCACACTTTGTTCCTGTAAAGTCTACTTTTAAAGCTATAAACATTGTTGAAATATTCATGAAAGAAATTTTTAGACTGCATGGTATTCCTAAAATGGTGATTTCATATAGAGACGTAAAATTTACATCCTTTTTTTGGAAGGAATTGTTTTCAAGGCTAAATACTAACTTGAATTTCAGTACGATTTATCATCCACAAACAAATGGACAGACCGAAAGGACAAACCAAGTCATAGAGGATATGCTCTGCATGTACATAAGAACAAAACCGAGCAAGTGGGAAGACTACCTACACTTGGTAGAATTTTCATATAACAATGGGTACCAAACTTTGGCTAAGTTGAACCCTTTTGAAGTACTTTATGACAAAAAGTGTACGAATCCAATTAGCTGGGATAACCCGGCTAACAGAATCATGGTTGGACCAGAGATTCTCCAAGAAATGGAAAACATGGTAAGAAAGGTACAACATATTTTGAAAGAAGTGTTGATACTGAGAGGGGGGTGAATCAGTATCAAGTATAATTTAAAAACCTTTTTAAAATTATACTTAAACCATTCAATTATATCCAATGAGAAAT
>ML789044.1:0-10945 GCA_009831015.1 Picea engelmannii | reverse complement strand
TCACCAAAGTACTATGGCCCTTATAAGGTGTTGCAAAAGATTGGTACTATGGCATACAAATTGGAGCTGCCTGCATCTTCACGAGTACACCCAGTTTTCCATGTTTAATGCTTAAAGAAGGTTATAGGTGACAAGATCCCAGTTCAAGCTATATTTCCAGAACTTGACAAGGAAGGAAAAATCATATTGGAGCCTGAAGCCATCACTGACACAAGAATTCACCAACTAAGGAATAGATCCATTTCAGAGTATCTCATTAAATGGAGGAAACTATCGGCTGAAGATTCCACTTGGGAAGATGATCTTTTATATAGAAGCATCCAGAGTTACTCAAGCGTTGTGGACAACACTTGTCTCAAGGGGAGGGCCATGTTAAGCCCTAATATTGGCTCATTACCCCTTAATTGGGGCATATTAGATTAGTAATGTTATTTTATTTATGTTGGATTTAGGCCCATTAGTTGTAATTTAGATTGGTAATGTTATTTTAATTATGTCGGATTTAGGCCATTATTTGTAATTATACCTCCTAGTCTCCTATATATACCAAGGAGACATTTTCATTTTGAATCATCTTGTACTTGAACATTTAAGTGGGGTAAAAGGAGGTTGCACCCTCGAAGAGGCTTATTATCTGAAATTATCTCTTTTTCAAGGCGTTGAGTACTTTTCCTGAGGTTTTTATATGCTATATTGATGTTTGGTTCTTAACATTTACTATACAACATCCTGTCGAATGCACCACGGTCAATACTGGATAAAACTAGGTAGAGAGCCGGACCACATGCCGATGGTATCGTTGGTTTGGCACAAACTAAGACCGTTGAGCAATTGACAAAACAATTGCAGCAGTTATATATACAACACTCAGTGGCCAGCCAGACTACTGCTTTGGCTGCTCCCCCTTCCCAAACGTCGAAAGTACATGTCGAAAGGCCAACCAACAGCCTGAAGGGAAGAAAAAACAACGCAAAAAGGCTAAGGGGGATAAAAAACCAATGGATAATGCTGGCGAGGGCACCACGAGAAAGAGGAAGGCGAGGTATCCGTGCAACTTATGTGCGGAAGACCACCCGACCCATCTATACCCTCAGCTTGTGGAGGCCCAGAAGTTTGTCACACAACAACAACAAGCCGTGTTGACTAATCCCTTTCAGCACGGGAAAATTTTAACTCAAGCCTCTACAAGTGCCGAGGGGGGCAGCCAAGAAAAATTCCCTCCCCCAAACAATTCATCTTCCACGAACGTATATATGGTTAAAAGTGATGCTTTAATAACAACTAGAGTGCATGAATATAGTAAACCAAGCACCTCTGAGAAGGGAAAAGAAGCCGAGATCCCATCTCTTCCTCTACAGATCGAGAAGACGTTGGGGGAAACAATGACATGCATACCAAAAGGTGCGTTTAAGCACGCTTCTCATAATCCAAATGCAAGGGCCACCTAGAACTACTCTGTGGTGGAAGATTTATCACAAACCCCTTGTGCTATGTCTGCTTTGGAGGTTCTCCAAAGTTGCCCCGCTCAGAGGAAAACCTTGTTGACTGCTTTAGGCTCTACTGAGACTTGTAACCCGGGCACCATCATGTTAGATATGACTGACTTGAAACCTCGTTTGCCTTACCATGTCACGTTTCAGATAGTAGTGGCTCATCCCACGAAAAATTTTACACGAAATATCTTTCGCACGGTGGTAGACGAGGGTGCTTCAACTTGCGTTATGTCATTAGCATGCTGGAAAGCCATTGGTCAACCTGAGTTGTCTCCATCACCTACTCTCCTCACTGCATTCGATGGTCGTTCTTTCTGATCCCATGGCATCATTCCTTCTTTCCCTATGCAGTTAGGGGGGAAGACTGTGTGCATCGAAGTAGAGGTAGTTGATGCCCCTATCAACTACAATCTATTGTTAGGTCGTAGTTGGACTTATGTAATGCAGGCGGTGGTCACTACAGTTTTCTGAGTCTTATTGTTTCCACATGAAGACCAGATAGTGACCATTGATTAGTTGTCCTTCTCTCGACCTGACCCAGCCTTGGGGGCATCCACGATTCCCATGATAGATAATCCTCAAGCCGGTGTTGTTAACATAGAAGTTGATTTGTGCCCATCTTTGATGGGTACTTTCGATTACCCACCTCCTCAAGGCGATGTTAAGTTTATATCAACTCACCACAAGGCTGAGATTTTTCATGTTTCATTGTTTCGCACGACTTAATTTCAGGATCCGTGGATTCTTCCTTCCCCATCAACCACGATGGATGAGACAGGGCACACTGGCATATCCATGCCCTTGTCAGCCACTGAAGTAGCGTACTCTCTAGTCCAGCAAATTTCAGCTACTCCTGATCCGACTCCCGCACAAGAGTTGGATCCACTTCCGGAGCCTATTTGGGCTCTGGGTTCTCTTTCTACCACCGACTCGTTAGACTTAGTCTTGCCTTCTGATGAAGCTGTAATCGAAGAAATGACTAGTCCATACAGACCTTGGGAAGATCTCCATCGCAGATCATATTTCCTCCCAGAGTTACACCGAATCGAGGCAGGAGAATTCACTATCACCATGAAGGGAGATCATCCATGTCCCATCAACCTCTTAGCTACACAGGAAATATATGTTGAGGGAAATATGGCGACTATCGCTGCAGCCATACCTATAAATATCTCCCGGAACCCTGGCATCGTGGAGAATGTCTTCGTCGGAGCGGATTTCTCCCCCGAAGAGATTCAGATTTACACGGATCTTTTCAAGGAATTCCGCAACGTCTTTGCCTGGTATTATGAGGAAATGCCAGGCATTGATCTGAAAATAGTTGAACATGAGATCACTACGTATCCTGATGCTAATCATGTTCAACAGAAACTTCGTCCAGTTAATCCTAGGAAAGCAGTAGCCATCAAAGCCGAGGTTGAGAAATTGCTTAAGGCAGGGTTCATATACCCAATTCATTTGACTCAGTGGGTGTCAAACCCCGTACCAGTTGATAAAAAAAAAGGCACAATTCGTGTCTGTACCGATTTTCAGGATTTGAACAAGGCATGTCCAAAAGATAATTATCCAACCCCATTCATTGACCAGATTATTAATGAGTGAGCCGGTTGTGAAGCCTTTTCGTTTATGGATGGTTTTTTGGGCTATAACCAAATCCAAATCAAACCCGAGGACCAACACAAAATGACATTCATTTGTCCATGGGGTACATTCGCTTATCGTAAGATGCCTTTTGGTCTCAAAAATGCTGGAGCCACTTTCCAGCAGGCCATGTCTTTTGCATTTCATGACCTCAAACATATAGTCGAGGCCTATCTAGATGATTTAGCATCACGCTCTCGCAAATGAAAAGATCATCCTATGCACCTCTGACTAATCTTTGAACGTTGTCGCTACTTCTGGATTCGCTTGAATCCCAACAAGTGTAGCTTTTGCGTCATGTCAGGATGTTTGTTAGGTTTCACAGTGTCAACCACAGGGATCATGGTCGATCCTCTTAAGGTGGAGGCGATAATCTAGTTCCCCCCCCCACGCACAATCTTACAACTTCAAAGTATTCAAGGCAAGGCGAACTTCTTACGATGCTTCATCGCCAACTATGCCAAAATCACCAAGGGCTTCATGCGTTTACTGAAGAAAGATGTTCCCTTTTTCTGGGACGAAGCAGCATAACGCTCTTTTGATGCATTGAAACACACTCTCACAACCGCACCTCTGCTACAGCCACCAAATTATAACAAGGATTTCCTATTATATCTGGTTTTCGTAGAGTCAACCATAGGCATGGTTTTAGTTCAGGAAGATGATTCATTTTTTGAATACGTGATCTATTACCTGAGCCGAGGCCTCGTAGGACTGGAACTGAATTATACCCATCTAGAAAAACTTGCGTTGGCAGCAGTTCATTCTGTTCAACGGTTCCGTCACTATGTTCTATTTCACAAGACCACCGTCGTTTCCGTCATGAATCCATTGCAGTACATGTTGACACGACGATTTATCAGTGGAAAAATCAGCAGATGGATGGTCATCCTCCAAGAATTTGACTTAGACTTCATTTCAGCAAATTCCAAGAAGTCATTGGTCTTCGCATAACTTATTTCGGAACTTTCGGTTGAGTCAAGTGATGTTGTGCCTGAGGAATCACCTATCTGGGGGGATATGTTTTTGATGTAATCAACTGACCCCTGGTATGGAGATATACTGATCTATCTCCAGACTTTTAAGTGCCCCACCTTTGCTTCTCGTGATGAGCATCGGCGGATATGCCATCAGGCCAAGAACTATCTCATACTCAATGATACGTTGTATCGGAGAGGTGTAGACTGTATCTTACGTCGATGTCTCACTCATGAGGAGGCCGTCATAGTGCTCAACGATTGTCATACAGGAGCTTGTGGAGGTCATTTATCTGGGTTGGCAACAGCCCAAGATATTTTACGAGCATGTTACTTCTGGCCCACACTTATTAAAGATTGTATCGAGTCGGTTAAGAAGTGCCATCCGTGTCAAATCTTCTCACGGAAGATGAGGCCACATCCAGCTCCTATGTTTCCTGTTTTCACTGTCGGTCCCTTCACTAAGTGGGGATTGATTACACTACTTGCAACCCCCCATCATCTAGGGGGCACCATTATATCATTGTGGTTGTCGACTACTTCACTAAGTGGGTCGAAGCTATGCTGACGTTCAAAGATGATGGAGAGACTGCAACTCTCTTCTTATTTAACCAAATTATAGCACGGTTCGGCATCCCGAGAGATATTGTCACTGACCATGGCAGTCACTTTCAGAACCAAATGATGTCCGAGTTAACATCAAAGCTTGGTTTATGGCAAGAACATTCCTCACCTTACTATCCCCAAGCCAATGGGCAGGTGGAAGATATTAACAAAACTCTTAAGACAATGCTACAGCGAACCATCAACTCAACCAAATCCAACTGGAATTTGATGTTATACTCGGCATTATGGGCTTATTGAACATTAGTAAAGACTGCAACCGGTTTCTCACCTTTCCAACTCATTTACGGGCTGGAGGCAGTCTTTCCCATCGAATGTCAAATTCCATCTCTGAAACTGGCAGTACAGTTATTGCCAGACACTTCTCCACTTGAAGAACGGTTAGTACACCTTGAACAGCTTGATGAACAGCATCGCGATGCGGCCCTGGCCAACGAGGCTCATAATCATAAGGTCAAGTGTCAATATGATAGGTCCGTGCATCCTCGGGTTTTTTCTGAGGGTGAACCTGTCCTGGTTTACGATCAAGATAAGGACCCCCTGGGGGAAGGAAAGTTTAAACCCATGTGGTTCAGACACTTCATTGTTAAGGAGGTTCTAAAGAAGGGCGCTTATCGTTTGGTTGATTTTGAAGGGAATGCTTTGGCAGAGTCTAGGAATGGGCTCTACCTCAAGAAGTATTACTCATAGAATGGTCACTGTGGGTAACTTTTTCTAACATATGTATAGTCTTTGTGTTATTACTTTTTTACATTTCTTTTGAAAAACATGTCATGGACGTGTCATTGATGTTATCTTTCGTCACTATGGAAGATGTCAAGAGAGTATGAGGTGTTCATTGGGTATGCAGACGGTGCTAGTCGATACACGCGGAGTCTTGCCTCTGCAGCTTGGGTAATATTTACACCACAGGGTCAGTTGTTATATTTCGGAGGGATATTCTTAGGCAACACCACAAATAATGTTGCTGAGTATAGTGAAGTTATTGAGTTACTTCGTGATGCTTTTTCATTGGGTATCTCTTGTCTCCGGGTCTATCTAGATGCTCAATTGGTTGTGTCGCAGCTAAACAAAATATACTGAGTGCATGACCCAACTTTACACCAACGATTCCTTAGGGTACGTCTCTTGGAATGTAACTTTGATTATATCACATATTTTCATGTTCCTAAGAGTCTAAATCAAATCACAGATACTCTAGCTAATCACATTTTAGATTGACATCTTGCTCACAGATAAAAAGATCATGATCACACACATGTAAACATATTTCTATACACATAATCCATTAAGACACAGAAAATAAATAAAAACCATATATAAACATGATAAAATCATTAGAGTACATCGATGGGCGCAAGCGCCTCAAAAAATGGGAACCATAATGAGTCACCGGGGCTTATGCCCTCAAAAAATATGTACAATAAGGTGCTCATGGCACATAAAAAGTTTACAAAGTCTGCTCAGGGCTGGTGGGCCCTGTTATAATCATGAATAGCCTGGGCTAAATGCATAAACAAACGGACCCATGTCCGAGGTGCTCCCACAAAATGAGGCTTCATGGAGGGCGACAGGTCCTCTATCTTTGCCATGGGAACTGTGCGAGTGAGCGCAGTAAAGTTCCACTCAATCTGCCTCAGGACTCTTTTGGCCTCTCCTACTGGGAGGCTCCCATCTACTGCTTCTCCTCCAGCGGTGGCAGCTGCAGCGTCAGGCCGTGGGCGACACCTGTTCCGTGCATAATCGACAGGTCACACGGGTCCCACATCTGCATGCAACAAAGGTTCACCCGTCAAACAACTCTGGTATACAAAAACATGATATATATCTCAAAAAAGACATAAAAATTACATATGCAAACAAAAAACTGCACAGAAGGAGACTTACCCATCTCCCCTCGCTCCTCACCAGGAGGCACTGGTATCGCTGGATCTCTGGAAAAATTGATCCCTGCATATGGGTAATCCTCTATCGTTGGGATCTGCCATGATAGCTAGGCAAAAAAGTCATCATTGAAGGCCTCTGTGGTCCTCCCACCACCTTGTCACGGTAGCAAAGCTGCCCATCTGCACACTGTCAGGAAAGTAGCCAGATGTCCTCGTACTGTCAGCCGAGGACTGAAACATGGAACTCTCTCAAAGAAAAATGAACATAGGATGGTCCCAAACCCGAATTTCCTATGCGTCCGCTATCTGCAAGCTGTCAATTGACCTGTCATGCTTGCTAGCAGTGTGGTACTCTAGTCAAAAATTTGTGCATTCATGCACTGAATGGCACAGTTCATCTGTGCGCGTGAAGCCTGATGCACGGCCACGGAGCCGATAATCCGCCCAATGAGCGATAAAATAGTCTGAAGGGCAAGGCTGGTGATACTACTAACAGGTATTGAGGAGGTCCTCTGATTGGTCCTAGCCACACAATATTCCTCTATCAACTCCGAGACTTTGCTCGGCCCTACAGGAAAAGTCTGAAAGTTGGCGGGTTCCCCTCTCCTCGAGAGGCCCGTCAGAAAGTAAATGTCCTCCGTGGTGGGCACCAAGGATTGCCCCTCTATCATGAAGGCCTCAACATCTGGGTGCCAATAATCAACCAAGGCATTCAGTATCCTGGGTTGAGCGTGCATAAATGGACACATGAAAAATTTTACCAAGCCACACTGCGTCAGCGTGGCCATGACGTTCGGATCTGCAGCCACTACCTCATTGGCAGCCTCGTGCTCTCTCTCTCTCCACTGAACATACATCCTTCCAAACACATAAGGAAAAAAGGGGGGAGTTTAGTCTTGATTCAACCATTTTTCCACCGCGCGGGGGGTACCCGCGGACTGTCGAGGGGAAAGTCATGGGTACCCGCGCTCAGCTTTGGCTATGCGCACAGGTACCCGCGGGCTGTCCCTGGCCAACCCGCGTCTGCCTAGGACTGACCTCTTTGAGGTCGACGCCCACCCCCAAACTCAAAAATAAACAATAATTGAAGTATTGAAATGCAAGATAGGGGAGTTTGTACTTACTTGGTCCAAGCAGAAGTCCGTTTCGTCCACTGTAGCTCCCGAAATCACGATCTTTGGCAAAGGGGGTCTTTTGGCTCCAGAGTCAATTTCCAAATCAGCAATGGTGATAATGAGCTGNNNNCTTCTATTTATAGACTTTTTGGCCTCTTTTTGTCACTTTTTTGGGCCCCTTTATCAGTTTCTTTATACCAAAAACCATTTTGAGGGGTTCAGGAGTTATATGGGAGGGATTTGATCAGGTATTGGGACATTTTTCATTGAGTTTTAGAAAATAAATAAAAAATATATGGACGGTCCATAAAATTTTTCTCAAAAATCAACTTGAGCATATAAGGTAGGATTTCATCCCCACTGTTGCATCTCGTTGCCCTTTTTGTTCTGAGGATATAGGATCGATCCCACCCTGTTGTGACACGAAACCGTCACATCTTCTCTAGAAGTGTCGCAACTTGGTGTTAGAGCTTACCAAAACATGGATGCCCTAGGTAGTTCTTGGTTGCATTATGGTGTCCATGCCGTTTCTAACAACATAGTAGGCTCGGGAGTCTGTATAGTCTTTCCTGAACATGAGTTCGATCCTCATTTGCATGGGTCTTTTCTCTTTTTGTCTTACCCTCCGGACTCCCAAAACATAACGGGTCTCCTTTTAAGCCCTTTTCAGACCCTCTAAACATGAAAAGATTGTCGAGTGATCTTGTGACCTTTCACGCTCGTTAAACTGAAATTTGAAGTCACGTCTGTCCCGCGGTAGTTTATCCCTTTTTCGGTCCGGATGGTCAACTGTACGAACAAAGGAATACTCTATTGAATGCCAGTTCTTTAGAAGAGTATCCGCAGGTATAATTTTATTCCTTTTTTGGGCCTGAGGGACTAAATATACGAAAAAGAAACCCCCCCGGAGTCCATAGTTAAGCTCTTTTCAGACTCCCTAAAATTGAAAAGATTGCCGAGTGACCTTATTCCTTCACACTCGTTAAAACGGTCCAGAAGAACATTCCTGACAGAGTCCATAGTTAAGCTTTTTTCAGACTCCTTAAAATTGAAAAAAT
Source organism: Picea engelmannii (assembly GCA_009831015.1). NCBI lineage: Eukaryota > Viridiplantae > Streptophyta > Pinopsida > Pinales > Pinaceae > Picea > Picea engelmannii. The sequence goes on along the minus strand of ML789044.1, from coordinate 2,151 downwards.
TGCCGAGTGATCTTGTCCTTATCACACTCGTTAAAATGGTTTCGAATTGACGTCTAGTTGGTGCTAGTTTACCCCTTTTTTGAACTGAATAGACTATTGACGAAAAAGGTACCCCAATGGAGTTTTCTTTTATTCTTTTTTAGACTCTCTAAATATGAAAAATCACCGAGCTTCCCTTCTTTGGGCTCGTTAAACTTACATCGAAGGATGTTACCATTGTGTGTTCTATCAATCGCATTTGCATCCTTTACCCATCAGCTTAGTAACAGTTTGCTTTTGCGTCTTAACACCTTTGGCCACTGGAGGATTTTTCCCGAGTATCATTTCCCTAGAACATCAGTCTTGTCCTTGTGCCTTGAGCTTGTATGTTTTCTATACTCGTTCCTCCACTGTAACGTAATATTCCTTTATTCTTTTTAAAATAATAAAAAAGAACAAAAAAATCAAATACACCCCAAAAAGAGGATGGGAAAAGTATTTTCTCTATTGGAAGCATTATGAGTTGCCCTTGGATAAAGCACATCTGTCTGTTTGATTCATCAGACTATGGGATGTAGTACGAACTTAGGAAGCTTTTCTCTCTATATTGAGTTCTGACCTCCACCATTTGGTTACTCTTCCAAACATATGGAGAGTTTGCGTTGCCTCCTGCTTCGTAGACTTGTGATTAACAGATATGTTGCCTGAGTCTTATCACTTGCCGTGCTATTGTCCAATGAAAGTTTGTCACTAAGCCTGAGTCGACCCCTCTGCAATATGTCTCTTGTCCGCATACCCGGCCTTCCTGAACGTCCAATCAAGTCTTTGTTCGAAATCACTGAAGCCTTCAGTCCGATCATCAAGATTATCAAGTCCATAACCGACGAGCCATCGAAGACCTCTGGGTAGTGCAGTCATACACTCACATTGCACTCCTAGACGAGTTTTAGAATATTTTGAAGTTGTTTTTCGAGCTTTGAAGTACAACCATCAGGCCGAATCAACTTCTGGGAGATGGATACTTTTTATGTATATCTTTCTGATTTCGAGATGTAGCTCCACTGTGTATTGTTCACGGCTACTCTTTATAGTTATTTGAAATGGATCTACAGTGTATTTGATTGGTAGCCATGGTTCTGGTTTATCCCGAGCATGGGTGTGCCCGCCTCGGTGAGACATTTGATATTTTTTGCAGACGACACCTCCTGATTCCTGATTCCTGGGCTCACTCATTCAGCATATCAGTACAGATTAGTAAAGAATTGGTAATGTATTTCGGCCATCAGATGCTCTTCTGACCTCACAGATTAGGGGGCATCTGTTATAACCCTAAATTGCACCACACATGCTTACCTGGCATCAGGCCAACTTATATCCCTTCCTTGCCAAGGCCATGCTGAACAAACTCTTGAAAAACCTCTTAAATCAAGTAACCCGCGCCCTAACCCATTACTGCGCACGTTGGAATGTTGGCAGGCCTTATACTGCATGCGTTGGAACGCTGGCTAGCCCACTATAGCCCACGTTTAGCTAACAAATCACAAAAATAGGAAATTTTCCGACGGAACGAAAAGCTTTGGGTCAGTTAACTAGAACTCCCAGCCATGCATGGCTGAGAGTTCATCCAAAACCCTAGCTCCTTCCAGCCTATAAAAGAAGGGGTAGGGGTACTATTCAAAGGAGGAAAATCATAGAAAAGAAACTCTTCCCAATTGTCGAATCTGTTTTGTCCCAACCCTTTATCCTTTCCTCAAGCTTTAGGAGAATTCAAGCAAAGCAGTTAGAGGACAAAGAAGAGGAGGATCCTAGGATCAGGATCAAGGAATGGTGGCCGATCTCTATGATTATTGTAAGTTTATTCATCTTGAGATTAATAAAGAATACTTTTCCCATCCCAATGTACGAGTCTTATATATTTTATTTGATTTATGCTTAATCTCTAACCCTCTAGTAGAACAATAGCATGCATGCGTAGTGTTTTTGTCTTGATTACATGATCGTCTTTGGAAGGAGAAGCAGAAGCAAGGAGATAAAGCGCAACGGAGGATCTACACCAAACGTCGATAAAAAGGTTAGTCGGTTCTTTCCATGCTTGCATGTGAAAAAGGGTTTTAGGTTTGGGGTAGAAGGTTAGAAGTAATTTCTTAAGGGTCATGATTTGCATGCAAGTTT
>ML789043.1:193890-242117 GCA_009831015.1 Picea engelmannii | reverse complement strand
AATTTTTTTTCAAATGATGTGGATGTGGGGCTCCATAACAATGCTTAAATCTTTTTTGAATTACTCGGGTCCATAACCCCGCACTCACCAAGAGTCTTACTTCGTTTCCTTTTTCGTTTTATTTTGGTACTTAATCAAAATTCAAGCAATGTAGATGTGGAGCCACGTGCCATCTCTAAATCCTTTCCTAAGTTTCCACCTCCACAAATCCACAGGTCCGCATCCACTTTCCACTTTTCATACTTAGACATATTTCTCATTGTGGAGTAAATCTCTTTACTCCTCGTCACTTTTCTATGACTCGTAGGTTTGCAACCCCACAAGTCCGCATTTCTCCCAACACTTAACCATACTCACGAATCTCAATGCGGTCATCGTCACCCTTTCCCAAAGATTGTTTCACAAGCGTTTAGGTCTACAACCCCACAAGTCCGCATTTTCGTAACATTTCCGCTACAATCATTTATCACCTTGCCTTTGTATACTCGGTTTTATGTGGGATTTAGGTTGATTCTTGGTTGTCCTTCTCTTATCTTCCATGTCTTTTCATTTTATGGTCTGCGGGAGCCAATCTCGGTCCTCTTTGAAGGGCGAACGCATTTTACTTTCCTTAAAGACATTTACTTTGTATTTAAAGACTCATTATTATTTTTGAGACTTAGAGAGAGCTACTTGGGATACTACATTGATGTATTCTCAAAGAATTTGACCATAATCTTGAGTTGCCAAATGTTCTATCTATCATAAAAAAAATTGTGCTTTATTGAAATATAATTTAAAGCTCTCTTTTATTTGCGGTTTGTTTCTTGTTCTCTCTATTTGTGGTATTGTTAAATGTTTTAATGAATGTTGTGATGGATATATCCGTACTTTATATTATGTATGCATCTTATCTATTCACATTGTACATATTGTACATGTGAGTTTCTCTTAACACCTGGTCTCAAATCTCAGGTGCAACTTTCCTTGAACGTAAATGTTAAGTCTGGTCCTTCTTAGACTTTGTTTTGTTTCATTTTATTTTCTTAGAATCATAAAAACAAGAGGAGTACCACCTCTCTAAAAACGCAAGGGGATTCAGATCCTTGTGAAGTTGACCTTAAGACCATAAAACAATCTTTTAGATCAACAATGCTCTAATTTAAAATCATTTTTAAGAGATGGTTGTTTTTTGGGTTATTTAAAGACTTCTTTTATGTTAATTCTATCTATGATATGTGTATAAGAGGATTGTTTTTTTTTTGTAAGTTGGCTTTGATATTACCTTCAATAATCAGAGTTCAAAATACATAGCTTAGAACATGGTGCAAGACTTTCCATGACTAGAAACCATAGTCTGCACCCGGTCTCAAAATACCATAAAAGTTTGCCTCTAAGGTCTAATAAAAGTCTAGAAAGAACATTATAACTATAGAACAAAAAGAGGCCACAACGTGTCTGTATGCTACTGAAGCTAATGACCATTGAATATTCAAAACTAGCCTAAGAGTTATTGAAATTGAAAACATGCTACAAACTGGAAGCAAGGTAGAAAAGAAAACTAGACACCAGACTGACCACTTCCACCATCGCCTCTGGGAGGGAGGTGCCCAACAGACACACATGCACAGTGGTGATGACAAATCAAACATGACTGACCAGAGGTCTGGCCAGAGAGCAAATCAAGGAGGTTGGCGAGCATGTGGTCCATCTGCTCCTGTCGAAAGTTGTTCTCCGTTATGTCCCTACGAAGCTCAAAAATTAGTTGCATCTGCTCATCCAAGAAATGCCTTGGAGAGGGCAGGTCCATTTCCTTGTTGGAGTCGTGCCTAGGTACTATGAGTTGTTGGCAGTGGCATGTAGGCTAGGTTGATCAAGGTGAGCCATGTTGACTGACTGTTCCGCTACAAACGAAGGTGATGAAGGGAAATTGGCTTGTAATTGCTCAAAGGGAATTTCTTCCTCGACACAGGTGGTGTAAGCCCAGATATTCGCTTCTTGATGGCTCGACGTCGAAGAGGAGGAAATTCGAGAGGAATTCGAGAGGCTTGATGATGTAAGGGGAGAAGGAAGACGACCAACCAAGTTGTGGTAAGAACTTGAGCCCCTCTTTGGTCTTCCTCTTTCAAAAGGCATTGCAAAACTGAATGGAACAAAGAACCAGAGAAGAAATGCAAGGGGAAAGAGGTCAAATAGGGAAAAGGAAAGGAAGGTGCAGAAAGCGATAACCACAAAGGCAATTTTCCCAACAAGAAAGAAAATGAAAAAGGAAATTAATCATAGCCAAAATAAAATCGCCATGGTGCAGCTCAAGACCATTAAATCTTTCATTTCATCTCCATTAATGTACTCTGCCATTCTTGTACCAGTCCCAAGCATGCTCACCTGCGATAAGACCAAATCCTTATTTCTGCACATGAGAACCATAACGCGGGAGGGAGGCCAACGTTAATGAGGCACCTTGGGCAAGAGGTCGGGTGTGTGGAGAGGACGCATGTGGCAGTCGGGCGGTTGTGGCTAGGTGTCACCCCATCCAAGGCGTGTATGAGGATTGTTGACTGAAAGGTCTAAGAACAAATGTTTGGAGATGATAATTGCTTTTAAATTTTTTTAAGATTGTATAATTGAGAAAATATGCTAGAATTATTTGATGACATAGTTTATGTTGGACATTTTTTTCTTGTATTTTGTTATAGGATAAGGAAGATTATGAACGTTGCTTAGCATTTGATTTGTGTAATTTTGCTCTTTTTGGAATAAAATTATGATTTTTTTATTGATATAATAAAAAAACAAAAACAAACAAACAAAGGATAGGGATCATGGTCCATGCCATCCATGTCTACATCTCTCAGCATCGAGTAAATAGTCTCCTCCTCAATGTTTTCCTCAACATTTTAACCAATGGACATTATATGGTTAGACGTAGCTAATTGAGAGTCCCTAGCCAAATTTGATACCTAATGGTATAATATAATACACTTGACCTCTGAATTCTCAATTTGTTTCTTTTGATGTAACAAAGTTTCCATTAGAATCGTCATCCCATTACTATGATTTTCCTCCTAGGTATGCATTTTTCCTGTAGCAGTGAATATGGATGTCCAATTATTTGCAATAAGGGCCTCTTGACATTGGGTGGTTGTAGCTTGCCATATAGTCCAATGTCCAATAAAAACTCTAAGAATCCAACAATTCCAAACCCTTATACTAAATTTCTTTGCTAGCATTGAGAACCACCCTTTCACCACTAAATTAAAACTAATTGAGAACATAGAGGAATGAACTTTGATTGAGAAATTAACACAATAAATTCACTTCAACTGCTAACAGGGCTAAAAAACACCTCCAAGAATTCCCCAAACACAAACTAAGGAACAAGAAGAGACATATAGAACTTCTCACCTCAATTACTTTTCATCCAAAAAATCACCAGACCCAGCCTATAAAGAAATGTTTCCATACCGTACTCCTCCAAGGATTCTCCAAGTGTGAACAAAGGAATGTCGACAAACCACCCACCCAGACCCAAAACATGCTCCATTATCCCACCTTTGCCCGGGGTCTAATTAAAGTCAAACTGATAGAGTTAATCCCTCATTACGATTGAAGTGTGTGGTGGTACAATGATTATGGTGAACACATGCTTTTGTCCTCCCTTATTAAATATGATATGCCACTTGGCTTGGATAGAAGGTGACATGCAAAACTTTAGATATAACATAAAAAAATTAATTAAGAAATTTGGGAGATGGAAACCCCCCCTTTGCCCTCGAGGTTCCACATTCCAAGTGAGAGGCTTCGTTGGCTAAGCGATCAACCCATTGATTCCTTTCTCTTATGACATTAAAAAACATATATTGATTCAAAGCGACTGACCTCCTACTAGATTCGTCGAATGAGCCTCTAAATTGTCATCAAATGAAGAGGAGCAACGCATGAGTCTGATAATTATTGTTGAATCTCCAATAACAATTAGCTCACTTATATGGCTTGGCTCAAGAAACTTTAACCCCTGATAAAGAGCAAGCACCTTAACCTAATTTTCTGTAGCTCTACCTAAACCCTATTCAAAACTTAATTCTTGATTTCTTTTGAGGTCAAAAACAATTCCCATACGCCTAAAGGGGTTGGATCCAATGGTGGAAAGCGATGAGTTTTTCACCATTGGGCAAGGTTCAATTCTCGTGAAGGCCTAACCTTAAGCCATGGGGGCACCTTGAGGTAGTGGTCGAATGTGTGGTTGCACCCATAGATACTATATTAAATGGTATCGTGACCCGTGCACATATAAGTGGATCAAAGCCCACCCCTGTGTCCTTCAAATTTTAAAGTCCCTGAGGTGTAGGACATTCGGTGACATAGTGTGTTGTTAAAGCACTCTGTGATGTTAAGTCACTGGTTCGAAACCTGCAGAGACAAAAAGAATCCAGCCATGTTAAGGGTTGGTGTGGCTCAGGCTGGGTGCGATCCCTGGGTGATTTTGACGGCTTATATGCCCCTGAGTCGCGGTTTCTCAGCCACAAGCTAGTCCCCCAGGTCACTGACAAACTAGCAAAAAAAAAAACAATTCGCATACTTACTACTCAAATTACACCAAATATGTTTCTTGCCCACAATAAAACATTATTTTATATGTCACGCTCAATGTTAATATTATCAATGATAATGTAACTTAAAATATGGGATAGTTAGAGAGTTAGGCAATGCTTTTTTTACTAGGGATTAATGTTTTAGTACCGAGTTGTTAACGTTGTATGTTAATGGCTATTTTTTTAAATAGCTTCACATGCATGTATGATTATTAAAAAAAGATAGATGTTGTGGATCATGGTTTAAAGGTGAGTAGATTTTATATAAGAAGTATATGGAGTTTTGTGGATTATATGTGTGGGTGGGTGGATAATGTATTATCATTCATATTTTCGATTTCAATTAAAAAAACATGTTTCTAAATTTGTGTTTCATGTATTATTTTTCTAATTTAAATTTCTCAAAATATATATCATTTTTTATAAATTAAAACATTTTCACAAACATATTGTTAAATAATTTTAATAAAAGAAATACTTTTAATTTTAATTATTTAATTAAAAAATATTTAATATAACATATATATAATTTCAAATCCATTTATACAATTTACATGAGTTAAAAAAATTATTTAAAAAACAAAATTAATTAAGTCTATGCACATGCAACTTTAGATATGTATCATTTCCCTACTCGAGTTTTATATGTGGTCAAGCCAAATGTATTCATAGAATGAGCAAAAGGAAAAGGAATTTTAAAAAGTAGGCCACTGCAAGGGATAAAGGGAAAAGTGGGGAATCAATGTGTTAGTGGTCCTGATCGAGATGATATAAAGGCGGTGGAATTGGCAAGGCGGTGGAATTGGCAGGGAAATAATAATGGATCATCATATCGTGTTTTGAATGGAAGGAATACATTCCTTGTGCATCTCAAAACTTTATTATGATCAGCATTGGCATCATCTCCCATGGAATAATGGAATTTTTAGTTATAGAAATAGAACATAGTTCTCCATGTCTGTCAACTCAGGGCATTTGATTGTATTCATTTTTTTTGTTGTTATTATTCCTTCGGTATCCTTTATTTAGTGGTTTGGGAGACGAATTAATACATAACATCAATCACATTTACGTATATGTTTAGTGTGCGTGTGAGAGAATCCATAAATAGCACATTATGTATGTATCATAAATGTTGACAAATGAGGCAAATAACATAGATTGAGGTAAAAGGGGCGTGGTGGACTTGGACTTTGAGAAAGGTGTAAATTTTTATTTTTATATTCGTTAAAATGATCTTTTTAGTTTTAATAAAAAGTTGAATTGAATTGAAGTTTTGTAATAAATATAGAGTTGATGGTGATGATATGAAATAGTTATTTAGTGTTATTGGTGAAATAATATAGAGTTGATGATGATGATATGAAATAGTTATTTAGTGTTATTGGTGAAACAGTGTGAAAATAATAATTGTTAACATGTTTTATGTAATGGGATGGAGTTTTGTAATAAATATAGAGTTGATGGTGATGATACTAAATAGTTATTTAGTGTTATTGGTGAAACTATGTGAAAAAGATAATTGTTAACATGTTTTATGTAATGGGATGGGGTTATTATGGATTTTATAGGAACAATATGTTTCCTTTGCATGGGTTTTGGTATTGTATCCAACAATCAAGGAGAAGCATATATGGTCTAGCGAGGATTGGAAATAGATAAAGGCATCAATGCTCGATCATTGATTTTAATAGGAGACTCTAAGATAATCATAAATTATATGGTTTATAGCTCAGTGTCAGTAGACAAAGCCTTAGCATCAATAATTGCACAAAGCAATCAAGAGGCGAGCACCTTCAACAAAATCAAATACTATCACGTCATCTAGGAGAAAAATTGTGAAGCAAATTGGTGGGAAAATCATGCATCAACTTTAAAAGAGGGGGAGCTCATGGTTAATGGCGCCTTTAATCAACAATTCATCCCCTAATTAACTATGGGTACAAGGACACATATTATGATATTAATATATCACATGGCTCTTAGCCCATGACACCACATTAAGCGCTCAAACAGTTGTGAGAAGGGACGTAAGTCCCCCTTTCACGTGTATGAAGCCATGAACGCACATGCTTATGTTCAGGATATTAGTTTTCTTCTTGTTCACAGTGGGATAATGGTCTTGTCACTTGAGATGCATCTAGGGATAGCCAAGTGTCCAATTTTGAAAGGTCTAGTAACAACCCACATCGATTTATCTTGGCTAGTGTTTGGTTTTCTATTGGTTTGTTGTAAGTTCTCAGGGGAGCCACCTCCTTGGAGTTTTACTCGTGCATAGGGACATTGGTGTTCTCAAGATATCGCTTGCTTTAATGTCAAATAACAAGGATTCTCCTTGGATTTTCATTTTGAAAATCTCCAACCCTTTAATTCTCTTATTGGGAAGTGTTCTTAGCTTTTCAAAATAGGTTATTTGGGCTCATTCAGGGAACAAGAAGTGTGGCATGAGAGTTGGTTTACTTACAAAGTGGTGTATCTTTAAATAGCAAGATATAAAGGTCGGAGTGTGTATTAGATGGATCTTGGAGAACTCTAGGAAAATTATAGAGTCCTTATAAGACATGAGGAGCATATCCATTGTAACATATCCTCAATTATTACTATCATGCAAAAAGTTCATGAGATAAAACGTCATGTCACTTCCCAAATAGAAAAAACTATGGGGTCCATAGAGGAATTGAAGCAACAACATGCAATGTTGGAAGCATAATGCAATCTTTTAAGAAAATTAGCACTCAATACGAGCAAGTGAGATCAATCTAGGGCCTCTAATAAAAGACTATTGGTCAACTCTACTTGGGGGGAGCCAACAGAAGGCAAAACGATGCACCGGCTTAATGAAGACATGGAAGCTGTGAAGCAGGACCCTAATCCTCTTAGTACATGTCTAGAAGAAGCAGATAGTTGTTTGCTAGTTATTATGCTTTTCCAGGTTATAAGAATTCAAGGTTTCTATTATAGAACATATAGTACTTTAAGAAGTATTTGGTAGTTTTGTTTAAGGACAAAGCCAAACTCTACTTTGGGATTATAGTAGGCTTTTTTTCGGAGTATTTAGATACTGATTTGAAAACTTGTGGAACAATATTTTGATGTAATATTGTTGTAGCATCAACTATAATTGGTATTAATGTAATTCTACCTAGTTATGGTTTATAAAAAAACATGTTATATGCAATATTATAGATGAGTATAATTGCTTCTTTAAGGAAAACTTTCTGGGCAAACCCAAAAATGTTTTTCCATATTGTTAGATGGCATTCTTAATAAAATCGTCTAGTAAACTAGTGCATCTAACCTAAAAGGATCTGAACCAGACACATATTAACACAAAACTAGCCAAATACCCAACAACATTAATGACAATTAGTTAGACTAACCCCTTAAACTAAATAAAGTGACCAACCAAGTCAAGACTATTTAAAACCTGGGCAAACATGTGGATGTATTCTTTAACTCAAGGGTATGACTCAATATTGAAGTACAAGGATATTTCTTGCCTTGTGGTGTATTTAACTTTGGATTATAAGTTAAATTTCATCAAATGTGAATTGCTTCTAGTTTGAGTGGTTGTGTGATGAAGTGTTATCCTACCCACCCAAGTTCTGTTTTTGTACATGACATGACGAAGCTTCTAACTTTTAGAAAAATCCAGTTTACCCTCACTACAATTCTTTTTTTTGTAAGAAAGCATTTTGTATTACCTTCTAAGCGCTGAAATAAGTACAAACATAGTGTCCTTGAGCTTGGGCCACTAACAGAGGAAACCATCCCAAGTCCAAGACCATATGAAACTAAAAGTAACCCCTCATGGGGTCAAAATTGTGAAAATGTCCTTCAGAGTTCCAAACATAAAACATAACATAACCAGTGACACTAGTACTGGACCAAAAACTATAGAAAAATACTATAATGTAGTAGAGGTCACTTACTTAGCCGAAGGAGAAGTTGAATAGTCAGGCAAACTATCCAATTGTCATCGTTGAAGTGAAGATGGCCATTATGAAGCAAGGGTGGGTCAGTTTGGTGTATCCTAAGCTTGTCGGCGCTACTACGAGCTTGAACAAATATCTAACAACAAATCAATTTTCTTGTCAATCAACTCCATCTTGAACTTCTAGTCCACTTGTTCACTCTTAAGCTTGAAAACTAGTTGCAGATGATCCTCCTCCAGTTGGGAATTTTGTAGAATTTCCTTGTGCTCGTTATCCGTCGGTACCATATGAGGTCGTGAGGCCTGGTCTCCTAAATTCTAAACCTAGCTTGAAGCATGTAAGGGTCCAACATGTTGAGGACTAGGAGTTGAAACTGTCTGAGGCACCTCGAATTATGATTCTTCTCCCGACTCATACCACTCCACCATACAACCCCATAACGTGCCTTCTTCCAGGATATCCTTCGATGCTTCATTGCTTCCTATGTCTAGAGTGCTTGGTTCACTGGAGGTGGCATTGGTTGAAAACATTGTGCCCCCACTTCGACCCAATGGTCATCTGATTGAACCAAAAACCCTATGTGCTCTTGCGCATTCTTGAACTCAATGAATATCGAAGTTGGGAGGGGTTGTAGCACGAGAGGGAGGAGATCCCAAAGTGTGGAAGAAAAAAACTATTTGGAGGTGAGTGTTACTAGAAGAACAAATTGTACACACGATGGCTGAGAATGGCCTCCCTTCTAACTGAATTACCCACTGAAAAATACCGCAGTTCTCCCCTCGAAGGCTCGTCATATTGATTACTGGCACAATCTCGGAGTAATTTCCTATCTCTTCAATGGCACCCGAAACCAAATCGCCAACCATGTTTGCATGCAACGAGGTGAATGACGAGTAAATGAGCTAGGAGAGGAAGCAAATGAGTGCACCTTCCACCTAACCTTGTTAGGGCTTGGGCCGCCATGTGTTGGCGTTTGCACTGACTAGTTGTAATGGTATTATGACTGCACTGTCATCCCATCTAAGGGTGGGATTTCCCAAAGAGCCATTTCCTTGCATTCTAGGAGCATTGGGTGCATTGGGCTTTGATCTCCATCACAGATCAGATCTTGCTACCGATAATTTACACCAACATTGGCCAATTTATCAATAATCTTGTTTGCTTCCCGATGAACATGGGAGGGAATGAGAACTAGATGGGGAAGCAACAAATATTTCAAGAGCTTCATATTGCAGAGAAGAAGCCATCCGGGGGAGATTTTGTTTGGTTTTGAACCATTTAAGAGCTGAGAAAAGATAGCTAGAATGATTCAAGAGTTGCCTTCCACAATTAACTGTTGAAAGCTAAGTTGAAAGGTTGATTGAATCCCTCGAATTAGAGTCGAGAGCTCAACAAAATTGTTCGAATCATGACCTAGGCTACCTGCTAGAATATGACAAATATGACCTTGATCATCTCTGAAAGCAACCCCAAATCCAGTCGGCCCGGGGTTGCCCTTGGAGGCACCATCAAAATTTAGTTTGTGAAAGGCAGGTAGGGGCCTTTGCCATGATTCATAACTAGGAGTAGAAGGGGGACAAGAGATAGGTGTTGACGATTAAAATCACAACGAGGTTTTGCCCGCAAAGTATTGCTAAAGCCTATTATTATAAGCTAACAAGATAAATAATACTAGTAGGTGGGACCCCCTTGTAGATTGGGAGATCAGATCTGGTTCTTATTTCATGTTTATGCTATTGTTTGACATTGCTTACATGGTTGATGAAATCTTGGTTTTATTGCCGATTGATAAGGACTATTATGTGTTGGTTCTAATTGCGACAACTGGGTGATGGATAAGGCATGTCATGTGTTTTTTTCTGCTGCTCTAGGCTCAAATTTTATGTTATGACGACCTATGTTATCCATTGTTATTATTGTTATATGTTCTTGGATCCATTACTGGGAAACCTGCACAAGAGACATGTTAGTAATAATATATAAGAGCAGTGGGAAAGAAATAAAAGCAACGTAACAAAATGCAAAAGGAAGGAACTAGACTATGCTAATATACTACTCTACATGCATTGAATTGAAATGATCGTTGATAATCCTAGCTAACAATTTAATAGCTATGTGATTTATTGAGTTATGCAAAGACATGGTTAATATGCATTATCGTATAGTTGGAAATGGTAAGGTATGATGTGTGTGGCATGTTTGACAAGTGATAGATGCTAATTCCAATGCATGGTTTAATTGAATGGTTAATGGATTAATGGGTTGGCGTGTACTGAGGAATTGAATGAACAGAGGGTGGAGGCGACGTGCATTTACTGCACGTCATCCTTACTCTTTCCATTGGCCACCACCCTAGTCGAGCTATTGTTCAACTGTGTTTGTTGTGGTTAGGCTTCGACTTTCAAGCACAAGAAGAATCGCTCAGCTAACTCACGTTTTAAAGGTGCTCTTGGTTACAGGTATGTCTTTTTGCCATCCATGAATTGCTCTGGTTATGAAATAGATAGTGGCTCGATATGTATGGGTTTGTGCTTTCCTTAAATTTGGAAATTGAGTAAATTGGTGATATTTTTCTTAAATGGATGGTTGGTGTGGGTTTCATTGTAGTAATGTTGGAGTCATAGTTTTATTGATCTTTCTGGGTGTTAGGAACCATGAAGGCCCTCTGTCATCCTTGTTGGTCTTGGTTAAAAGTTTTTTTATTCATTCCAGATTGGCTGGTCGTCTCCATGCTTTCTTATCACCTTACCCAGTTTTTGGCTTTTATGGGGTTTAATGGGTTTGAAGCGCCTCGTGTCACTACACATTATTTCACTTGGGTATGGGTTGTTCATGTTATTGATGGTTGTGCAATGGGTTCTATTTCTTCTTCTCGGCTCTGTTCCATCTCAACGTTGTTAGTTGGTTGGTTGGGAATGCCACGAGGGTTATACCCTGCGTGTGCTAAGTATTGTTACAAGGCCAAAATGGAGCCTAGCTCCTCTGTTCATAGTCTCTCCTATCATGGGAATTATCATCCTGTCCGCGAAGTCAATTGTGGTATACCTTGTGTGTGCATCGTTGGTCTAGGAGGTTTTCACCAATGACAGGAGTCTACTCTAGTCTCTTTGTGTTGGTCCACAGAGAAAACCCTTGATTTATCAATCCCGAGTGTTGATAGAGGGGACCGTTATGGCCTGTCGGGTATACTATTGGTTGTTATGGATTGGTGGTGTATTGTCGACAGGGTTGATTACTGGCTCACCCCGTTGATTGTGTGACAGTGGTGTTGGTTTTGGTATCTAGTCACTGCATTTGTTATTATAATTGAATGGATAAGCTCAACATGGTTAATCGAATGATTTGATAAATCGAATACACAGTCGTTGTCTTTGTGATTATTGAATTGATAACCCGACACTCTTTTTAATTGATTAAGTCACAACATTGCTTCATGCGTGATGTGTGGGTATGTGTGGCGTTCCTACAACATGTTAGGTTGAGTTGTTGATTATTGCGACTGTGTGTTTTAATTGCCATGGGAGTATTGCAATTGTGGCGATTACGATATGGCCATCCACTGTGTATGTTATGGATATTACTGGTTGCGACCTCATAGATGGTCACGGGGTTTTTAAACAAAATGGTTTTGTTGCAATTTGATGAGGCTTACTGTTTCTACCTCGTTATATTTATTGATATCCCAACATTATGGTTGTTTTGATTTAGAGTAGTTGGATCTGTGTAGTCACAGAAGTGTTCTTGCGTTTTGTCGAACGTCTGTGTGTTCCACAACATAGTATGTGTTAAATGGTGATGGTTGTCTGTGAGTTTAAATGACAAGTCAAGGTCTTTGCATTTAAATTATTGATGGATGTAGGTGGTTGTTTGTTATGTGCATTGATGAATATCATGTTTCCTAACAAAGATAAGCACAGGATCTGTGACAGTATAATTTCATTACAATCTAATTATTAAATGAATTAGAGGACAAGATCGGGCAGGATTTTTGTGTCTGTAATTGATGATTAAAATAATAATTGTCAGTGGGTGATGTGTTGGCGCTGAACATAGTGGAAATAATTGACTTTGTATTCATTTGGGAATTGTTTTAAAATGTTAAATGGATAAATGAGAAGAGTCAAGCTCCTCTATAGGTTGTTGTGGAACGCACATTGTCTTGTTTTGATGACACTGTGTTACAGATTGACTACGAACAGTGAGCAAGTTGATGCACATAATTGTTTAAATTTTACAGAGTAGTTGTTCTTTTGGCACAGTGATCATTTTGGTTGGTGTTGATCTTTTACATTGATTTGGAATGATTGTATGGATTACTTAATTAATTTTATGAACAATACCCGCTCTCTTTCCCTACCATTATTTCACTTTCCGTTAATTACAACCCCATTGCCTTCCCAAATTCATTTTTCACTCCCCATTCTAAAATCTAATTACAGTCAAGAAGAGTTCTGTATTAAAGCAGTTTGAAGTCGCATTTTTTTGGTTGGATCACAATGATATTTTCTTTGGTTTGCATTACAGTTGATTGTTGTTGTCTTTGAGCAGTAACCATGTTTCTTTTCCCCCTCATTTTATCATTTTTCGCTCAATACAAACCCCTCGTATATCCCAGAACCTTCTGTTCACCCCCTGCTCATCGACAACGGTTAAACAATTTGTATGGATTGGATTGCATGAGTCTGATATGTTGTTGAGCCAAAATCTATTTCATATTTTTAAAGAGTTGTCATGTATGGTTGTTAAAAGGATTATTTGTTAATCAATCATGCATGCAGGAATGAGATTTTTCAGCCGAGATAGCCATGGCAGAGGCAACCGAGGGAGAGGTAATTGGAACAGAGGCCCAAGAAGGCCAAGATTATCCATACACTTTGATGTTGACTCGCAAGAGTTAGGCCAGTTGTTTCAGGCCAGATTTTTCAATTGGATTGGGCAAGGAGTGGTCCAACCTAGGCCTAGGAGGCCTCCCTTCCATGCCCCTGCTATTCTCATGCCTCCTCATGTCTCATTGCAACCTGAAGTTCTCGAAAATGATGGATGGCAAGAGATTGTCCACCCGACAGTCTCCCAACATCGTGGCTGGCCCAATTTGTCCTTACCTGCTCCCCCGCCTGTTAACCAGATTGCCCAAGCTGCACTTGTCCACTCACCAGTTCAGTCCTCTCATGCTAGCAAAAGGTTGAAAACCGAGGCCCACCATGCCCTTGACAAAGGAAAATCCACTCATGCTCCTTCCTCACCCTCCAGTGGCTCTGATAAATCTGTGTCTTCCCGGATCCATTTGAGGGATGATTGTTCTCACGTGATCAACGTGATTAGGCTAAAGGCTCAGCGCAACCAAAGGCAAATTTAGAAAAATCGAAGGGTGACATCAGTAATCAAGGAAAGATTGCATTTCAGAGTGGGAAATATGGTTTTTGAGTTTTTATGTTATTTATTGTTGATGACAGTTGACTTCAAAAGTTTTGGACAACATGTTTTCTTTGGATATACAAGTAATATATTTTTTGAAAATAATTTCAAATATCAATGAGCTAAATTGTCAAATGTTAATGTGATGATGGGAGTCACAAGGATCGGTGTTTTGCTTAATTAACTAGTTATGTTATGATTGTTAAGAAGCTAAAGGGAGTCACAAGGGGTCCCACCTACTAGTTATTATTTACTTATAACCCTTATTACGATTATTACTTTTCCCCCTAACTAAAAAGTTGGTTGAGTCTTTAGTTAACTTAACTAATGAGGTATTTCAACTACTTCAACAAATTCTAATTTGCTTAAAGGCAAAAGGAAAGGGAGGAACATGAGGAGGATAGAAGGAGAAGCATACTAAGGTTTGCTCTTTGAGTTTATGTTGAGATAGTTCAGTTTTCATTCATTCCTTAATTTATCACAAGCCTAATTCTTTTTTATGATAGCAGGGTCTTATTGTAGACAACAAGATTCATGGCTGAATTACATCATTCAGACACTTGTTACTCAGAGGTGTTGATCTATCTTTGATAGTCTGTGTAGAATTGTTTGTTTGTGAATTAGTTTTCATGACTAAAAAAGGCTATTGTGCAGAGTCGAATGGGAAACAATCTGTGGCAAGTTGACCCAGCTTTTAGAGTTCAATTTTTGATTTTCTATCAGAGGTCCTTTTGTTTCCATCGGGGATGTCTAAGTTTGACTTTGGTCCGAAATTTCTGCATGAAATTTTGTAAAAAGAATGACTCTTTGGTGAATTGGAATGAAATAAAGGATTGTTTTATGTCTCATCTGTCTTGATTATCATCTTGGTGTCTTTACTTATGTCTCTACATTTATTTCAACAACCATTATATTCATAAAATCATATTAAAATGATTTTTCTAGGAAGCTTTTAATTGTGAAAAGACTAGCCTAAGCACTTGTAATCAATACTTGTGAGTTAGGATTTTATTTTTGATGGCTATAAACATAGGGTGATATTCCCGTCTATTTTTCTTTAGCCTAGCAGAATCTGAAAATGCTTGAGTAAGATCATTTCATTTATTTTCCTCAACATTTATTTGGTGACCATACTGAGGAGATCTTCGATATCTCTCTAGTTGATTTTGTATACTCGATTTTCATCGATACATCTATTTTTATGATATTGATTCTTTGACTGTTTTATTTCTTAATGACTGTACCTGTTACAAGGCAGCCCAATATTGAGCCCAGTCTTCAAGATCAGACCAACATTGCTTTGAATCTGTTTAATACCATTTTAGACATCGCCAATACCCGTGCCGAGCTTAACCATTCATGGGCAGCAATTTCACGATATATTAGCGCTCAATAATGATTGGAAGCTAGACGCAGACAACCTAGAAATCAACAATAGCCTTCTTGTTTCTTTAGTTTTGGATTTTCTTTCATGTCCTGAGACTCTCGTGTTTCTAGAAGAAGAAGAGGCTTATCACCTGAAATTAATCCTATTGTTGAAATAGGAAGAAGGAACGTTGTGTTATCTACCCAATGAAGTCCTCTAAGGGGAACTTTGTCTGATCCATCCAATTCGTCTTTGTTTCCCTCATCTATCATCCACCAGATGGCATCTAGTGGTGGATCTGGTGGCACTGGAAGTGCTTCATCTTCTCAGTCTTCATCTTCATCAGTAATTGGTAGCTTATACAACCACCATATCCCTGTCCAATCTACCACCAATCCCACCGAAGTTATTAAAAAGTATGGGCTTTTTCAGTTTGAAGAAGACACAACAACCACACCATGGCATGTGTCCTCTCCTCTTAACCTAGCACCTGTTACTCGTCCACTTCTTAAATTCAAAGAACATCTTCCTAGGTTTTCAGGAAATAACACTGTCACTACAAATGAACACCTGGTGGCATTTTCTAATGCTTTCCATAACATAGGAGCTAATGACAATGATACTTGCATGCACTTATTCGTCAATTCCTTGGAAGGAAAGGCTGAGGCTGATTTCTTTGACCTTCCTCCTAAGATTCTGTCTACTTGGGAGGAGTTAATCTATTGGTTCAAATCCACTTATGGGAAATCTAAAATCCCAGCCGAGAAGTTATAGGGATACAATAACATCACCTATAAGGATGGTGAGACCATCAAGTCCTTCAACTTGTGTTTCACCAAGTTATACAATCAAATCCCTGAACTCATTCGACCTCAGAACCAAGCTGCTTTCATGCATTACCTTCCCCCTACCATCATAGACTTGAGGAAAAAGCCATTGATAATCTCGGTTCCGCTTTGCATACTTGCTTAGAGTATGAAGAACAACTTGAAAGAACAGGTCTTCCCCAGGGAGAATCAGTTAAATAGACGGACATGTTCACCCTCTTACATCTAGTACAAGATATGAACAATCGTATGATAGTGTTCGAGCAAAAGGGAACTGTCTCCCCTCTCACCCCTGGAGCTTCATCCTCTTCTGCACCCCCCTTTAGAAATCCAGTTGAAAATAATTTTCAGCCTAAAGCTATCTTGCCTCGAAGTTGGTGTAACTTATGTGAGGAACGCCACGAGGAAACCACATGTGAGGTAAAGAAGAGTGTCAGAGATAAGATCTTTTGTAAGAGACCAGAATCTATTATCGTTGTCCTAGATTTTGCAGATCCCGAAGATGTTATGGTCATCAATACTAGGAACAAAGCCTATGCTCCCAAAGGTAAATTTGATCCTCCCCGCAATTCTTCTAGCCCGAGCTCATCCTCGCCCGTTGCTACTGTTCAAGTTCCTAAGGTTCCTGACAGTCAAGGAATAAACTCTCCTCTCCCCTCTTCCAAGTACAATATCTTAAATCAGTTGGCCAACATCAAAGTAGATGCAACCCTTCTAGACATGGTTGTCGTCCCTGAACAAAAGATGCATCTGAAACAATTCATGGAAGGAAAAACTTCCGTTGTAGCCAATCTTTCTGAAGAGGTAAACAAAGAGGATTCATATGTAAATAAAGTAGGTGTACATAACTTTAGATACCCTGTAAAAAATCCCCCTTTTTATATTTTTGTAAAGATTATGGATAAGATCACCCATTGTTGCCTCATTGATGGCGGTTCGGGCCCAAGTGTGATGTTGAAGATTATTATGGAAGAGCTAGGCTTGTCTTGTACAAATGAAAATGCCAGAAGCATGCTCTCCTATAATAGCCTACAACAAACAACCATAGGTGAGATTAAAGATGTAACCTTAGTTTTGTGCGCACACCCTGAAATAAGGACAACCCTTAGTATTCATGTAATCGATATGCATGTAAGCAATTACTCAATTATCTTGGGAAGAGATTGGCAATCCTTAACAGGTGGATACCTCTCACTCGACGGGACACATTTATTCATTCCTCGGAATGGTAAGAACATTATAGTCCTTAGAGGGAAGGATTTCACCCTACATAGTGAGTGTTCCACAACCTAGTGTAAACTATATCGATGAAGATCTAGGAATATATTCCATCTTTGTTGAGGAGGATAATATTCCTCTGGAACAAATCGATTTAGATGATGATATGTGGCACATGCACTTTGATGGTTCACGCTCTGATGAAGGTAATGGGGATGGCATTATCTTGGTTTCCCCCGTAGTGAAAATTCATAAGTTGTCTTACAGGTTAGAGTTTGCTTGTACAAACCATGTCACTGAATTCAAAGCTTTATTATTAGGCATTGAAAACACCTATAATCTCGGTTGTGGTCACCTTTCAGTTTTTGGAGATTCTGAGCTTGTTGTGAACTTGGTACGTAAAATTTACTCTCCTAGCAACAAGATGATGGAACAATATACCCAAGTTGTTTGGGCACTTATCTCGAACCTATTATCTTTCAACATCACTCATGTTAAGAGGGAGTTAAATTCAACGGCGGATCGGTTGGCTATCTTTGTAGCTTCTCCTAATCAACAACCTTTGCCTCACATGTCTGATTGTTCTTTTCAATCTCTATATCGTTCACATATCCCTGACGATGTAGAATCTTGACAGCGCCCCCCCTAACGATGACAACGATTGCGATTTCATTCAAGATGAACCTCCTAAGCCCATGGAAATCATATCCATAGAAGATGACAAGATTCCCAAGGGCTTGAATCCTCTTGAGAGTTAGTCTTCATCGAGTGGTGCAGGCAATAAAGAAGAACATAAAGAAGAGGAGTTACGAAGGAAGGTGGGTGAAACCATCTCCTTGAACATTGGAGCACTCAAATCTTCAAAGAATGTTAAATAGGTGCCAAATGTTCTGATAAATAAGAAATGAGGTTTTCCAAACTACTTGGTGGATTTCAAGATGTTTTTTCTTTGTATTATGAGGATCTTTGTGGTTTTGATCTTGGTCTTACACAACATTCTATTCACATCAAGGAAGGCATGGAACCAGATAGGCAAAAACAAAGACTTATTAACTCTGCATTTAAAGCAACTTTTCAAGGGGAGTTGGAAAATTTCTTAAAGGTTGGGATTATTTTTCCAGTCTACTCTGAATGGGTTTCCAATTGGGTACCTGTTTCGAAGACCGTTGATCGTATTAGAACCTGCATAAGTTTTTGCACTTTAATTCAAGTTATTGTGAGAAATCCTTTTCCTCGCCTCAATATGGAAATGATTCTGCAACAGTTTGTAAGGTCACAGATGAGGCCCTTGCTTAAAATTTTTTTGGGTTACAGTAAAATCAAGGGAAAAAGGGCAGATGTTCACAAAACCACTCTTATCACAAATTGGGGTACCATGACTTATAAATGCCTGTTTTCTGGTTTACTTGATGCAAGTACGGCTTTTAAAAGACCTAGACACACAACTCTTGATGAATTGATCAATACCCATATCTACCTTGATGATCTAATCATATATGTTAAGGGGGTGATGATCACTTCGGAGTTCCAAGTGTTATTTTTGGGTCCTTTCAAAATTGCTTTTGTCCTGGACACTAACTCTTACATTCCAAAGGATTTACAGGGGCAATTGTTTTCCTGCAGCACTAACAGTTCTTGTTTGAAACATTACGAGGGACTGACGTGAAAAGTTATAATGTTGTTCGGATTTTTTGTATACTAGTAGCCTAGCTCTGCTTTCAATTTTGCACTTCTCTTTTCTGCTTTACAGTAGTTTGGCTTTTGCCTTCTGTGCTAAAACATTTCTTGCTGCTTTTTCATTTTTGTCTTTTATTGCTGCTATTTTAAACTTGTAAAAAAAAAATATTTTTATTATTTTTATTTTTTTTCTATCATAATTTTGTTTCCTACCATCTTTTAATTAATTTGGTCAAAATAAGACGGATCAGTCTGCCACAATGACACTCCTGCAAAACATTGTTAGTCAATAACAATCGAGCTTACATAGCTGTGACGATGTTTCCCCTGAAGGCACCCTTGAATTTGTTATCTATTTCCATTGTTGTCTTATAAAGAATTGGTTACCTCCCGCTTCTTCTTGTCGTTTCTTCCATTTGAGATTTTAAAGAGCAAATATATCAATTTTCTCCTTGAAGTAAAGGGCAGACTTCGGTTGAAGGATTGTGCATACAGTGGTAAAACCCCTCATACTTAACATTTTTCATGAGTTATTCCCAAATTCCCGGTCATTTTTCCATTAAATCCGCTCACTTCCCCCTGTTGCATAATCTTCCTGGCCATTTCTTCTTGGTCATATCTTCTTGACCTGTTGTTCTCGGTCTGCGAAACCACGAGTTTTGAGTTCTAAATTTGTTGAAAACAAATTTCCCTGTGGAGTTGCCAGTTTGTTGAAGATTAAAATCGCAACAAGGTTTTGCCTGCAAAGTATTGCTAAAGCCTATTATTATAAGCTAACAAGATAAATAATACTAGTAGGTGGGACCCCCTTGTAGATTGGGAGATCAGATCTGGTTCTTATTTCATGTTTATGCTATTGTTCGACACTGCTTACATGGTTGATGAAATCTTGGTTTTATTGACGATGGATAAGGCCTATTATGTGTTGGTTCTTATTGCGACATATGGGTGATGGATAAGGCATGTCATGTGTTTTTTTTCTTCTGCTCTAGGCTCAAATTTTATGTTACGACGGCCTACGTTATCCATTGTTATCATTGTTATCTGTTCTTGGATCCATTACTGGGACACCTGCACAAGAGACATGTTAGTAATAATATATAAGAGCAGTGGGAAAGAAATAAAAGCAATGTAACAAAATGCAAAAGGAAGGAACTAGACTATGCTAATATACTACTCTACATGCATTGAATTGAAATGATCGTTGATAATCCTAGCTAACAATTTAATAGCTATGCGATTTATTGAGTTATGCAAAGACATGGTTAATATGCATTATCGTATAGTTGGAAATGGTAAGGTATGATGTGTGTTGCACGTTTGACAAGTGATAGATGTTATTTCCAATGCATGGTTTAATTGAATGGTTAATGGATTAATGGGTTGGCGTGTACTGAGGAATTGAATGAACAGAGGGTGGAGGCGATGTGCATTTACGTCACATCACCCTTACTCTTTCCACTGGCCGCCACCCTAGTCGGGCTATTGTTCAACTGTTTTTGCTGTGGTTAGGCTCTGACTTTCAAGCAAAGGAAGAACCGCTCGACTAACTCACGCTTTAAAGGTGCTCTTGGTTACAAGTATGTCTTTTTTCCATCCATGAATTGCTCTGGTTATGAAATAGATAGTGGCTCGGTATGTATGGGTTTGTGCTTTCCTTAAGTCTGGCAACTGTGTAAATCAGTGATATTTTTCTGGAATGGATGGTTGGTGTGGGTTTCATTGGAGTAATGTTGGAGTCACAATTTTATTGATCTTTCTGGGTGTTACGAACCATGAAGACCCTCTGTCATCGTTGTTGGTTTTGGTTAATTTTTTTTTTTATTTGGTCCAGATTGGCTGGCCATCTCCACGATTTCTTGTCACCTTACCCAGTTTTTGGCTTTTATGGGGTTTAATGGGTTTGAAGCGACTTGTGTCACTATGCATTGTTTCACTTGGGTATGGGTTGTTCATGTTATTGATGGTTGAGCAGT
The DNA here is from genome assembly GCA_009831015.1 of Picea engelmannii. Taxonomy (NCBI): domain Eukaryota; kingdom Viridiplantae; phylum Streptophyta; class Pinopsida; order Pinales; family Pinaceae; genus Picea; species Picea engelmannii. The sequence continues at coordinate 221,132 of ML789043.1, read as the reverse complement.
GGGTTCTATTGCTTCTTCTTGGCTTTGTTCCATCTCAGCGTTGTTAGTTGCTTGGATGGGAGTGCCACGAGGGTTATACCCTGCGTGTGCTAAGTATTGTTACAAGGCCAAAATGGAGCCTGACTCCTCTGTTCATAGTCTCTCTTGTCACATGAATTGTCACCCTGTCCGCAAAGTCAATTGTGGTATACCCTCTGTGTGCACCGTTGGTCTCAGAGGTTTTCACCAATGAGAGGAGTCGACTCTAGTCTCCCTGTGTTGGTCCACAGAGCAAACCCTTGATTTCTCAAGCCCGAGTGTTGATAGAGGGGACCATTATGGCCTGTCGGGTATACTGTTGGTTGTTATGGATTGGTGGTGTATTGTCAACAGGGTTGATTACTGGCTCGCCCTGTTGATTGTGTGACAATGGTGTTGGTTTTTTTAACTAGTCACTGCATTTGTTATTATAATTGAATGGATAAGATCAACATGGTTGATGGGATGATTTGTTAAATCGAATACACAGTTGTTGTCTTTGTGATTATTGAATTGATAACCCAACACTGTTTTTAATTGATTAAGTCACAATATTGCTTCGTGCATGATGCGTGGGTATGTGTGGCGTTTCTACAACATGTTAGGTTGAGTTGTTGATTATTACGACTGTGTGTTTTAGTTGCCATGGGAGTATTGCAATCATGGCGATTAAGGTATGGCCATCCACTGTGTATGCTATGGTTATTACTGGTTGCACCCTTAGAGATGGTCACAGGGTTTTTAAACAAAATGTTTTTGTTGCAATTTGATGAGGCTTATTGTTGCTACCTCGTTATATTTATTGATAGCCCAACATTATGGTTGTTTGGATTCAGATTAGTTGGACCTGTGTAGTCACATAAGTGCTCTTGCGTTTTTTCGAACGTCTGCGTGTACCACGGCATAGTATGTGTTAAATGGTGATGGTTGTCAGTGAGTTTAAATGACAAGTCAAGGTCTTTGCATTTAAAATATTGATGGATGTAGGTGGCTGTTCGTTATGTGCATTGATGACTATCATGTTTCCTAGCAAAGATAAACACAGGATTTGTGATAGTATAATTTCATTACAATCTAATTATTAAATGAATTAGAGGACGAGATCAGGCACAATTTTTGTGTCTATATTTGATGATTGAAATAATTGTTGTGAGTGGGTGATGAGTTGGCGTTGAACAAAGTGGAAATAATTGACTGTGTATTCATTTGGGAATTGTTTTAAAATGTTAAATGGATAAATGAGAAGAGTCGAGCTCCTCTACAGGTTGTTGTGGAATGCATATTATGTTGTTTTGATGACACGGTATTACAGATTGACTATGAACACTGAGCAAGTTAATGCACATAATTGTTTAAATTTTACACAGTAGTTGTTCTTTTGGCACAATGATCATTTTGGTTAGTGTAGATCTTTTACATTTATTTGGAATGATTGTATGGATTACTTAATTAATTTTATGAACAATACACACTCTCTTTCCTTACCATTATTTCGCTTTCCGCTAATTACAACCCCATCGCCTTCCCACATTCATTTTTCACTCCCTGTTCTAAAATCTAATTATAGTCAAGAAGAGTTTTGTATTAAAGTAGTTTGAAGTCACTTTTTCTTGGTTGGATCACAGTGATATTTTCTTTAGTTTGCATTACAGTTGATTGTTGTTGTCTTTGAGCAGTAACCGTGTTTCTTTTCCCCCTCATTTTATCATTTTTCGCTCAATACAAATCCCTCGTATATCCCAGAACCTTTTGTTCACCCCCTTCTCATCCACAATGGTTAAACAATTTGTTTGGATTGGATTGCATGAGTCTGATATGTTGTTGAGCCAAAATTTATTTCAGATTTTTAAAGAGTTATCATGTATGGTTGTTAAAAGGACTATTTGCTAATGAATCATGCATGCAGGGATGAGATTTTTCAGCTGAAGTAGCCATAGCAGAGGCAACCAAGGGAGAGGTAATTGGAACAGAGGTCCAAGAAGGCCAAGATTCTCCATACACTTTGATGTTGACTCGCAAGAGTTAGGCCAGTTGTTTCAGTCCAGATTTTTCAATTGGATTGGGAAACGGGTGGTCCAACCTAGGCCTGAAAGGCCTCCCTTCGAAGCCCCTGGTATTCCCATGCCCCCTCATGTCTCATTGCAACCCAAGGTTCCTGAAAACGACGGATGGCAAGAGGTTGTCCACCCAACAATCTCCCAACATCGTGGCTGGCTCAATTTGTCCTTACCTGCTCCCCCGCCTGTTAACCAGATTGCCCAAGTTGCACCTCTCCACTCACCAATTCAGTCCTCTCATGCTAGAAAAAGGTTGAAAACCGAGGCCCACCATGCCCTTGACAAAGGAAAAGCCACTCTTGCCCCTTCCTCACCCTCCAATGGCTTTGATAAATCTGTGTCTTCCCGGATGCATTTGAGGGATGATTGTTCTCACGTGATCAACGAGATTAGGCCTAAAGGCTCAACACAGCCAAAGGCAAATTTAGAAAAATCGAAGGGTGACAAAACAAATTAAGGAAAGATTGCATCTCATAGTGGGAAATATGGTTTTTGAGTTTTTATGTTATTTATTGTCGATGGCAGTTGACTTCAGAAGTTTTGGACAGGATGTTTTCTTTGGATATATGAGTAATATATTTTTTGAAAATAATTTCAAATATCAATGAGCTAAATTGTCAAATGTTAATGTGATGATGGGAGTCACAAGTAGCGATGTTTTTCTTAATTAACTAGTTATGTTATGATTGTTAAGAAGCTAAAGGGAGTCACAAGGACTGCCACCTACTAGTTATTATTTACTTATAACCCTTATTATGATTATTACTTTCCCCCCTAACTAAAAAGTTGGTTGAGTCTTTAGTTAACTTAACTAATGAGGTAGTTCAACTACTTCAACCGATTCTAATTTGCTTAAAGGAAAAAGGAAAGGGAGGACCAAGAGGTGGATAGAAGAAGAAGCATACTAAGGTTTTCTCTTTGAGTTTATGTTGAGATAGTTCAATTTTCATTCATTCCTTAATTTATCACAAGTCTAATTCTTTTTTATGATAGTAAAGTCTTATTGCAGACAACAAGATTCAGGGTTGAATTACATCATTCAGACACTTGTTTTTCGTAGGTGTTGATCTATCTTTGATAGTCAGTGTAGACTTGTATGTTTGTGAATTAGTTTTCATGATTGACAAAGGCTATTGTGCAGAGTCGAGTGGGCAACAATATGTGGCAAGCTGATATAGCTTTTAGAGTTCATTTTTTGATTTTCTGTCAGAGGTCCTTTTGTATGTTCCATCGGGGATGTCTAAGTTTGACTTGTCCGAAATTTCTGCATGAAATTTTGTAAAAAGAATGACTCTTTGGTGAATTGGAATGAAATAAAGGATTACTTTATGTCTCATTTGTCTTGATTATAATCTTGGTGTCTTTACTTCTATCTCTACATTATTTCAACAACCATTATATTCAAAAAATCATATTAAGATGACTTTTCCAGAAAGCTTTTAATTGTGAAAAGACTAGCCTAAGCACTTGTAATCAATACTTGTGAGTTAGGATTTTATTTTTTATGGCTATAAACATAGGGTGATATTCCCGTCTCTTTTGCTTTAGCCAAGCATAATCTGAAAATGCTTGAGTAAGATCTTTTCATATTTTTTCCTCAACAATAGGTTGTGAGGGATTTGAGTCAAGGCCAAGATCCCATTGGAGTAGGATGTGCCTTTCATCTGGATCACAATTGAGGTTTTCCGATGCCCATTTTTGTTGCCTAACTGTTTATTGTACATTACCCTAGATTTTGGGCCATATTTTCCCTATTCCAACTTTATGAGTGGAATATTTTGTGGTTTCTTTCTTTCCATAATTGCCACAAATGAAATCTAGGTATCAGTTGCCAAATTTTATTTAAAATGGGTTTTTTGAAAGCTGAGAGTATCCATTGGTCAATTGTGGTGATAATGTTGTTCCGTTGGCGATCATAAGTACAAATTATTTGGGTTGCTTGATTTTAAATCGTTGAGGAAAATTGACATTGATTAAGAATATGTTCCATAGTTTCCTCAAATGTCAGGTATAGGGGGGAAATTGAAGGCCCGATAAACCATTCTTGTAAACATTATCCTAATTTAAGATGTTTGAATGAACAACCAACTAGAGAAAAGCAATTACCTTTGGCCAAAGATTAGCCTTCCAGATTATGCTCCAGATATTGTCTTTGGGAAGAAGATGAAATTTGGCTTTTATGTTGTATGCCTCCTTAATAGAGAAGACTCCTCTAGTGGTATGCCCCCATCTGAGAATACCAGGCTCGTGCTTGATTCAGATTATTTGGAGAGTTGCCTCATCTTTCCATTTTCCAATGTTTACCTCCTCTAGGATTGTAAGCCCTGAGTGGGTAGTTTTCCAGTCCCACTAAAGTGAAGAGGAGGAGGAATTTTTCCAGTAGTCCACAACTCGGATGGCCCTATGTTGCTCCATATTATTTTGAAAGTCCAACAAAGTGCTCATGTGTTGCAACAACTTCATTTGTTTCCAAGAGCTTGTCCAAAAAACATCTTTTCCTTCTTTGATTTCCCCAAAAAGCATGTTCTTAGACTAAGGAACGATTTTTCTAGGCTACATTCCAGATCAGAGAGTCATTATGCTGCTCATTCCACCTGATTAGTTTTGCTTCCTCTACTGCTAGGATATACTTGTGTCACCACAACCTAGCCCAAAGTTCTCCATGATTCTTGAGCCATTTCCACCATATTTTAGCCCCCATGACCTGATTCAATAAGCAGGGATCCCTCAGACCCAAACCCCCTACCCATTTAGGCTTGCACAAGTTTTCCCAGTTTACGAGCACACATTTCCTTCCTTCTTTCATTCCTTGCCATAGGAATTTCCTCTGGATATTTCGAATGGTTTTAAGCACATATTTGGGGGCATTTAGGGCCGAGAATAGATAGATAGGGATGGCTTGAAGGACGAATTTGAGGAGCACTAGTTGACCAACTAGATTTAAGGAGTGAAAGGTCAAAGAATGAAGGCACTTGTCAATAGATGGGATTAGACTCTCCCAAGAACTATTACAGAGTGTATTGTTGATGAGAGGTATACCAAGGTATTTGAATGAACAATAGCTCCCGATGAATCCTTGGATATGGGTAATGTGGGTTTGAATGGAATGGTGGGTGTTGAAAAAGAAAATCTGGGATTTTTCAATGTTGAAAGAAATGCCCGATGCTTCACTGAAGTCATTGAGGATGTTGAGGATTTTGAGGGCTTCTTGGATGGTAGGTGCTCCCATCATCCTGGTATCATCCACAAACTGATTATGCGAGATAGGGGTACACATGTCATGCAAGTGAAGGCCCTTAAGAGAGCCATATGCAATAGTTTCCTTGATGCAATGACTAAGACCTTCTACCATAATTAAAAAAAGGAAGGGGGAAAGTGGGTCTCCTTGGCGGATTCCCCTAGAACGAGAGAAGGGTTTGGAAGGAGGACCATTAACCAGGATGGAAAAGAAGGTGGAGGAGGTTAAATTAAGGACCCATGTTAACCAGGCTTCATCGAACCAAAGGTAAGAAGGAGCGATCACATGTATTGCCAGCTTAGTTTGTCAAAGGCTTTGGAAAGGTTCATGTTAATGAGCATGCCAGAAGTGCCAGAAGATTTCAAAGAATGGATGACTTCATGAGCAAGAATGGCACTGTCCAAAATCTGGATCCGTTCTACATAACCTGATTATTCATGAGAAATGATGAATGAAAGAAGGGGTTTGAGGTGGAGAGCGATTGCCTTTGTGAAGAGTTTGTATATGACATTGCACAATATTATGGGTTAGAATTGATGTGGATACGTTAGTCACTTCTCTTTGGGGATGAGATTGGGGAACGTGGAATTGAGCGCTGGAAGAACCCCCAAAGAGTTGCAAGAATCCTCAATCAACTGCCAAATTTTTTCCCTTACGAGGTGTCAATAGTGATGGAAAACGTCTATAGTGAAGCCATCTGATCCTAGGGACTTTTCAGTGGGAATTTCCTTAATTTCTTGATCCACTTCCTCCAAGGTCATAGGTTCAACAATAATTAAGGAGGGAATGTGTGTGTGATTTTTCCAATAGTTGTCGATTTGTCTGGGCAGGGTTCTGTGAGCAAATATTGGTAATAGTTGACCAATTCTTTCTCAATACCCTCGTGGTCCATGATTGTCGTTCCCTGCGCATATTCCATCCTGGTAATGCAGTTGATGTGTTGACGCTGAATCATAGAAGGGTGGAAAAATTTAGAAATTTTCTCACCTGCTTTGAGCCATTGAACTCTGGATTTTTGTCTCTAGAGGGTTTCTTCCTGCACATATTGTTCTTCCTGTTGTTGCTTAATATGCTTCTCTTCCTCCTGGAGTTGAGTTGTGTTGCCCTGTGTAATGATCCGTTGTTGCACCTCCTTCATTCATTGCTAGAGATCTCATTGTGCTTGGAAGATGTTCATGAAGACATTTTTATTCCAATCTTTAAGATGTTGTTTGAAGTTTTTAAACTTTAGTTGGAAGCGATACATTAGGGTGCCATAGGTAATAGTTGTCGCTTACCATCATTACTGCAAATTTTCTTGGAAGTCAGGATGAGTCAGCCATAATTTTTCAAATCGGAAGGGTTTCCTCCTTGGAGAGCTTGCAATGTCCAGCCATACTTGGATGGGCCAGTGATATAAACCAACCACCTGTAGAATGTTGGATTCCATGAGGAGACCTTCCAGCATTAGGGGTTCCAATATTAAGAAACAATCTAATCTACAAGCCACTTGCTGAGATCCAGATCACCTATTGGTACACGTGAAGTCACCATTTATGCTTTTCAGATCCACGAGACGAAATGTTTCAGTCAAGTTCTTGAAGCCGTCATTGTCATTCTCCAGGTGTCGAAGGTCTCAACGCTTCTCTTCGAGGGATATAATGAGATTAAAATCCCCTCCCAAAATCCGTTGTTTATATTGGGTGATTTCTCTGAGGCCCTCTAGACTTTTCAAAATGAGAACTTTTTTAGAGGGTGTATTCAGACCATAACTATTTGTGAGAAACCCCTCCCTATCAGAGCCAATGGCTCTATAAGTGGCCGAAATGGTCCATTTATGTTGGGTAGGTGTTATATTCTTTGCATGTGTGTGGGGGGTGTGTCAAATTTGATGGCTGCATCTGACGTTCCCTCTCCCCTTTGTTCTTTGTGTCATGTGCGTCGGGAACTTTCCAAGGGGGCGCAGGATTCCCCTTGTTACGTGGAGCATTTATCGCCTGTAGCTGACGGGGTTCGAGGCAACGTCCCAAATTTTTTTGGGGGGGTGGTTTTTGCTATTTTTAGTGGTATTCTAAATTAATCTCGGATTAAGGGATTAAGGTTCTGGTAGCTGCAGAAACCTAAATTTTTGTCTAGATATTGTATTGCAAATGGTGAAATTAATATAGTGAAGGGTTGAGAGGTGTGACACCAAGGAAGGCTGGTTTTCTCTCGGTTAAGGGTCTCCAACGCAAATCTCTGTGTACTATGTGTATGAGCCATTGATTACTTTATGTATTGCTTAAGAGTCTATATGCATTGCTTTACTTCACAAGTTTAAAACTTACAATTTGGTTGTGAAGAAATTCTCAGGATAGTCGTTGCAAGATTCCAAAGAATGGAAAGCCCACCCATCGATCCTCTCAAATCAATATTGACAAATTGTATTTGTCTCCAAGACTGAGCTATAATTGCATTAGCTTCAACCCCTGCGCATTTTGATTCTTGTGGCAGTAAAATGTCTGGATTTTCCACTATGATACTATTTCGGAGAGTGCATTGCTTACTCCTCCCGTTGAGGCCCATAATATTCCATGATATAATCTTTATGATGAAGGTTGGGAAGGCATGGGGTGAAAATGCTCAGTGATCCGCTGGATCTCACCTGAGTTGACCATGAAGCTGCCCACCTCCTAAATGACTTGTTGGGTCTATTTTCATCCTATTCGTTTGTCCTCTCTTGAGAATTTATGCAGATCCGATAATGGGTCTGTGTGGATTCCCAATCCCACCCCACATCTGGAGGTTTCGCCCATATTAAAGTCAAGAAATACCTTGTGGGCCTTTTGAAACTATTTAGGAGGGAAGGAGAGCAGATCTTGCTTCCTATAGGCCTCTTTTAGGCCAACCAAATCTATTCATTCCAACTCTTGTTCATCTAGATCAACGTCCATATCACCACCATCGTCCTCAACATGTTCTTCTCTTGTTTCTTTTGGGCCAGGTTCAATTATAATTTGTTCGAGGACTAGGGATTTTTGAGAAGGCTTCCTTGCGGTTTTTGTCCCACTAGATGAAGTCGAAAAAACAGCTTTTATTTCTTGGTTCTTCGAGACCTGGTTGAGAATATCAAAGGAATTGTTGGTAGACGGAGCCTTATTCGCATTAACAACCGACTTCCTTGGCCCTTGGCTTCGTCTCCCTTGCACTTGTTCAAAGCCATCCTTGGCCTTCTCTCAGATCACATTTTTTTACTTTGGTGGGGCATTGAGGAGACAATCCCTGAAAAGATGACCATGCTCATGACATTTCCTACAACAAAAGGGGATATGCTCATAATATATTGTCTAAATCTACTCATTGTCCTGGTGTTCCAAAAATATTGAGCCTAGAAGGGGTTTTGCAATGTTCATATAGACACATATTCTCACATATGAGGTATAACACCCTTGCGTGGTTGCATCAACCACTTTAACAAAAATACCTAGTGTATTCTTGATTCCCTCCAATATTTCTGCTAGCCAAATCTCCTTTGGGAGCAAGTAGATCTTGATCCATACTGTGACATGAGTGAATTCTTCCTTTTACGGGCTAAAGTGCTCCATCCAGAACCTCAAGTAGAGGTCAACTAAGTTGATAAAATATGGGCCATTCTCAAATACATAATACTGATCTTCGATGTTGTGGAAGATTGTGGTAACGAATCCCTTGGATCCTAACTATAGATCAAAGTGTCCCTTCAACTTCCACCAGGATTTGATCCATCGGACTAAATCCATCTCCGAGGGCCATAATCCCAAAGATTTTCCTACGAGGGCATGGTCTTGCATGTACTGTGTGTGCTCTCTCATTCTTTTTTATCTTACTACATATCTTGGCGTCACGAGTGCTCTTGGAAATCATTTCCCAGGCTGCCAAGCTCGAGACACCTTTGGATGGGAGGGTTCAGGACTGATCTCAACAAATTTTCCCTTTTTGGATCCAGTTCCAGCGAAATGTCCTTGCATTGGTAGAGTCAGGTCAAAGGGAGGTCATGGGTTGCATGTGTCCTTCCTTTGTTTCTCGATCCATTGGCTACAACATTTCGGTATGAGGGGTCCCAACCCCCTCACCATACAACCTCATGGTTGTGGCCAAATTCGTGCATTCCCAATGCACGCAGATCCTACGAACCAACAACCTTGAGGGGTTCATGAACCCTAAATTGCGATTTTCTACAGAAACCTTAGCAGAGCTCTAAGTTGGTGGTTTATTTTCCCCTGACTACCATTCTATAAGTGAAGGGAAGTGCCTAATGAATTTCTGCAAAAATTACATTACGTTTAAGAAAATAAATTAATTTTTATCAAAATATAACACATAGATCAAGATAAATCAACCTACATTAACGAATTTGTATAACTATCTAATATTGGTTAACCAAAATTTCCTAAAACCTTTGTATTTAGGAACAATAAAAATAAATTTATTGGAAATTAGTGCACATCAAATTTTAAGTCATTACTTTAGTTGAACTTGATGAATGCTAAACACACTGATAAATAAACCATGGGGGAGAAATGCCAAAGGATATCTCTCTTGATAAAAAACATTTACCATTTTAGGGAATGGTAAAGAATATTGTCATCCTATTGTACCTTACCGGGGTAAACAAAGAGCATTTAACATTTAAAGGAACGATCAAGAGTATTGTCTTCCCATTATACTTTACTTGGGTAAACCACAGTCTTACTCATTGAAGGAAGATAACTACATTGCTTTGAAGTCTCGTCTCATGTTAAAGCTGATCAAAACATCTTTGGATTATGCATTTGTACACAAAAGGTTTAGTTATAATTCGTAATATATCTAAGTGCCGTTGATTATCATGAGTATGTTATTTATCGTTATTGGAACACTAGGGATATAAATCTTCACCATATGTTATTTATTGTTATTGGAACACTGGAGATATAACTCTTCACCATGAATATTCTTCTTCAAAGTTATGAAATCAAATCATTCATTTATTGTAATCATCCTTTATCTATTTCCTCCTATATGTGTGTGTCCATTTTCTCATTATGTGTATGTTATGTGTCTCACTTCTTTAGGTCTATACTTTGTTTGTGAGTAAAGTATGAATTAACATTGATACCAATTGGTATTAAAGTGTATCCCATTTCATTGGCCCAAGGCCAAGATCATTCTATCAACAATAGAATATTCCATTTGGGTTGGTATCAAATCCTATAACATATAACATGCAATAACCATATTAGGAGTTACATCTTATACCGATCAAGAAGTAGTCACAAAATAACAATACTTTACTTATAAATTCACCAATCATTTTTTTATAGTGCAACATATAGTCCTATCCTTTCTCCATTCTTTTGACTTGAAAACTCGCCACTAGTTATATGGTCTGCAAATGGTTGCAAGGCATACTAAAAGTTATCATGATAAATATAATTAGTAGGTGGGACCCCCTATAAGAGAAAATAAGTGAATAGTTTATTTTCAAATATTCCTAAGATGACAACGAATGCTTAAAAAGGAATTCAAAGGATAATCTACATTTATGATATGCACGACGATATTTTCCTTTCTCTAGTTTGATTATGACGTTTGCTTTAACTTGGTTGCATATGAAAGATTGAGGCTATACTTGTAAAATTTTAAAGGGTTCCTCGTACTGCATACACCTATGCTCATATAGTGTCATTGCATTTTGATTATGTCTTTGGGGCATTTATGTGTTATAACCACAAATAATGAATGTTTATTTTAAAAGGTTTGTTACATTCTCCCAAGTCTCAACACATTCCATGTCAAGAATTCAAAGGTATATATTGCAAATAACAATGAATACATGGCAACAAACATATATTATATGTCATATGAAGTGGTTATGTTCGAGCTTCATGTTATGAGATGGTTTTATATGAAATAATTTAAAGGTTGGAGTATAAAAAATTGTATAGCATGTGATATATGCATATGAGGTTTCAGTTAATGGTATGAAGTGTTGTTTGGGCTTCCATTCAAGTGTTGGTTTATGTTATACATTGGGTGCACCAACCAACGTATATCAATGGATTGCATTTGGTTTATGTCACAAATGTGGTTTAATAATGCAAATGCTAGTTGTTGAAATGGGTCGTCATTTGATGGTTATAATAATACGACAATTGTGATGTGATTTACATGGATATGGCACAAGAAATCCTGCACAGTTGGCATTTGGCCTTGTATTTGATTGGTTGTTATAGCACTCGTTGGAAAGGTGAAATGTGACATGGAAAGGGTTTTGATTGCATACAATTTTGGGTTAACATGAGGCCGCCCATGCATTCAATTCGCAAGGACGTGGGCATTAACCCATCACGTTACATATACTACCCTCATTTTTGAAGTTTGACATATCATTTTCACTGCTCTTGTGAGAAGTTACAGTCCAAACCTAGTAAGAAAGCTCAGCTCCGGTAGCTTGATAACTATTTGCACCCGCTTTTGGAAAGTATTTAAAGCGCTTGGTTACATGTATACAAACACCAACTAGTTTATTCATCAAATATATGATTTCTTTGCAATTATAATTTATTGTGGCTATGTTTGGACTAGTTTCGAGTATGTTTTTCTCCCATGTTCTCTTATTGTGTCGAAGAATATCTAAAATAAATCTTGATAACATTCATTTGTTCACTTTCCATATTTTTCACTGCAACATTATCATCCAACTTATTGTGAAATAACCCAATTGAATATATGTGGTAAAATGACCAGGGTTCGAGTTATCTCGGTGTTATTTTGGTTTTTGACAATTATAGTTTGACAAGAGATATTATGGTCGAATACTCAAGTTTTCTCAATTGTTTGTTGATTGGAGATGAGTAAATGAAGTAAATTTTGTGGGTTTGTGATATGTTTTTCTGAAGTATAAAACCCATTAAGTTCAATGCTTTGCCAGTCAATGCTCTATTAGTATGCCTTACACGTTTGATTTAGAGTTTTGTTGAATCTGGTTTTGAAGCTGCATGCAATTGTTTCGCCAAGCTAAAGGTCAGGTTTGAAACCTCGACCCGATAGTTTCCATAACAAAAGACTTTTCACTGAAGTTTTGAAAGTATCGTTGATAAAGGCTCGGATGTAAAATACTATTATATTGACTAAAATTTTAAGATATGGAAATGGTGACCTAGGTGTTGTTTTAATGATATATAATTCCAAATCTATAACAAACTGTATTGTTGGAGCTCAGTTTGTTGGCAAGGGTTTAGTTACCAAAGTATATCTCATTGAGTGAGATTATGAGCTTATACATGTGGGTTGTGAACATAACTCGTAAAGGGTTTTCAAATGTTCGAGTTGGACATTACCATTTTCTTTTTGTTGCTTGCCTATAGTCCCAGTCAACCTCTGATTTTAAAGGTTGCATGTGAACATAACTTGTTGTTTTTTCCAAGTTTGATTCTAAAGTTTTTGCTCTGTCCAAGTTTTGAACCCATGATGATGGTTGGTTTCAAAGACACACAATATTGGTGATTAGTTTATCCTCTATTTGTTGGGTTTCAAGTCTGTGTTTGTGACTGTATTTCATACAAAGTTACACTAGTGGATTATGATGCTAAAATCGAAAGTTTTATTACCCTTATACATGAGTTCGAATTCAAAATGACTCTCTTTATTTGCTGAGTTAATTTTGAGGCTCAAACTTTGGAAGATTGAATATATGATGATGGGTTTGCTTTCATGCATGGAACTCGAATTATAGGTTCTGATCGAGATATATATTATATGCTCAACACTTTTTATTCTAATGAAAGATATGAGCATGATTTGTTATACTAATTATTTATAAAGGCCTTTGTTAACTACAATAGTTTGAATCTTTGTGAGATGAAAGCTATTTCTTATAAAGGATTCATAAGCTAATGCAATCAAAGAATTAAGATACTAGTGAAGCTTGATATGCAAATGCATAATGTTAACCATAAAAACATTAGTGCAAAGATGGTTAGCTGGAAATTATCCAAAGGCTCTGATTAATCATAATAAAGGATAAGAAACAAAAGAACAGATTTTACTTGTTTGTTTATATATACAAGACCAAACCCCCTCATTATATCACTTTCCAGACATTATTCCACTAAGTCCTGAATCATATATCATTTTAATATCATTTCTACGTAATATAAATGAAAATGATTTTAAAAGAAAAGTTTGAGGGAATTTTGGCATGTACAATTTGTTTGATGATTACTTGACATCAATTTGAAAAGATAAATGAACATAAATTATGAGTTAAGAACAGATTGAAAGTAAATGAGTTTCAAGCAAAATTAATGGATTGAGAACATTATCATGCATTCCTTTCATTCATTTCACTTTTCACAAATTACAAACCCCTCGATCTCTCCCAAATTCATTATTCATCCCATGTTCTAAGTAATTATTAGTTTGTGGAGACATAAGTGAGGCATATTTTTGCAAAAGATGTATATATGCAGAGGATATTGCATAATTCTTGTTTGACTGTTCCCTTTTTCCTTCAATTTCCCTTTGTTGCTTGCATGCTTGATTGTTGGTTAACTCAGAGCCATCATTAAATTATTTGTTTTGCAAGATAATATTTGATGTTTTATTAGTTTTACATTATATATACTAACTAAGTCTTTATGATCATCTAGATGGATTTCTTTCGCAGAGGCAGTTGTAACAGAGTAAACACAGAAGGACAACCTCACATAAAAAATATAATTTATGAATTATATTATGATAGTACTTTTATTTCACTTTGACTGTTGGATGAATTCACACTTATTTTTGGGGCAGCAAACAACTTGATTTATTTTTGGCATAACTATGTTATTTTGGGAGGCACAAGTGTATTTATGGCATGTTTATTTTGGGTTGTTGGATGCGCATGTGTTTTATGATGATGGGATGGCATGGTATGCATATTAAAATTATGGAGGAACAAGAGAATATTGAAAATTAAACAAATAAAGAGATACATAGGGGGTCCCCACCTATTAATTATTAATTATTAATTATTATCCTTTATCATTATTTAATAAAGTTGTCCTATGTTACTAAAATTATTTATCCTACTAACTAAAAGGTAGCTGGACCACTTGAACTAACTCATTGAAGAATAAAAGAAGAAGGCAAAGAAGTACAAAGGAAGAGAAAATAGAGAGGCAATTATGAGAAAGGTTTGCGCTTGATCTCAAGTGAGATTTCATTCAATTTTATTCATTCCTGAGATTACATGAGAGATGAATCCCCTTGTTGATAGTAATGTTATACTGAAGGTGGCAAGAAGAAGGACTAAGAAGCATAGATATTTGACATGCTTAAAAAGGTCATTCATTTGTCTTGATAGTATGTTAATTGTAATTTGATTTCTGAATTAGTTTTAAGTGTTGATCAAATTTATTTTGCAGAGTCAAGACAATGATGCATTTGTGGCTTGGTTGATCCAACATTTTTCTGGTCTTGGTCTTTTCTTTGAAGATATCAGTTGTCTTTGTGCGATGTAAAAGTCCACCATAGAATTCTAAGTTTAACTTTGGTCCTTACCCTTGCAGGGGTTTGTAAAGAAAGGCTTCAGTTGTAATTTGGAATGAAAATCAATAAAATCATCTGTTGATTTTGGTCTCCCTTTTGGATCCGTTGTATAATGTTATTTCATATTTGATTTCTTTAAAATTGTCTTTTATAAATCTATTTATAATTACATTACAACACTTTTTCTATTTTCTTTTTATTGAAACACTTAATTATAAAATTAGCATAAGGCCCATGTATTTATTGTTTGAGGGCTGATTGAATTTTTTTATTAGGCTATAAACACATGGTGATAATCTTGTCTATCTCACCTTAACCTTCCGAGATTCGAAAATGTTGGTATAAGGACTTCTATTCCTTTTCATCAACACATTCCAATGTTAATAAGAGTGCACGGTGTCTCCTCACTATAGCTAGGAAACCATGAAACATGCATGGTTTATTGAAATTACAATATGAAATAATAATAGACATTAAACAAATAGGTTTAGAAAAAAAAATGTTATGTATTACTTACATATTTTGCGATCAACCATGTTCTAGTTTGTCCAATCTCATGGATTAAGTATGTTTGTTTCTTAAGCCTTTCTTGTAAAACTATCACAACTCCAATTTGAATAGTTATATTTGTTTTTTTTTGCATCAATATCTTTTTGTTGATATTTTGATATTTTTGTTGTTACTATCACCTCACTTAATTCAATATCGGTTTCAAGCCAAAGAATGTGAGTGGGTTAGTGAAAGCAAGGGGCTACTATTGTCCCCACTAGGGTTTGAATCCTAAGAAAAGTGGCATGTTTTCTCCTCATGGCCTAACGTGCTCCTATAAGAGATTAGTTGATTAGTTGAAGTCATTGTAGACTGTAACTCAAGCCACTAGTCACACACCCCTGTAAAAGTGCATGGAAGAACCACCTCTTGAGGTGGTTAGTGCTTGTCACTTAGTAAAAAAAGTTCACTCAAGTTTCCACATTAATTTCAAAGTAAAATGTGCATAAATTAAAATTCTTAGTGACTTGCATTTTTTTTCTCATCTCATTGTTCTTGACGTTTCAAGTATGGAAAATTTGATCCATTGAGCCTAATTCCTTTCTACCATTTTCTTGCAGTATTAGACATACAAATTATCGTATGATTAAATATTTCAATGACAATGTTATCGTGGACTGACAGTTATGACTAATCCCTCTTATGTGCAATTTGGAGTTTATATTAGGCATCCTATCATTTTGGTGGTTCCCTGTCTGGTGTTTGAAAGTTCACACAACCTCCTCGTTGATTTCATTCTCAAAGATTTATTGGCTCACTGTCTCTCTACCGCTCCATGTCTTATGGCGCAGAGGAGGTGTGCCATTTCCAAGGAGTAATTTTTCCGATTATTGTATGACGTTGAAGACCTTAAGATGTTGACCTAGGCTCTGCAAGTTCGAATGGTTGGTCTCTTGGCTCAAGTAATCTCTATTATGGAATTATTCATTCAACACCGAAAATCTATGGAGAATCTACATGATGAATGTGGATCATTGTGCACTCAATTGGAAGATCTTCTGGCTAGCTCTCACCAAACTCGTTTTCCTTCGCCAACCTCTACCAGTTTGAATGTTGCCTCCTCTCTAGAGATAATTTTCAAACTTATCGACTTGAACTCTCCAGTTTTAGGTCCAATAATGGATGATGTCGGTATGAAGGTTTATCCTCCTGGTTAAAAAACAAATGTAGTGCTTTTTTTTCTGGTTTTGTTTAGGAGTTGTTTTTTAAGGTTTGCACGGTAATTTTTTTTGAAGGGGGTTCTCTCTCTGAACATATGTATTTTCTGGTCATAATTGGGCACAACGCTCCATTAGAGGCCTATGAGAGACTGGTTTTTGTAAGAAATACCCTTCTCTGTACCTTCACTATGTGCAATTTTAACACATCCTTTACTTAATATAAAATCTCCCAGTTTTAGTTAAAAAATAAAAAATAAAAATCGAGTCTTCTAGTGTTATGAATAAAAAATGGTGGAGATTTCTTGGCTTTTGTAGCACTTACACAATCATTTTTTTTTTGTAAATTATCTTCTATATTTATATTATAGACAAAAAATTATAGTTTAAGCATCCCTTGGTTTGGCATTGCCAAAACCAATCCTTAAGGTGTCACAAAATATGTTAACAAGCTATGTTCCACTTTTAATAATTGTTCCTGAGCATATTTTATTACTAGATAGTTGCATGTACAAATTTCTTAGCAAGGTTTGGGCTAACTATAGATTAAAAAAACTTATAGACAATTTGCTTGTAAGGTTCATCATGGGCCAAAGTAAATTTACCCTGATTTGCATGCAGGAGTTGCCATTTGAGTTGATTGGTGCTAGTAGGTGTCTTCCTTTTCCTTTCGTTCTCCAATCTCAATGGGATTTGAGGAAGTCCCTTTGTCATGCAGTGTCATTTGTTTCCATTCCTACTATCCCTTGCTTTGTTCAATTCTTGAATCTAGTGTCGAATACATACTTGCCTAGAGCCTCAAATTTCTTGTCCAATAGTTCATATTGTTTTTCCAGGTGTTCCAATTTCCTTAGAATCTACTATTGTGATGTGGCCCTGTCCTCAATAGCTCGTGCTATAAAAAACTTGATTGTACATAGAAGATCAATCTTTTTATATAGTTTGGTATGCCGGGTTCTTGAAAACCTATGATCCTCCACCCATATAGCAAACTCAGCCTTAATTTGTTCTTCGATTATGGCATTCTTTCTTTGACCGATGAGCACTTCAAAATAATGTATTACTTTTTGAGTTTTAGGAGTGGAAATAGATTGGTAAAAATACTCGGTTTTGCAAGCTTCCTTTCGAGCATTCGTCATATATTCCTATCTTTTGTTTGGTCTGCCAACGTTGACATTAATTTTCCTTTTTTCGAATTTGTTATGCTTGTTGAAGTTCGAGTTGCAGTCTGTTCCTCTATTCTTCAACCCCCACTTCATGCTTAGGGTAAGAGTGAGAGCGTCGAGATATGACCTAAGCAATGCCCCCCAAGTAGACCTAAACCCATATCCCGAAGAAGAGGCCTCCCTCGATAACACAACAAAGATAAGAAAAATAACAGATAGAGGGAATACCTGTCTACCCACCTTCAAGCAAAGCCATTACAGAGATGAAGAAGTGAATTGGTAATTTACAGGATTTACTCCTATGAGTCCCACGAGCCCAAATCTCTTATCTCGATGGGCTACTAACCAATTGAAGCCACAAAGGACTAACAATGAATCACTACCCAAAACAATTTGTAAGCTCCCTCAATTATCAAATTGAATTAACCAAGGTGAAAATTTTACCATGTAAACTAACCACCATTTCCAAATTCCCCATTCTAACTTGAGGTTGTCTGATTTTGATTCAAATGGAATGGGTGGCTCTTTAATTTTAACAGTCGGTCATCCTTTGGTACTCACATTAGACCCGAGTGCCCCTATTTCCATGATAATTTCCAATTGTTCCATGAATCTGTGCTCATCGAAACATTAACCTCCCTCTAGACAACATGAGATCGCAATGAAGTCATGTACTTGCCTTGCTCCTTTGCTCGATCTTTCCATCATATCAATTTGTCCTCGTTGATGTCCTTTCTTACCACATTGGGGGCATCGTGTTCTATGGTGATACCACCACATACAAGAACAAGTTATCATCCTTGTTGATTCTGTTGTAGTCATATTTGAGTTGTTTTGACTCCAAATATTCCCACTATGTCGTGATTTCCTGAGTTTTCATTGCCACGGCTTCATTAGCAAGTTTATCTGCCAAACCATTAGCTTTTCTACGAACATAGAAGGGTGTGATACTCGCAATGAAGTGTGTGAAGTTGGAAATCTTCATGATCTTTGGTGATAATGTCCAAATTGAAGAAACCGTGTCTAGGTAAGAGCCTCCTAAAATTTGTGTAAGAGCTTGGAATATCATTGTTGAGTCCCCCACCACAATGAGGTTGTTGTAGCTAAGTCTTGGGCTACCTGCAATCCCTTCACTAGGATATCCATTTCAATTGCATTATTGATACTATCAACCAACTGGACAATGCAAATGCATAGAATTGAACCCATATCATCCCTAAAAACCCCTCTTACTCATGTTGGCCTCGAGTTGCCCTTGATTTCACCATCAAAGTTTAACTTAACGAAGCCTCTTGGAGGCCTTGTCCAAAAATATAGGGAGAACTTCTGAGTTATAGGATTTCACCTAACAGGTAAGAAGGGGAAATGTTTGAGATTCCATTAAGCGAAGATGATTTTCTCCACCCCTTGAAGATATTTTGCCTCCTCCAACCAATGGAATGAATCAATGGATCCTCGGATGCTTGTGTGAGTATTGTGCCACACATCTACATGCTTTTGTATTGTTTATTGAATATTCTTTGGTTGAATTATTTCCATACTTCCCACAACAAGAAACCTAGGAACACATTCCAAACTCTATTAACAATTGGATTAATGAAGGGGGACTGTCGCCACTTCTCCAAAGTCTGTAAAATATTTCCCATGATCTAGTCAGATTGTCTAAATATGGCTACCCCTCTATCCAACAACATTGATACCTCAATGCATGCATTGAAGATATGTTTTGTTATTTGTTCTCCTTCTTTGCATAAGATGCAGATTGAGGGCCCCATGAATCCTCTTCTAAGAAGCACATCCCAGGTTAGGGTCTTTTCGAGGCTAAAAGGCAGAGGAAGGAAGAGACTTTGGGTGAGAGCTCAATATTCCAAATGTGGTGCTATATATGATCTGTAAACTGACGTGGATATTCCACAGGATAGTTCATCACAACAAATCTAATAAAATATTGAAATATTTATTATGAAGGTTAATTTCCTTTAGATCTCAGATTCTTTAATCATTATTTTTCTGCTTAAAATTTATGAAATAGATGAAATGTGAAAAATATAGAACATAAATAAATAGTCACACACCATCCAAAAATAAACACAAGATATGACCAGAAACCTAATACAGGAGAAAACCCAAATAGAAGGTGAGGCCACTTTGTTCTCTTTTCTTCAAATGCAAGTACAAAGAAAGAGGCACTCTCTATCGAGTTGCTTTTGACAATATGGCATGTATGCCTGCTACAAAATCTCTCCTCCTCTGTTATGCTCACATAATACCACTCTCAGATGTTTTTCTTAGCTATGGAACAGGATACAATGCGAAAGAATGGAACCCCTTTTCCTTCTAGCAACCCTGTATTTAACATAGACTCATAATCGTCTAGGGTTAGGATATCGACTTCCTCGACCCTCAATTAGTGATCAGGTTGGACCTTCTAGAATGTTCTAGAAAATTGATTGTGTGTCTAGCTGCACACGTTTAAGTAATGGGGGTTGATGTGGCATCCACTTGCACCATGGTGATCAATACAATAGGTCAACTTGCTAGAGGAATAACTTCTGCATACAAACTCTGATTGAGGCAATTCTTGCACCATTGGAAATGTCTTAGTGTGTAGAATATAGACACTTACTCCATGGTAAGGTTTGGACCATAAAAAGGTGTCGTTTGATGCCTCAAAATGGCTATGGAATATTTCAAACATTTTTTTGGACCCAAATTTCCAAATTGGGTCTAGTCGCTAAAATGGCTCTACAAGTTGATTCCTACATTTTTTTTCACCCATAAAGCATCGAGATAGATGAAAAACAATATAATGATCCAATCTAGATCAATATACCATCTTCATCCTGAAAGGTATGGTTATATTCTAAGGAATAATACTACCTGACGTTGAAGTTGTCGTCCCCCCTATGAACCCCACCTTAAGATATTTGGACCCCTATGGACTTCAATTCTTTTGTAACTTAGGCATTTCTCCATGGACAAAATGGAATCCAAATTGTGAACAATGTTTTGATTCATATTAAGCTATATGATGTGACTATATCCAATAAAATCAAGATAGAATGGCATCCACAAAATTGAGCGTGACATGTAACCACAAAAAATAAAGAGTTTATCATTCATTCAACCATTTTACCATACCTATGAAACTTTATATCAAGTGTTGGTAACTTAGAGATGCAATTATATTTCAAGAGACACATCCATCATTCAGATGTTCATCATGAAATTATATTATATTATATATCAAACCTTGCAAATCATATTTCATTTAAATATCATATTAAATGTGTCATAAGACCATGAGCCTTGGAAGGCTTATCAACCATAAGATGAAATGAATTTTAAAGCATGTTTGTATGTTAAATTTAGTACCAACTAATAGGTGAAGTATCCATTAGTTCAATGTTGTTATAGATAAGTCTTAGGACACCATAGTAATAGACCATGTTTCAGTGAAATAATGGATGTATTCCAAGCAATTTAAAGGCACAAAGATTGCTCATTAAACCAACAATCCTAAACATGTAATGAGATCATCACATATATAAATATACAGTCCATTAATGAGATCAAAACTAAGTGTACCAACAAGTAAATGAATGGAGAAGACCCCAAACCTGAAGAGTTAATAAAGCGCTTGTGATTGAGTGGACTGCTATGAAACTTAAGTGTTGTTATGATATACACCAACAACGAATTAAATGAGACACCAGACTTAAAGGTGTGTTGAACATGTGTGTAAATGGTTTATTATGAAGTGTGTTCCATGCACAGACTCATCAACAATATAGTATCAATGTTATAGATCCAAGGAAATTCACCAAGTTTTAGAAACCCTTCAATCACAAGTTTTGAACCATGAAAAAGGTTGAAAAATGCTTGATTTGGTTTGCTCATCCACTAGGTTGTTCCATTAAAAGTAACATAGATTTGTTATATATGACTGTTTAGACCATCAAGACATCAAAACATTGTTGATTTGTGAAGAATTATGACAAGTTGTTAGATCCTTCACAAATGCCTGAGAGAAAGCAAGCTAAAAGAAAACTTATGCCTTGAATTACAATGTGTGTTTTCTAGCTTTAAATATGAAATGACATAAACTCAAGGAGAGATTTAGATCAAGCGCACTAGAATTTGTTTATTATGAGACTTAGATCCATTCATAAGATAATGAAGTTAACCAAGATCCAAGATGCATTTAGATAGTTAAACAATTATGAAGGCATCTACTAGCTAATTCATGTCAATCGTTAATGAATATATTTTTTTTGGACATAAACGATTATATTATTAAAAACAGTGGCAAGCCACTGGGTCCTTTACATCGAGAGTGAATTCTATCACTCAAAATTCAAAATCCTGGATACGTTACCACATTACTCAGATTACTTCTTTTTAATAGCTATTTCAGCGAGCCAGATCGGCTTCGCGTCATTACATCTTTCCATTGGTAGACATTTTTTTTCTTTTTTGTTACGACCTGCCATTCATTGCTTTGACCTTGGTTATGAATTTCCGGTTGAGCTTGCGCTTCTTCTGCCTCAGCAATATCGGCCCAGCTTGAGGCTTGCTGGGTTGGGCTTGAAGACCTGGGTAGAGCTGCTTCCGCTGGGTCTTCCCCCTTAACAGGTTCTTTGGGGACGGAGACGGATTCCCCTTCAGCTTCTGACGGCGGGATCTTTGCTTCAACTTGCTTCTCTGGTTGTGCTCCTGTCCACCAAGTGGGCCTTTGGCTTCGGGGTGATCTTTTTCCGAATGACTTCTCACAGTTCCGGGCTATGTGCCCTGTTTCAAAACATACCCTGCATCTGAAACAAAGGTTCTCAAAATCGATCTTCTGGGTCCAAGAGTAGTTCTGTCCGAGGAGGATGATTTCTGCTGGGAAACCCTTGTTGAAGTCCATCTCTACACAGACCCGGGCAAAGGTGGAGTTGATTGGGGCAGCTTCAGGGCTATTGCAGAGAAATTTCCCTATGCCATTTCCGATAGATTCAAGAGATTTGTGCCCCCGGAAGTGGAGGGGAAGTGACGGGAGACACACCCAGACTGGAGCAGAAGAAATGGAGGCCATGGCTGGATCAAAGTCAGGGGTCCACGGCTACACGGACAACCCTGCTCTTCCCCAGAACCATGACCTGGAGCTGGAAACCAAGTCTCTTTCATCAGATGAATCAAAGATAGCTGCGAAGAAACCCTTCGCAAAGGGGCAGACGAAACCTCACCCACAAGAAGCGGGGACCATTCATAGTCGATCCAGGAGCGCAGATCAACCAGACTCGGCCAGAAGCCATTGAACCTGCAAACCAGGGCAATCTTGTTGAGCTGAGAGGAAAACACCAGTGCTTCCTTCGGCATCTGGATAGAAACTGTAGGGGCTTCAACAATCGAAGTATTCGGAGCAGAGGAACCCCCTCGAAGGGAGGCCATATCCTTGAAAGAAGCCCGTCCTGCACGTCCCATAGAGGGACCTTGATCTGGAAGGGGGAGGGCGGAGCAACCCCCGTCGGGCTTGGCAAAAGCGTCTGAAGAGGCGCGAGCAGGAGCAAGGGGGGCGCCGGCCACCATGGGGAACACAACCATGAGAGGGGGCGCATCAGCCACTGGTGCAACCACAAGGGAGGACACATCCGCCATTGGGGATCTGCTAACGGGCGGGAACGAGCCTGAGATGCCTGGAACAGGTCGAGAGGAGGCCAGCGGGCCTGTGGAGAAACTGCAAGACCAGGCCGAAGCCCTAAAAAATGAACCCTCACCTTCTCTATCGCCACCGCTCTGTATATACACTTACTCTATTCTTACGCGTCGGTTCCTCTTTTATTTCAATCATTAATGAATATTACTCTTAAGCAAATATTAACATAAAATAATTCAAACCCTAACTAGATAGGAAAGGTTAGCTCCAAGGTTTGAATCTATCAATCCTTTTCAAGATTAATCCATTAAACCCTAGATTGCTTGTAAAATAATTTTTTTTTAAAGGAAGGAAAATTTGAAAATTGGGATAGTTAGAAAATAAATCAAAAGCCTAGAGCCTCCATTGGGCATGGAATATTAACTAGCTCTTGAGTATATGCCCCTTTCTCCTTTGATTATTTAAGTATCCATCCATATTCTTGGAGAATAGTTGGAATTCATCAATCTAGGGTACTTAAATCACACAAATTTCATAGAGAGGCTAAAGTAGTTATAGATCTAGTCGAAGCAATGCAATTTAAAAAAAAATAAAACACAAGTCCAACTAAGAAATTAAAACCCTAGGATATTCAATCTCAATACTACAACTTGGATTTAAAAATCCACAAAGAGATAAAATCAAATTTCTTCATACATTATTTGCTTTGTTTACCTTGCATTATCCCTTTCTTTAATGAGATTTGCATGCCAAAACCCCTCTAAATTTATCATAGAGAAATATACACAATAAAGTAAAGAAGAATACACTCCAATATTGAGCAAACATGCCTTCTTATTCCATTTCCAACCATGCCAAATGAGAGTGGCGCCCTCCTTAAATAGGCATAGGCCTTCTCAAAACCATGAGCTACAATGAAACCATGTGCTCATACCATGTGATGGGATAAAACCATGAGCCAACAATGTGCTCATGCAAAACCATCAGCTAAAACAAGAGGCACCCTTAATACCATGTTCAAGCATAGAGGCTACATTAGTGTGCTCAGACTCATCTTGTTAAGAATAAAGGGCAACAAAGTGTGTTTTTGAAACAACTTTAATGTTATGGAAATCAAAGATCATAGAGCCATCTTCCAAGAAAATGCTAGAGACATTGTTCCTATATAATCTGTGCTTGGCCTAGTTATGGAAAAAAAAAAAGTATTTTTATCACCGACCTTGAGCCAAAGACTTGGCGATTTTAGCCTCCATAGTTCCTCCTCTTCTCTCACATCCCTTTGACATTTAACTTGCAGATTTAGATCTTCCTTTTGCAGTTGGGCCATGACTTCTTTGTGGTCTTTTTTTTTTTGAAGAGCATATAAATTCTCTTTTAGATCCTTTCGTTCCTTATCTTGCAGGGTGTAGAGAGATTTGGCCCATTGCTTTAGGGCTTGTTTAACCGAGATTAAATTTTTCTCCCAAACATAGATAGGGGTACTACGGATCCAAGTCTTCAAATTCAAATCAATGAGGGTTAGTACTTCAGGATGACTAAGCCAAAGAGGATTGAAACAGAAAGGAAGGGGCCATACTCAAGAAGATCATGAAGGATTAAGGATATGGGTTTATGATCAGATGTAAAGGAAGGGAGAACAAAAGATTTCATAGAGGAATTTGAAGAAAAGGAAGCTATTGTGAATTAGAAAGCGGTCCAGTATGGCAGTGATATGTCCGGGGCCGAATCTCATATTTGACCACGTGTACCTTCCTTTTTGGGGCTTTATGTTCAATAAGTCCCACTCCTCTATAATGCCCTCCAAATTTTCTCGAAAGGGATCCCTACAAAGGAATCGCCTTTCTTTTCGAGCTATTTTTGATGATGTTAAAATTGCCAGCCACAATACAATATTCTGTATAATCAGTGTCATTTAACCTTTGTAACTATCTCCAAGACTCAATTTTCTTAATTTGGTTAGTTGACATGTATATATTAATCACCACATAAAATTTATTCTATTGGTTACATCAAAATTTAGATAAAATCCAGTGTTGGGAGCTCACTAAGAAAATCAAACTTACCTCATAACTACTCCAGATGGTGCACAAACCCCTAAAGGCACCTCTTGAGTCAACTGTTAGTGATTCACTATATTTCCAAAGTCTTATGAAAGATTTTATTACTTCATCGACACACGATTTGGTCTCTTGGATTAGGAGGATTTGGGGCTTTTCAGATCTGATTAGATCCCTAAAAAAGAATAATTTTGGGTTGCTTCCAAGACTCCTATAGTTCTAGAAGACCAACTTGATTATTTTGGAGGGATTGAAGGGGAACCTCCTTTATTTGTTACATTTCCTCTAGGGTTTTTGGAAGACTTCAAACCCATTATCAATTTTTGGATTGTTTGTTGGGATCCTAGGATAATCTATTTGTTTGCTTGCTCCTCTCGAACAATACAAGAAGCTTTTCTCCTCGACCCGTGTGGGATATTTTTCTCTAATTCCTTGTCCTTGAACACTTCTTATCCCATGCTTTCATTTTCCGAGCTATATTTTACCTGTAAGAAATCTACTTTCGCGTCCTTAATTTTTTTTTTTTCTTTAGCTCTTAAATCTGAAAGGGAAAGGGAGGGATTTCGAAGAGAACTCGCTTCTCTTCATGTTGTTTGATGAGACCAACACTTTATTGAGGAAAATCAACCAACAGATGGACCGAAGGTTGCTCCTCTTTTGGTGACTCACCCAAGAAAACTACAAGTTCTTCCCTAGAGGCTTCCATGACTTGAGATAAGGAATCAAAACTATTTTTTGTTGTGATATTTTTTCCCAAACGAAGATTCCCCAAGTCCCCTTGCTTGAAAGAGGAGTGTTTCAAACTAGAGGGGGTTGAACCTCTTGTGGTAGAGGGAGTCTGTCAGAAGAAGCATCCATGATCGAGGAATTTTGTGACTGTTTGATGGGCCAACTACAACTTGGTTTTTGGAGCCATGAGAGCCATACTTATTTGTGACCTCTTACCATTGATCCTCCTTGCTTCCCCCTGTGTAGTGGCCAAGTCTATTTTTTTGCAGTTTTTCACAAAATGCCCATACTCATGGCACACTTTGCATTTAAAAGGGAGATGCTCATAGTGAAGTTGTTGAGCATGTTGCTAGTTATCCAACAAGATTAAGATTGCTTATGGAATCCCTTTCTCCAGGTCAACTTCTACACATATTCCGGCACAAGAGAAAATATTTTCTTTTGGCTCTGTACAATCTGTATGTATTCCAATGGAATTTCCAATACACTAAAGAGCATCATCACTCTAGCAACGAAGAGGGATATGGGGAAAATAGACCCAGGTAGAGACAACATAGGGCACACCATTTTCTAGGCTGAAATCCGGAGTCCACTTGTTTAAATACATGCCTCTAGCACCTAAGAAATATGGTTCACTTCGAAAACTCAGATCCTGATATTATTTGAACTCAAACAAGAAGGAAAAGAAACCCCAACCATGGAAAAATTGATTCAGAGAACTATTGATCAAGGGTTTCCAAATTCTCTCCATCCATGATCCCACTTTTCTTGGAGAAGGCCATATACCAGTGAACCAACCGATGAGGCCATGATCTGATAGGGCCAAATCTTTCTTCCAATAAAAGGAGGGGGGAAGTGAGACCTTTGTCATATAATCCAATTTCTTCACAAATTCAGAGGGTTGAGCTTTCACATTCTTAATAGAATTGACAACCATGGCTTGGAAAGCCAAGGCAACAACAACACTCTCCAAGAGGGGGATTCCCACCCCTCCCAACAACAACACTCTCCATACCACGCAAAGGTAGAGAGCTAGGGTTTCAAGAGCACATAAGATCGATCGTGCACTACTTTGGTGGATAAAAAATAATGTACATATTGGGCCATTGCATTTTCTCTC
>ML789043.1:137625-193816 GCA_009831015.1 Picea engelmannii | reverse complement strand
TATGGTGTAATGACCATTATTAAAAGATAATCCATTCCTATTTCAAGTTTGGAAATTGTGTCAGTTTTGAATACTTGTCCTAAATTGTATTTTCCAACCTGGTCATACAAAGCCATTTACTATGTTGTTCTCTAAAATAGAGTAAGAACTCATGCACTAAAATTCATTTTAAATTTGTGTTCAACCTATCCTCATGTCATTCAACAACTTCCATTTTTTTTATCCTTTCACTCCCATGACAAATTTAATGTAAATCTTATTCATTGAACATCTTGTGAATAGTTCTATTTGTGTTTTATTTGATATGCAGTGTATAATCGTTACACGTTAGATGACTATTGAACAAAGAATGACTTGTTATGATTTTAGATGAGATTTTCCAGTTGTGGATCAAGGGGATAGTGGAGAGGACAAGGGAGAAAGACAAATTCTTTTCGACAAGAAGGAAGGAATAAAAGGATTAGGTTCTTTGTTGACTTTGATGCCAACTCTAATGAGTCGAGTCATTTGGAACATACACGACACCTTTTATTGGGTGGAACACAAGCCTTGCCTGATCCTTTGAGACATTCAAATGTACCTCTGCAATCCCATCCCAATATTGCTAACATTCCTCTGCATTCACAATCTGACCCGACCAATGATGAGTGGGAAACAAACCAAAACAAACCTATTTCGGGGAATGCAAAATGACCCAGTGTGCATGAAAATAACCCTCAACTTGAAATTGATGTTGCTTATCTTGCTCCTTCTGCTAATTTTCTCACTCAGAATCATCCTTACATTGAAATTGAATCCTCTTCTTTGAATCTACCTGCAGATAAAAAGGGAAAGAAGCCTATGAAAGAATATTCAAGTTCATAGACCTTGAAACTTGCTTCTTTCCACTCCAAGGCTAGTGCGAAGGAGTTACAAGGAGAAGATAGGTGGGGAATTTCTCACTTAGACATGTTTTAGTATTGATATTTTATGTTGATGACATTTACAATGACGTGGATAAAACTTTGACTTGGTTTGACATTTTTAAATTTTGGCTTTTAAAGACATTTTGTTTTATGTCATAAATTTTGGAGGGACAAGGTGTTAATATACATATATATTTTGTCTTCATTTCAAATTATGATCGCAAGTGGTGCATGATTCCTCATTTCATAAGATTTATTTGGAATGATTAGACGATATAAGATGTATTCCCTTATGAAAATCTAGTGGGGCCCCTGCCTACCTCTTATATATATATATATATATATATATATATATATATATATATATATATATATATATATATATATATATATTTTACATATATCCTTCCCTCTTATTTAACTACCCCATTGACTCCTAATTAGTCTTTTACTCTCGTAAAAGAAATATTAATTTATTTAGACAGTTGAACTAAATAATTGTTTAAGGAAGATACAAAAAGAAAGGAGGAGATCAATAAAGGACATTACTACATCACATGAGAGTTATGTTAAAGCTTTGAGATTTTTTTTTTTTTTTTACAAGAACTGTGAAATATATATTAAAAAGTGTGGATAAATCCACTGTATTACAAAAAAAGGGCCATTAGAGGCCTTCGAGAAGTAAATACTTTGAAGCTTGGAAATACTAAAACAAAATTGGTGTTCATGGAGTTTCCACCTTCCCTAGCTATCCTGCATTGATTGTATTTCGCAGAATACAATCTATAAAATACTCCGTTGATATATATCGAAAAGCAAAACATGACATCTGAATTTTAAAAGAACTCAACTACCTGGTTCCATTTTGATCTTTGAATGACCTTGTTGCTCCCAAATTGAGCCTGGATGGGGCTCGTTGAGGTCAGAAATTTGGTTGACTGTGACTGAGTTTACATTCTTGGACGCTCCCTGGGTGCTTTCCAGTGTGCTTCGCTGCTGATGAGTTCGTTCAAGCTGATCCAAACGGTGTTGCATTATCTCCATACTACTACACTGCTCTTCAATCTGACTCCTCTGGGCATAACTTTCATCTTGAAGCCTTGCAATCAATTGTCTGTGTTGAGAGAGGGTTTCCATTTCAAATGTTAGAGTGGAGTTGAGCGCTCCCATCTGAATTCACATCCTTTGGTAGCCCACACATTCCTCCTCGGTTTCCAGCTGACCAGAGCCAGTAAGAAGGCCTTTGACACCCTGCATATGTACTAGTGCTGATGCGCTTTGATTCCTCTGAGAATTGTCCAAGTTGCTAAGGGGGTCGCAAAGATTTAGCGAATTGGGATTTTTGTGTAATGGAAAAAAGAAATGCGGAGCCGAAATCAATAGAGACCACTGGGTTAAGGTCTGAGCGGAGCAAAGACAAGGCAGAGGGCGAGGTGGTGGGCGATTCAAGGAATAATGGGGGGGATCCTAGAAATTCTGGGAGGAGAAACTTTGAAAGACAAACAATAAATAGCAGCCTAGGGAGTAAAGGGAGAGCACTGGTCGGAAATGGCTTACCAAAACCACAAATAGACTTTTCCCTTGCAAGGACGAGTATTGGCCGAAAATCCCCCATGTAACAATTAATGTTGAGTTCATGCCAAACATAAAGGTCACATAATATACCTGGTGCGATGTACCTGAGGCCTTCATGTCCATGGGCTTGGGTATGAATCTAACGTCACCTTGACAAATTACATGCGCGTTTGGGCTGCTGCATGCATGATCCATTTGTGTCAGAGCCTTCATTCCTTGTTTTCCCATGAGTTCGAATGGACAGAATAACTAGCCAGCCGAAACCATGATGAAGCCGTCACATAAGTTGTTAACCACGACTCTACTTGGTTGGTGAGACGTCGAAATCACACTTGCCACCCGTCTGCTCCACCATTCCCCACTATTGTTGGCCTGCTTCACCTACTCCACGTGCCTGATTCACCTGTCCTCTTTTGCGCTGGAGCTCCAATAAGCACCATCTCTAACCTTTGCGCATTGGCTCCTGGTAATGTGATGCATTAGGTTAAGGGGGCTAAGGCTTTAACATCCTCCATGCCTAAGGTTCCAGGAGGTTTCCCAATGGCTTCATTTGCCAATTTATCTGATGTCGTGTTATTTTCCCTCAGAATGTGAAAGAATGTTGACTTGAGGGACTTTGGGTCAACTCTTATTCGATCAATTATTCTTTTCAGGCTCAATTTTTTTGGGTCTGTCCCCTGGACCATCATCCTTATGACTGTCTTGGAGTCGCCTATAACATTCAGATTGGAAATTTGGCAAGTCTTTGCTAGTTGGAGGCCTTTGAGTAATGCATAAGCCTCTGCTTTATTGTTGGTGTCTTTCCCGATATTCCAGTAGTAATTTAAAATTATTTTTCCTCCGAGTTCGTAGAGAACCCCCACGCACCTGCCTCCTCTAAGCTTCGAGAGCTTTTACCAATGATCATCTTTTACCGTTTCTAAGATTTCTCCGAGTTAGTCTGCTTTGTTGCAGGGATTTACTTGAGAATTGACAAAGAAAGGCAGGGATATTGATCTTGTGGTCTTGCCCCTTAAGGTTATTTATTTTTCCGTGATAGTTTGCACATATTGGAAGTTCTAAAATATGTTCAATTCTAATTAGTGACACATTTTGCATAATTTAACTATGTGCTTCAGATCACTTGAGGTGGTCCGAGTTTGACCGTGGGATTTCGTTTTCCTTTTATGGCACTTAGTTGCCTTTGTATGTATATTTTTTTTACATCTAAGGCTTCTAAGGATATCTTTGGTCAAAGTCGTCATAGATAATTGTAAAAGCATTTAGCTCAATCCATTGATTGGTTATATAAAAGGATCATTGCATATTTTCCCTCATTGTTGGCTCTTATTTCTCAAATATTTAACTTCATTTGATGCTTGTATCTTCAATTTTCTTGTTATTATTGTTGTTGTTATAAGTTTCAGTATTTAAAAAAATTTAGACACATTTTTGTACATTTCTATTTTGATATTGTAATATTCTCTTTATCCGTTTTATTTATTTTATTTTATGCATAGCTAAAGCTAAAAGACAAATATAAATAAAATATATTACAAAATCAAATTACTCTTAAGTCAAGGCTCGTCTTGTTAGGAATTTTGATTTTCAGTCTTAGGCTATAAATGAAGGGTGATAATCCCACTTACCTTGTCTAGCCTAACAAGGTATGAAGTGTTTTGTGAGAAACATTATAGTTTCTAGCCAATAGATAACTGCCCCTAAAGTTGGACGCCTTAAAAAATGTGCTAAAATCACCTCTTAACCACCCACATGTGTGAGAATATTCCTCCAAGCGGCTCAGGCATGCTCCATATGCTAACAAATGTACAATTTGTTGGCATGGACACCTCAATAATGATGTGGCATCCTTGTCATTATCCATAGTGCTGTCATGGATCCCAATAAAAATTTGCATAGATCACAATGTGACTAGATATCACTGAATATAGGTACACATATCCTAATGTAGGCACATAGATCTTGAGGCATAGTTCACAGATCCCAATGTGGGGTATCGACCTATAATGACACATCAAGCTTCAAAACAAGTAATTAGGAAACAAACATCAAGTAATATCCTCTAACAACATTTTAACAAAGGTTAATTTTATAAATTGCCTAAGTTTACCATGGTGGGACAACTTTTACCCCTATTACATGTGTCAATGCCTAGGAAAAAAAGGTATCTCCTAAGTAATTTTGTTAGAGATATGCGATTTTGATGAATAATTGATGAAAAAAGGAAGGGAAACTTTATATTTTCACACTCAAAGTCAATTTTAATGATGTATGAAGTCTTTTACTGGTCGAACTAACCTTTTTGAGCTAGGAATATTCATTTTTAATACTTGTAATTGAGAGGGAGCTTGGCTTAGAGTTACCACCTCGACACCTTTTATTACCCCTTTTTTGCAATTTTCTTTAATTTTTCCTAGTCCTTTTTCTTTAGATATGCGTTTTGAGCATAGGACCTCGAGGTTGGACCTTTTTAATGAGGTGGCATGGCTCTAGCTTATTTATTTTTTAATTTTTAACACTATTGCTCTTTGCCTCTAGCCTTTTTTGGCTTTATTTTTTATTTTGGATTACATTTTTCTTCATTTAGACCTTGCTCGATAACATTTGATAACTCAAATATAAATAGAGATAGTATTTCTTTTAAGTATTTCTTTTATGAATGGGATGGTAGTGAAGGGAAATTATGGAAATCATTAGACGTGGTTAGGATATGGACACACTATTCAACCAGATTAGTAGTAGTACATCTAGTCCAAGACAACATTGATCTAAGAACAACATGTCCCCCCATGGTAAAACGAGAAAAAATAATAAAATTATTAGTGTTAAGAAGTGTTATAAGATATAAGTAATGTTAATTACTTTCATGACAAGTTAGAAAATATCACACCACTTCTAAATAAGAAACCCACACATGAAATCATAGCACATCAACTGAAAATATGAAGCATGAACACATGTCATTTGAAGTGTAAAACATAGGACCCGATATACCATGGTAGAGCTACCCGAAGGGGCTCATGGACAATGTCAAACTAGAAGGACTGGAAGATCAGGTCCGAACTGGTAGACATAAGTAGGAGAGCTCATCGAAGCAACACCAATGCACCTCAAAGAGGGTAGTCTAGAAGTAGTTTCCCTTGAGGGGGGAACATTTGGCTCCTACTCGAGGACATGCACTCTCAGAATAAGAGTGTATTTGAAATCCAAAGTATCACACCAAATCAATATCCTACACACATCCAATCTTGGGAAAACATGAGAAACAAGGTGATTCTACCACCCTGGAAAGCTACCATCAAAACTTTGCAGAAATACAAATTTCTCAAAGTCTAATAAAAACATGTACAAAAACATCTAACTATTCCAAGGTAAATGCTTGAAATTAAATTTATTCTAAGTAAAGCATAAATGAAAGGAAAGAAAACACACAAGCATTCTAAGTTAGTGTTTAAAAGAACTTATTCTTTGCTAACGTACTAGCTAACTAAGAAGTGTGGCTATAACACCCTGTTTTCCTGCATGACTGTAATTATGCTAAGACTTCATATAATATAATTATGAAGCATGTAATTGTGTTTTGATTAATGAAAAACATCTGACAATTGATTGAGAAGGAAAAGACTTGAGTATTAGCCATGATATCACATATGGTGTTATACCACAATTTGCCACATCATTTGCACTTGTGAGATGGCTTAGTCCTTATCCATGGCTTGCAAACTTAAATCCCAACTTTCCTAATATTTTTTTTTTTAAAAACAACACTTTTATGTCCATCTGCGAGTCACCCTTGTGCAAATCGGTGATGTCCGCACCTTGCTAGTGTGCAACTCGGGGATGCCCTAAAAAATGTGAAAAAAAAAAATAATTTCTTATTTTCGGGAGGGGATTTCGATTGGGCACATTGCTAACCTCCCCTGAGCCCGTACTCAACGGAATTAAACCACCTCAACCTCTTGAGGATGGTATAAAGGAACCTTTGGTGGAATGGATGAGGAGGACAACCAAGGTGCAAAGTTATGTTGTTGAATCTGCAAGCTTCCCTATCGCCCTTCATCCTATGAGTAGCATTCCCTTGTTATGGAACATGCTTTCCAATACTCCTTCTTCTCCTTTATATGACCATAGGGTGTGTTCCTATCCATTTTGGGTCATCTGAAGAAGGGCCATCATGCTGAGTTGATGCTTGAAGGACCATTGGAGGAACCTGGGCAGTTGGCTTTGAGGTAGTGTCGACGGTTCGAGTCAGGTTGTAACCACTCATTTTATTGTTTTCAATCAAATAGTTCTCTTTCCCCCATACATGTGTAAATTGATTTCTATTTGTTGATGTATGTTAAACTCTTTCATATATTGAAATATTTAAATGTAACATGTATGATTGGAATCTATAATTACCTTGTTGCAACATAGATTTGGTTTTCTTCTACAGGTTCATACCAGTGAAGATCACGAGCAACATCAAAGGTGGACAATGAGGATCGGCATAAGACGTAGGATACAATGCATGAGGCCTCTCTCTCTCTCCTTAAAGTAGTTATTCTTCTCATAGCATTATTGTGTGTGGGGGTTGGGTTCTGTCTTTTATATATGGTCTTTCTCTGTTGTGACATGACCCAAGGTCATAGGGGAAATATCTTGTAACAAAATTGGTGACCATACTGGGGATGTCTTATCCTAGTTTGGGTCAGTCTTGTAAATGTGTTGAACCTGCACATGATAGATCTAGCTAGCAAATGAGATACACAATTTGCAGAGAAAATATGATAAAAGAGAAGCAAGAGAGAAAGAATGGAAGAATTCTCATTAACCCAATGAATGAATAATAATGTACACGTGATATACTTTGTATAACTCAACTAATGTGCACTGAAGGAGAAGCCAATGTGCCATAGTGGTGGTCTAGAGTGATCTAGACACACACCAACAGTTACAGGAGTAAAATGTCACCTAGTCTAGTCTCTCAGGCAGTTACGAGAGTGAACTACCACCTAGTATGTGTTAACTAGTCTCTCAGTCTTCAGTTAACTGACTGAAACATAGTGAAGTGAAGAGGAGATCATGGAATCATGAGTAATGTGCTAGTATGGTGATAATCCCAAGGGCAATGTGCATTAGTTGGTGATGATTCCAATGCTACATGGTGATGATCCAAATGTAGCATCTAGACTCCACTCAACTGATCAAACTGAGGTTTGAATTGAAGAGAATATTCTCCTAGAGGAATATTCTCCCTAAACTATAGGAGACTGAATAATGACTAATAAACATAGGGAAAACCTTAGGAAAAAGAAATCCTAGGTGTGTGTGAAGTATCTGCAACACCCCCCCTGAACATCACTATGGTGAAAATAAAGAATGGGTCCTATCAACGAGGCCATATTAGGTACCCAAATACAAAATATACACTTAAATAAATGAGGAAAGAGGGAAAACCTCATTGGAAAAATCCCCCCTCAAAGTACAATGTATGTAAAAAGAAGAACTGACAGTTGTAGGCAACTGTGTCCTTCACTCCAAGACGATTGCATAGAGAATGGAACTTCTGCTCAGTGAAGGTCTTGCTGAAGATGTCTGCAGCCTGTTCTGTTGAAGGAGAGAACTGTAGGTCGATGATCCCCTCATGTACTAATTCTCGGATGTAGTGCATGTGGATCTCGATGTGCTTCGTTTGTTGCCTCTAAAATTGATCTCTGCAGAAATTTAGAGTTCTCTAGTTGTCAGACTACAGGACGATCATTGAATGCCCAACTCAGTGAGAAAATGTTGTAGCCACATAACCTGAATGGTTATGTTAACTACCCCTCTATACTCTGCCTCGGCTGAAGATAGAGCAATAGCGACATGCTTCTTGCTCGACCAACAGATAGGCCCGGAACCAAGACTAAGTGAGTAACTAGATGTGGACTTGCGATCAATGTTATCGCCAGCCCAGTCAGAATTAGTGAACCCGATGAGGTAAAATGTAGATTTTATTGCATAATGAATCCCATAGGTGATGGTTCCTTGTATGTATCAAAGGATACACTTTGCAGCCTTCAAATGTAGCTCATGCGGCTCCTGCATGAACCTGGAGACTGCTCCAACTGCATAGGAGAGGTCTGGTCTGGAGTGTGTGAGATACAACAAGCTCCCCACTAACTGTCTGTACAGTGCGTTGTCAACCAGTGGAGTGTCCCTGCCACCCTCAAGTCTTACTCCTAATAGGAAAGGATTCAGGGACGACTTGCAGTCTGTCATGTGAAATCTCCCAAGGAGATCTCGTGCATACTAGGCCTGAGATAGTTTGATGCTTGATGCATCCTGACTGATCTCGAGTCCAAGGAAGAAATGTAGGGGACCCATGTCCATCATCAAGAACCTGTCATGAAAAATCCTCTTGATTGCAACAATCGTTGAAGTCGAGCAACCAGTGATCAACAAATCATCAACATAAAAAAGTAGAAGTAGAAGTGAATCGGTCGTCCTGAGCATGTAAAAATTCAGGTCTGACTTACAACGTACAAAGTTCTGTGACAACAGGTAGGATTCCATCTTGGCATACCATGCCCTCGACGCCTGCTTGAGGCCATAAAGAGACTTCTTCAGTTGACAGACCAAAGACGAATCCTGCATAAATACTTGGGGCTGATCCATATAGATCTCCTCAAAGAGATCGACGTGAAGAAATGCATTCTTCACGTCCATCTAATGGACTTCCCATCCCTTGGCTGTCGTAATGGAAAGTGCCAAATGTATGGAATCCATCTTCGCTACTAGAGCGAATGTCTCATCATAGTCAATGCCATGCACATGATAAAAGCCTTTGGAAACTAGCCTGGCTTTGTATCTGGTAACCTGTCCATCCGCTATGCTCTTGGTCCTGTAGACCCTTTTGCATCTGACAATTTTCCTTCCTGAAGGAAGGGGAACTAGATCCCAAGTTTGGTTCTCGAGGAGGGAGTTGTACTCCTCCTGCATGGCAGATTCCCAAAAGAGATTTCCAGTAGCCTCGCCATAATGAACCAAGAAAAGATGTCTTGGTGGCATCAATTTAATCGTAGTGAGTGTAAGAGGAGGCTCATCAAAATTAGATCGAGTCCTCCTATTATCAGTTGGATCCCCAACAAGATCTCCTGCATCCTGAAGAGTAGTCTTGGCCCACTTGGGCCTCTACTTTAGCTCTGCATCTGCATTTGCATGCATTGAATCTGCATCTGACTGTACTGACTTTGTATCTGGATAATCTGAATCCTCTAAATCATTACTCTCATATGAAGAAGAGTTGATATTTTCATGCTCATCATCTCTGAAAGGTGGAAGAACAAAAGTGTATGCATGCGGTTGTTGAGGTACATGCGAGACACTTTCCTCGAATTGGACACTACTCTCAATGATGAGTCGGTCTGAGGAAATATCATTGAGTCTGTATCCCTTCACACCGTCAAGGTATCCAACAAAGATACACTCTGTGCTCTCCAGATCAAGTGCCTTCCTCTTCTCAAAGGGAATCCTGGCCCATGTATGTGAATCGAAAATACATAAAGTTGGTCACTTCTGGTTTGAGGCCGCTCCAAGACTCATAGGGGGTCTTGTCCTTGTCAGATATATGGGGAGATATGTTTTGGATTTAGGTTACACATTTAAGTGCTTCAGCCCATAATCTCTGTGGAAGTGACTTTGCATGTAGCATGCAAGATGCCATCTCTTTTTAAGATCTATTTTTCCACTCAACAACTCCGTTTTGCTGTGGATTATAGGGAATTGTGTGCTGCAACTGAATCTTGGCCTCATGTCAAATATTTTGTATCTCATGGTTGACAAACTCTCCCCCATTATCTGTTCAAAGGATTTTGATTTTCTTTCCAAACTGTGTCTCAACAAGGGCTTTGAAATCTTTGAGGTGTTGAAAGACCTTTGTTTTTTGCATGAGAAAGAAAATCCATGTGAAGCGTGAGAAATCATCAACAAAAATGAGCACATACCTTGCTTTACTGATTGATGGATGTGAAAAAGAGCCGATGAGGTCACTATGGATCAAATCTAAAGGAAAGGAAGCCTTTTGAGTCTTTCCTTTCTCAAATTTCTCTTGAGGGTGTTTTCCAAGAACACATCCCTCACAAATACCTTTAGAGAAGTGGATGTCAGGTAGACCATAAACCATTCCTTGCTTGCTAAGGTGTTGCATATATCTGAAATTTAAATGCCCGAACCTTTCATGACATATCATATTGCTTTCATCAGCATGGGTAAGGAGTAATGCAAAATCTGGTTCAATAAATTCAGAAAATGTGTAGAGTCTAGATTGATGATTTACCTCACCGGTAACAACCTTGGAATTGGTTTGCATGTCATAGAGATCCACTGCACTAGGTGTGAATATGACTCTATTTCCGGCGCTAGAGTTTTTCATTTGATACATAAAGAGAAGATTGATGGAAAGTTTGGGAATGTGTAGCACATTCTAGAAGCTTATGTTTGTTGGTTCAATTTTTCCTTTGCTGGTGACCTTGACTGGAGAGTTGTCCCCCATCAGAATAAGAGGACATTTGCATGCATCCAATGAAGAATAGGCTTCTTTTGTGGCAACCATGTGGTGTGATGCACCTGAATCTACAATCCAAACATCGGGAGAGGAGTTGATGGCAATCAAAGCATGGCTAGAATTTCCTTTCTTCGGATTTTGATCTTCTAGCTTCTTCTTCTTGGCACCCTCAGGGATGCAATCTCCAAGGTTGTTTTGCTGAAGTATTTGGGCCATTAGTTCTATCTATTTCTGCATACATGCAGATTCTGAATGGAATCCTTTATGGTAGTAAGTGCATTTCTCCCCTTTTCTTCCCTTTCCACCTTTGGATCCGGAGGCATCATTGAAGGGTTTTGAGTACCCTTCCTTATTTGGATTTGCATGTGCTTTCCTTTTGTCTTTGTCTTTAGATTTCTGATATTGATGACCGCTACCATCTTGCATAGTAAGTGCATGCGCCTTTGGGACTTTGATTTTTCCCATATTGATGAGCTTGTTCTGCTCTTGTGTTAGAGACTCGATAAAGGCCTCAAGAGAGGGCATCGTCCAGGTGGCTCCAAAGGTGAGCCTAACTGAATGAAATGTAGATACAAACACTGAGTATTCCGGACCAAGTTTGGAGAGAATGGTAAGAACCATTTGTTTCTCCTCCTTAGATTTATCAACCTTGCAAGCCTTGAGTTGCAACAACAAATCCTTATATTTGGTAAATAAATCTTGGAGATTGTCAAAGTTTTTTGGATCCAAAGTGAGCAATTCCACCTCGAGCATGTGTCCCCTCATCTCGTCTTGTTTGCCAAAAATATCTTCCATGGTGGTCTAGGCTTCATTGGGATTTTTACAGGAGGATATGTGAAAGAGGAGTTAAGGAGAAATGAGACTGCAAACAGTTCCAAATGCTTCATCGATTCGATTTAGATACTTGGATTTTTCTATGGTTGATGTTGGCTCAGTTTTTGGGTTCATGGTTAACCTGTATAATCCTCTACCTTGAAGATGCAGTATCATATTCTCATTCCATGCAAAGAAATTGTACGGTGTAAGAATTAATTCTTTTGGAAATTCGATTTTTTCATTGTCTTCAATCTTTGGTACCTGCAAAAATAATTTGATGTGTCTTTTCCCTAGCAGTATGTCGTCTCTGATACCATGTAAATGTGTTGAACCTGCACATAATAGATCTATATAGCAAATGATATACATAATTTGCAGAGAAAATATGAGAAAAAAGAAGCAGGAGAAAAATAATGGAAGAATTCTGATTAACCCAATGAATGAATGATAATTTACACATGATATACTCTTTATAACTCAACTAATGCACATTGGAGGAGAAGCCAATGCACCATAGTGGTGGTATAGAGTGATCTGGACACATACCAATAGTTACGGGAGTAAACCGCCACCTAGTCTAGTCTCTCAGGTAGTTACGGGAGTGAACTGCCACCTAGTCTGTGTTAACTAGTCTCTCGATCTTCAGTTAACTGACTGAAACAGAGTGAGGTAAGGAGGAGATCAAGGAATCATGAGCAATGCACTAGTCTGGTGATAATCCTAAGGACAATGCGCATTAGCTAGTGATGATCCCAATGTAGCATATAGACTCCACTCAACTGATCAAACTGAAGTGTGAACTGAAGAGAATATTATGCTAGAGGAATATTCTCCCTAAACTATAGGAGATTGAATAATGACTAATAAACATAGGGAAAAACTTAGGAAAAAGAAATCTTAGGTGTGTGTGAAGTATCTCCAACAAGTCTTAGGGTCTCTTGTGTGTTCTTTCATTCCAAAAACCTTTTCTTGTGTTGTACAAGGTTTCTGGAAGCCTCCTTCTGGGTTGACTCTTTTTATTTTTCAAATTTTACTGGTTCATCCACGCTTTGGATTTGTATGAGTCACAGATATCCATGATTTTCCTTTGTATGGATCACGGATATCTAAGATTTCTAGTGTACATAGTCGCGGATATGTGTAAAACTTTGAATTTTTAGCCTTTCGCTCAGATCTGGAGCGTCTGGATTGGTTCTTCAACACAAGTTGAGCCTCCTAGGTTTGTGTTTGCTTTTAATTGCTTTGTTAAAGTACTGGAAAACCCTCAGATCTTCCTAAAAGTTCTTGCTCTTGGTTTCCCAGTGTTTTGGCTTACTTTTCGTCTCTCTGCTACATTTTGAGTTTTGGTCTTTATGCCTATTTTTCCAAGATTTTCTAATTGCATCCACTCTTTTATTTCACATAAATCATGTACATCTGCTACTCTTATATAGGGGTGAAGCGTGGATTTTAGTGCTTAAAAACACTGTAAGTGTTTGTCATATCCGCACTTTGTACAAGGCCAAATCGCGGATATTTGCGCTTTGTGGAAGGCCAAACCATGGATAAACTTATTCCTCACTTCCTAAAGTGATATAATCCACGGATATAAGCTTATATCCACAAGTTACAGTGGGGTGACCCGTGAATGCCTTCAAAAAGTGACTTTTTGGCTTGTTTTTAAGTCTTTTTGGAGCTCTGTTTCAATTAGTTTAGGGGTATTTTTTGGGAGTTTAGTACCGAAACTTTTTGTGGCCTATAGGAGTTTAGTGAGGCGTTAAATTTGAATGGAAAATAAAGTTTTTGGATCCATCTTTTTCTCCCTTTTATCCCTTAGATTACATGACTATAAGACTAGTCTTGTTCTCAAGATCTCGATTTTCTGGTCACTATTGTGGTCATCTTTGAAACTTGAGTTTATATTTGAGTTTGAGACTTTTCTTTTGTGTTTTCCTTGGATTTTTCAAACATAAACTATTTTTTTTTTCTTTCTTTTAACATCTTTTGTTAGTTTTCTTTGGTAGAAAGAAAAAGAAAACAATAAAAACGTAGTTTTTTCTGCTAGTTAGGTCTCTTTCTTTCGTTGCATTGTTATTTGAAAAAGTAAGAGATGTTAGGCTAGGATTGTGTTTTCTTCTCACCTTAAAAGAATTTCAAAAGAAAAATAAGAAAGAACATCCTTTGTTTTCTTCTTTTTCTTTTCTCAAAAGGTTGCATTGTCATATTGCATCAAAAAGAAGAAATTTGCATTTTAAGGTTTGAAGGATTGTTCATTTTATTTTTGAAACTCTTTTACATTTGAAGAATTTGTGGAAAGTTTTCTTTGCCAGTGTTCTTATAAGTTTTATTTTTGCAAGAGTCTCAAACAACACGAGTTTCTCTCCATACCCTTTGAATGAAAACAATCGCTAAAATGAACGCTAAACTTAAAATGTACTAGGCTTTGTTTCTAAGGTTCACAAACAAGTTTATACTAGGGCCTTGGTTTAGGTTGTAGAGTTCATTTCTCCAAGGCTAGAAAAAAAAAATAGGAGTCTGAGCTAGGGAGAGTCTCGAATCCAATTGTTGTATAACTATAGCCGAGAGCCTCCTCTAACATAGGAGCTAAACATGAGGTCGCGTAAAGGAGAGTCAAGGAGATACCCCTCCAAAGCTTAACTGAGCATCACAAAGAGATCGTATATTGGGGAATTTTCTTGAAGTGACACTGACTCATTTGGCGTCAGTCCCTTGCAAATTTTGAACCTGGTTGAGCTTTTCCTAAAGTGATACTAGCTCTCTTGGTGTTTGTCCTTTGGAAGATTTTGACCTAGTTTGAGGTTTTTTGAGGTGACACTGGCCCTTTTGTAGGCAGTCCTTTGGAAGAGTTTTGGGCTTCGTTACCATGCCTATACATTCAATCCTGACTGTCGACTGTACCCCACAGACATTGATTGTGAGTTGGTGACCTTAGATTATTTTCCTAGGGATCTCAGAGGTTACTATGGGGGCTTACCGTGGTACCTGGGGCAGATTTTTTATCACACTTTTCAGTACTGTTGGAGGGTGCCCCATGAAGCATGGGTACTTGCACTATATAAGGTTGGTTAGTGGAGGTTGGATTAACTGATTGTCACTCCTTTATTCGTTGGTCCACAAGAATTAATCAACTCGTGCCTTCCTCCGAAAGGTCCCTTTCCACTTTTTCATTGCTTTGGACTCATGACCTTATCCACCTGGGCTAAAGATTTAGAAAAGTTGTTTTCTTACAATGTTTCTCTGAGAGATTTTTATTGGAGTGTTGCTTTATATAGTTGGCCTTAGGTTGTGTCAGTATCACTACTTTTGGATCGTTAATTTAGGGTGGTTGACTAACCGCTCCACTAGTCGGGAAGGACCCCTAGTCTTTCTTTTGAAAGTGTGGATCCACCTCCTAGAAGGCATGATTTTTTATACCATTGGTCCACCAGAGTCAGTGCATGAGACTTTTATAGACATGAACAATCCCACAAGGGACGAACCTATGCATAAGAACGATATGGCCAAATTTCTTGAGGATGCCTAGTGAGGGACCTCTGCCCAAGGGGATTCTTATGCTTTTAGTTTCTTTGGAAACGTTGGTGCCCCATTGATGGCCACTTTGAACATTCCTGGGTTGAATGTAGGACTACCGGTTTGGTTGTGGACCACTATGAATGTCCAAAATTCTCTTGATGCTTCTCATATAAGCACCTTATGTTATAGGCATCGTATGGATTTTTATCCTTCACCTCTTGCATCCATGAAGTTTACTCCTTCTCCTTCTCCCTCTTTTTGTGAAAGTCTTGCTACTAGTAACCAGAAGTCTAAAAGGAATAAGAAGAGGAGGAGTAAGAAGAATAGGTCACCAACCTCTGCTAGTCATATTGGAGACCTGCACCCATCCTTTGTAAGTCATGGTGGGGGCAAGACCTTAGTCCTTGTGAGTCATACTGGAGTTCAACAAGAAACCTCTGCTAGTCATGTTGGAGTTAGGTCACCGGCCTCTATGAGTCATGATGGGGGCAAGCAACCAACTATTGTGAGTCATGTTGTAAGCACGAGTCTAGTCATCGCAAGTCATATTGACATTACATCACCAAACTTTGCAAGTCATGTTGGAGATCAACACCTAGCCACTACAAGTCATGCTAGGTACAACCCACCAACTGCTACAAGTCATGCCAGGGGCAGTGATACGATTTAGAAGGCTAGACGTATAGGACATAAGCCAAAGTTCCCTGGTAAGATTTACAAGGGAGATCACCTTAATCATTTGGGCCCTGCTATTGTTGTGGTACGAAGAGTGTGGTCCTTGTCTGAAGGCCCTTCTAGTTCCGTGTCATCTTCAGTTTCCCAACAATCTATTCAATCATTGGTTAATGAGGTGGTCATGCCAATGCATTCTTCGGTTAATACCAATCTCATTTTTGGGGGTGATGCCTCTCTTGATCATGTTGTATCGCATCCTATTCAACCAATGGTTGAGGAAGTGGTCGCACCGATGTAATCTTCGGTTGATCCCACTCTTCTCTTGTAGAGTGACAATTTTCAGGAGGTGATCTTGTCAATGCAATATTCGACCGATCCCACTCTTCTTTTGAGGAGCGATTTGTCTTTCGACTATGTATTTAACATTTCTAGTTCAATTTCTGAAGAAGGGGGCATTCCTCTCTCTTATATTATGCTCCCTCCAAGCCCTAGAATGGTTTCCTTTGATTGGAATAATCTTGTGGAGCCTCGCCTTCCTTCTTTTGTACTTTTCCAAATAATGGTTCTGGTTGAATCTATGTCGAAAGGACTTCTTCGATGTATTGTATATGAAGGGTCCTCTGCAAGTATTTTATCCTCCTCAGATTGGCAAGCTTTGGGTTTTCCCAAGCTTGTGTCAGCTACCAGTGAGTTGTTGGCTTTCGAAAAAATACCTCATGAATGTTTGGGGATTCTTCCTCAGTTTTCTATCACCTTAGGTGGGAAGACATCTATGATTGATCTGTTAGAGGTGCCAGGCCCTTTAGAATTCAATATGCTTCTTGGGTTTGATTATGTTTATGCGATGAAGGATGTTGTGTCTATGTTGTTTCGTGTGATGCATTTCCCTCACAACCGAAGAATTGTCACTATTGATCAACTTTCATCTGATAATCACCATCCTAGTTTGATTTCATCTCAGGTTTCCCCTTTGTGTGTTCCTAGTGTTCGAGAAGAATCTTCCCTACCATCGGTGAATTATGTGGCGTCTTATCCTCAGTGTTCAATTCCTTATGAGAAAGGATATTTGCATTTATGTTCACCTTCTCGAGACAAGGTCTTGACAATTGATTAGGTGTTATATCCAATGGGGGCATGTAATCCTTTTCTTTCCCCTCTTAGCTCGAGTAATTTG
The DNA here is from genome assembly GCA_009831015.1 of Picea engelmannii. Lineage (NCBI taxonomy): Eukaryota > Viridiplantae > Streptophyta > Pinopsida > Pinales > Pinaceae > Picea > Picea engelmannii. The sequence continues at coordinate 176,631 of ML789043.1, read as the reverse complement.
GTATTTCCTCTTGAGTCTCATCTTATTGTTTGTGAGACCTTGAGTCATGGTATTTGTTTTTTTTCGGGCCTTGGCTTCATGGATGTTGATTTACCTTAAGATAAGCTATCCTTGAAGCTATGATTATGGATCCTCGACCTCTTCCTAAACTAGAAACTTTACTGGTTGGTTACCAAAGAAACCCTTGGCTTGAGCCTAGCAATGGGCTCTACCTAGAGAACTACAATGCATAACTCGAAGGTCGGGCAGTCCTCTATACATATTGTACTTTTAGGGTTTCTTGTTTTCAAGTTCTGTATCCCATAACACATGTTTTTATCAAAGGTTTCTATATTGGACTTATTAAATTTTGGGTGAGTTTTTTTGGTCTTATATACAGGACATTGGAGATATTTTCTTTCTTACCTTTTTATTCCATGTCGATCCATTCTGAAAGATAACGATCTTGAAACTGACATATATGTTGGATTTTACCCTCCATGCATTTTTGAATTATCCATTTCCTATTTCATTTTCCCTTAGGATTGACCCCACTGAGTTGCAACGTGAAACCTTCTTTGTTGTTTAGAAGTGTCGTAATTCATGTGGTAGAGTCTATATTCCATGGGCGTCTTAGTTTAGAATCCCTTTTCATTCTGGTGCTCATGCTGCAAGTTTTCTATTAGGCTTGGGGGTCCTGTTTAGTCCCACCATGACTTTGCGTTGAAGCTGCATATCTTCTTCTCAATATTTTTCTAGCCATTACGTACAAGACTCCCCCTTACACATGTTGATACTTATGCCAACACCTCTTCGGATTATTCAATAAGTATATTGTTCTTTACTGGCATATAGGTAGGTTCTATTCCACCTACACAATGTGTTTATCTGTATCACTCACTTATCTTCCATGGGTTCCACTCCATTCGTTCACAACATCATACCTTCAAGTTTCTTTAAAGGTGGTGTTTATGAATGGTAGAGCTTACCTCTTCATGGGCGTCCTATTTAGTACCTCACTGGCATTTTTCACACCCATGTTGTAGTTGTTTCAGTAGGCTCATAGTCCTTGTTTAGTCTCGCATGTCTATGTGTTGAAGCCTCATGACTTCCTCTCAATTTCTTTCTGGATAACTTACCCACGGGGATTCCAAACTTTTGTTGAGTTGTAATTGCATTTCATATTATCTGTTGACACTTTTAGGCCTAATGTTGGCTTCAACTTGCTATTGTTGAACCGTTTACTTATGCATTCCTACTGGTTGTTAGCCTTGCAATTTATGCCTTTGCGATTCGACACCTTAACCATGAAGGAAACATCCCCTGAGTGTCCTTATCTTGCACATGCTTCCTTGCATTGAGCATAGGTATGTTCCTTGCGCTTTGGAACTAGTTTGTTTGCTCGCGACACTCATTTTCTCTATTGTGCTATAACATTATTTTATTCTTTTTCATGCTTTAATAACATGAAAAGGACAAAAAAAAATAAAAAAATAAAAAGAGGGGGGGAAGCGTCTATCTATTTTGTTGGAAGCAGTCTTGTCGCCCTTGAAAAAAGAACAATATTTGAGTCATTGTCTCAATATTTTGGGTTTAGTATGGCTTTAGGAGACTTTTTCTCATTTTTGAGTATAATCTCCTCCGGTTGGTTATTCTTCCAACCATATGGAGCATTTGATGGTGCCTCTTATATCACGAATGTATCCCAATTTATAATCCATGCTGCCGAAGTCACATAATGTGAGTTCAAGGGAATTTTTAACCTGAGTCGACCATTCCGCAACAAGTCTTTGACCTTTCAAGTCGGTATTTCCATGTAAATCAAGTACATCTCATCATCACATGTATCTTTGTATCTTACTTGTGCTAGTATAGAAGGTCCCCATTGACTTCTTTTTGGTGGGTTTGCTCTTATTGACTCTGACACATTGCTTTGAGAGTATGACCTAGAGTTGCACCTTAGGCTCATTTCCATTATTGATAGGTGACCTTGCGCTCAAAATATGACAAACCATCATTGGTCGTTGACTGGGTGGTTTCCCTTGTGTTCTACTTCAACAACAATAATCACACATAGGGATTTGTGTGGTACCTTGGTTTCCATTTGACCCCATTGGTGGATTCCTCATCTTTCTCAGTGGTCTCCATTATTGGTTGTTATTCAGAGATTTTTTTCATGCATTATTCCATCTGGTGCATGCCAAAGTCATACCTGGGTGTGGTCCTTACAATCTGTTCGTCCAAGTCCTTCCAAATGTTTGGCCTTCTACTACCCCTCATGTTGGATGATGGAGGATGCCTTAATGCCTTCCTTCCAACGGATCTCTTCCTATCAACTTCAACACACCTTGCTCTAGGATAGAGATCTAGAGTTATTTTTGGTACCTTGGGGCTTTCACTCATTATTGGTAGGTTCCCTCGCTATTAACAGTGGGAATACCTATGCTCGATAGATTCTACCAGGTGTTCGACACCAACTGATTCATTTACACTTGTTAAATTGTACCATGGTTCCTTGACGCCCATTATCATCATTAGTGGGTCGTCTCATATTTGTTAACGAAATACATCAATGACCAGTAATCAAACAGTGTCTCACTATTTTCGACGCCCACACATCTATTCACATGGTGTAGACTCATACCACAACGGATCGTTTTGAAGACTTTGGGTGAAGTACAAGCATCACATCTTTTGTGCTCCTACCCAACATATATTGTACCACCCCTTAGACATTGATACTTGCAGAGGATCATTTTGTTCACTCCATTGGTTCCAAATATCCTTTGATTTTGATTTTGAGACATAACTCCACTGTGTATCCATTCATGGCTATGATCTACTTTGACATGGATCCACTATGTATTCTTTGTGGCCATGATTTCTACTTTATATATGACATGGATCCATTATGGATTGTTCGTGGCCATGGACATCAGTCATACTTTCATATATGCCATGGATCTGTAGTGTACTTGATTTGGTGGCCATGCTTACATCACTCCCGAGCATGGGCATGCCTGACTTGGGAAGAGAATACTCTTACTTGATCTTTGCTATTGGTTTTTGTTCTTGGATCATATATTCAGGAATCTTCATTGGATCTACTTCAATGCATCCTCACCTCTCAGAGTAAAAATGTATTTTGGCCATCAGGTGCCCTTCTAACCTCACACATTAGGGGGCATCTACTATACCACAAATTTCCACTTCATTTGCTCTTGTGAGATGGCTTAGTCCTTATCCATGGCTTGCAATCTTAAATCCCAACTTTGCTCATCAAAATTACTTAAAAAACAACACTTTTGTGTCCATCCGCGAGTTACCCTTGTGCAAACCATGGATGTTTGTTCCTTGCTAGTGTGCAACCCGTGGATGTTTGTGCCTTGCTAGTGTGCAACCCGTGGATGCCCTAAAAAACTGTGAAAAATAAAATAATTCCTTATTTTTGGGCGAGGATTTTGGTTGGGCTTGTTCCTAACATCCCCTGAGCCTCTACTCAATGGAATTGAACCACCTCACCCTCTTGAGGATGGTATAAAGGCACCTTTGTGGGCATGGATGAGGAGGACAACCAAGGTGCAAAGTTATGTTATTGAATCTGCAAGCTTCCCTATCTCCCTTCATCCTCTGAGTAGCATCCCCATGTTCTGGAACTTGCTTTCCAATTCTCCTTCTTCTCCTTTATATGACCATAGTGTGTGTTCCTATCCCTTTTGGGTCATCCGAAGAAGGGGCATTGTGCTGAGTTGATGCTTGAAGGACAATTAGAGGAACCTGGGCAGTTAGATTCGAGGCAGTGTCGACGGTTCGAGTTAGGTTGTAACCACTTATTTTACCATTTTCAATAAAAGAGTTATCTCCCTCCCCATACATGTGTAAATTGATTTCTATTTGTTTAGGTATGTTAACCTCTTTCATATACTAAAATATTTGCACGTAATATGTATGATTGGAATCTATAACTAACTTGTTGTAGCATAGATTTGGTTTTCTTTCACAGGTTCATACCAGTGAAGATCAGGAGCAACATGGAAGGTGGAGAGCAAGGATCGACATCAGACGTAGGATACAGGGTGTGAGGCCTCTCTCTCTCTCTCTCTCTCTCTCTCTCTCTCTCTCTCTCTCTCTCTCTCTCTCTCCTTAAAGTAGTTATTCTTCTCATAGCATTGTTGTGTGTGAGGGTAGGGTTCTGTCTTTAATATATGGTCTTGCTTTGCTGTGACATGACCTAAGGTCACAGGGGTAAAATCCTGTAATGGGTGGGAACTGGTGAAGTGGGATTGGTAAGGTGGAATGGTGAGGTGGACTGATGAGGTGGAATTGAGAAGTTTCTATGAAGAAATTAAGAAGCTCATCCAACATTCTATCTTACATATGAAAACCATTAATACACACCTGCTAGCATACTTGAACTTGTAGGGATCCATGTGACTAGTTATGGTAAGAATGATGTATTGGTGGTTGAAGAAATTATAATTGTTGACAGAACTGATCCCTTGAAGAGGCAAGGGTTAACTGAAAAAACTGACAGAATTACATCCCTTGGATTTCCCTTTCGAATTTGGATCCCTTACTAGAGGTCACATTTGACAAAAGCCACAGGAATCCCAAGGAATGGGTGGAAGAAGAGACCAAAGGTGGAAAAATATCACCTAGATGCGAAAGAGGAAGAGAACAATAGACATGCGATACACGTCGAGGGGACAGAACGTAAGCGATTAGTAGATATGTAATACATGCAGAGGAGGAAGAGCAAGTGAGCAACAGACTCACAGACAAATTGTGCGATGAACAGAGGTGTTCACTTGCACAGATTTGAGGAATAAAAGAAACTCGAAAGTTGTTCTTGAAGAAAATAGAAAGCTTGTCCAAAAGATCATTGATCACCCTAGGACAGAGAAGACCCAGATCTAGACTAGAGCAACAAAGGAATGCAACTTGGTATATGTTGGAAAGAAACTAGCATTGGTAAGAGGAGGTCGTTGAGGAACTGTTTAGTAGAGAAGGGACTCCCTTATGCAAAGGAAATATAGTTGGGAGGGTACCTGATAAACCAATGGAGGTCATGAGCTCAGTGGGAAACTTTTGTTGTTGTCATTGGAGGAAGGAGAGTAATCTTCTTGGATCATCTAGGTCTAAGAACTAGTTGCATCATTCCCCTTGTGATATCATGACTTAACACGAGGGTGACATGTTGTAGGAAGGTACTTTGCAACATAGTGTAAGATTGGGAGGAAGGACGTCCTCTCTCAGTTGGTTTGTTGTTGATATTCTCTGAACAGATACGTGTTTTAACTCGATATGTTTGTTGTCAATATGTTATTTCATGATTTAAATAGGAAATGTGAATGTATACAAGGAATGACTAAATTCCTGAGTAAAATGGAATGTTTATGTTTGTTATCATTGGATAACTTGTTAGAGTTTGAATCCATGAGAGAAGTGTGGTAGTAGGGTGTATTCTTGTGAAGAATGTAAGTTCCCGAGTGGAAATTTTGCAAGATATGAAGAAAATATTCACCCCGAAATTGACAGAGGAGATGTCTTAGTGGTTGAGGAGGGTATATTTGTAGATTCAAAGAGCTTTAGTTTTGTGGAACCCTTACTCTTGAGAGGAAAGTTTATAGGATATGGACAAAATATTCATTTGGAAAGTGACATGAGTGCCCTGGTATTTGGGAGACTTTGTGTAGGTTAGCTAACCTTAAGTCCTGTGAAAATACCTCGTCTTAGATGGAAGGCTTGCAGAACATGCAAATATTCATCCAAGTTCCTAATGGAATTCTTTATCTGGTTTAAGCCTCGATTCCGAGATCTTGAGGGTTTGGTAGAACCTTATAAAATGATAGAGGAGGAACCTTGAATTTGTTAAGTCCCGATTCAAACTGACACTTTGAAGAAAACCAATGTTTTAAAGTAGAAGGATTTGCAACTGTTGTATTGACTTAATTGAAGGATCATGACCATTGCTTGGAGGGCGTGGTCATTGGAATGGCCTAGTACAAGGTTGTATTGGGACTCTGATGAGGAGAGCTCTGAGTCAATGAAATCCATGAATATGTTAGAAAGTGTATTGGTGGGTATTAGACCATTTATACGAGTCTTGAGTCTATTCGAAGGAAGGTCGTTGGAGGTTTGGTTGAAAGGTTGTGAAGGATTCTAATGACTTGGGAGTCGAAGGGCGGTTGATCTCGTGGGAGATGCCCAGTGGGATATTAGTTGTTGGATTTTGTGTGAATAGCTCCGAGGAGGAGTGTTCAGGAACCTTAACTAGTGAATAGTTTTAAACCCTAAAGTACATGGTATTCATCGGATGAGATGAATTTCGATCCCTTAGGATGATCCATGTGGTCAGAGTGAGCTGGTCAGAGTGGTCCATGACACCAAAGTGGATATTCTCCAATGGGGAGGGACTCTGAAAATGGAGGTGAACCGTAGATCAATGTGTGGGTGGGATTCAATCTTAGTCGTAGTTTATGTGGTTCCCATTTTTTAGCAAGTAGATTGGGTGATTAAGTGGAGAGTAATCATCGAGTAAGTAGAGGCGTCAATACAATCAGAGTCATTGAACCTTGAGACCATGGACTGTTGGATCCTTTGGGATGATCTGTTGGAATGATGTTGTCAGAGAGGATGTTGACCCTAGTGATTGAGCATTCTGATGGGAATGAGTCTGAGTAGCTATAGGTAGTTGATCTGACGACGAGGAGTAATTCTGACGTTCGATTGAGGGTGTTTAGGCACTTGGTCACCTTAGAAAACTATGGGAAGGAGCTTCTAGGTGAATTGGTAAGAGTTAATATAGCTTATGTTGTGATAACAAAAGTCTTTGCTTAAATAATTGATGAAATCCAAATGCATATCTCGAGGAAACGAAAGGAAAACTGATATCCCACCAACCTAAGTGATGATTAGCGGGTTGGGTGTGTTACAATGGTTTCTAGGTAAAGTCAAAGATCCAATGCAACCACTTGATAAGGCCATCCACAGTTTGAATTCTTCCCTTGTGTTTGGTTATAAACCAAAATAGGGATACATTAAAGATTATATGGATGCAAGGTAGGATCTTAGTCACTTCTAAGTTTGGAACCATGATATTAAAATCATGAAGTACAAGGTCCAAACTAGACAAAGTTGGTTGATACCCCCACAAGATTCCTTCATCTAAAGGTCAACAGGGTTAATGTAATCATAAGAGTGGGTCAACCCATTGAATTTACTTGTAAAATCACTAAGGATAGTAGGTTGTGAAGGCAACTTTAGATGAGATCTACACATAATTAGTTGAGTTTCCATGTCACTTTGAATTGATGGTAAGGAAGGAGAACAAGTAAAAGATAAGCAAGAAGGATGAAGACACTCATAGTTCAAGGGTATGATTTCTAAGACATAAGGCAAGGGATACTCAAGAACATTTTCAAAATTAACCCTTGGACAAACCATTTCATGTTCTTCAAGATTTTTCATCAAAAATTTACAAGTCAAACTCTTCATTGTGTCCAAGTTCATCAATCACATTTTGACCTGCATAATAAGTTTCATAAATAGGATCACCTTCAAAGTAGAAACAATTTATATCCCATTTAGATCTTCCAATGTGGAAAATGTCAACAATGTTTTTATCACCAAGGTTATTATCTTCTTCATGGGACGAGGGAAATTCAACTAATTGCTCTTCAAAATTTGCCTCTTCAATATCATCAAAATATGAATCCAAAAGCTCAATATTTTGACAAGGGGCATCATTCATTAAGTCCTCAAATTCATGTGAATAAGAAAAAAAAAAATGGTCATTTTCACCATCAAGGCATATCTTCATGACTTCATGTTCACTCAACTCCTCCTCCTTGAGGGATTCACGAAGTACTTGATGTTCTTCCTCGCCATCCATGTATTCCTCATGTAGTGATTCTTCCCTATTGTTCTCATTATATGGTTGGTCCTCTTCTTGTTCATATCCTCGATGATCAATGGGATCAATGTTTTATTCATATCATTTATATTCATTATGAGTTGTATCCTTAGATTCTTGTTTTTAAATCAAGTTCAAAAGGGCATTGTTTTCTTATATGTTATTGCTTATTTCAACCCCCAACTCATATGAAGGATTATTTTGAAACTCAAAGAATCAAGCATCGATCTCACTTTTCCTTTCATGAAAAACTTCTATCCAATGATTTAAGTGTTCTACTTTGATATCTTCTTCACAAGTTTGATTTTCATAAGGTGATGATTTCTCTTCAATGGGACCACATTAAGACCCTTCATCTATATCCATAAGAGGTGGTTCTTAGTCTCTAATGTTATGTGCCATGGATGCCTCCTTTTATTTTTTAGCTTCATCCATCCAAAGAGCCTCCAAGTATGACTCTCCATGTCTATATGGTATAGGGGAATAACACTCATACACATCACTCTCTAAGTTCTTATCAAAATATTTTTCATCAATACCATGAGGAGATACTTCATCTAGATTCACTTCACATTCTTGATTTCCAATAATAGACAAAGTGCAAGTTTCCTCAATTTCATGGTTTTTTATAGTTTCATCGTCTTCAAGTTTTTCAAAAGGAGAAACCCAACACTTGAAAAATATCCCGATAAAGTACTTACAACATGATATTGACCCAGACATAATGCCATTTCTAACCCAATCCATTTCTCTTCCATCCAAGGCAAAGAAGAATCACCTGACCAAGATGTCTTCATGAACTACTGCAAGCTTGCAGGCATATTCCAAAAATGACAAGAGGTGTTGAGTAGCATGCACGGGTTCATTGTCAAATTTTGGAACATTCATTTTCTATGCCAAAGGTATGTGATTAGGATATCTCATAATTTTTCTAAAATTAAAGAAAGGATTTTTTTTTATGGAAATGTCAATGTGCCATTTCAACCAACTTCAACTGAAATTGGAGTCACCAAGGTGAATAATCAAAAGAATGCCAACACAGATACTTGCTTCACCCTAAAAGTGCCCAAACTTTAGAATATCTAAGGGAATTGGAATTCTCCCCTTCAATGGAGTCTCTAGGTGAGTTAACTTAAAAACCTTCAAATATTATCACCAAAAGTTGAAGGGAAACTTCAGATAACCAAGGAATGGACTGTATCCCCAACGACAATGCCAAAATGTTACCACACAAACTCTACCCCAAGAAGGAAAGTCCCAACTTCTGCAGGTGCGCCTAGAGGTACTATCAAGAAAGCTACCCACTGCCACCTCAATATCTTTGCCCCAAACTTCAAACTAAGGAAAAGGGTTATCATAATCTAGGGGGGAATCCCTATGGGTCAATCTAGCCTAGTCTATTGTAACAAATGAGAGTTATTTAGACTATATTGGCTAAGATGATTAGCAACTAACTCACTTAAAAAAATAAATCAGATTAAGATGTACAAGTTGTTGCTAAATTTAACAAGCCTTTAGTGATATGCAAAATATACTAATGTGCTTGTTATGAAGTGTTGGAAAACATCAAAGAACAAATATGGCACGTGAGAAAATCAAATTTGCTTATTATTCACTTTTTCCCATGTAATCAATAACTCCACATGATATTAACCATCAACAAATTGCAATGAAAGATAGATATCGAGTTTCCACTTAGTTGAATGCTTGAAGAAGGAAATGTTAGAGTGCAAAAGTGCGGACAATGTTTTCATTCATATTCAGCCATATGATGTGACTATATCCAATGAAATTAAGATAGAATGGCATCAACAATATTGAGCATAACATGTAACCATAAAAATTAAAGAGTTTATCATTCATTGAACCATTTTACCATGCCCATGAAACTTTATATCAAGTGTTGGTAACTTAGAGATGAAATTAGATTTCAAGGGACATATCCATCATTCGCATGTTCATAATGAAATTAGATTTCAAGAGAAATATCCATCATTCACATGTTCATCATGAAATTAGATGGTATTATATATCAGACCTTGTAGATCAGATTTCATTTAAAAATCACATTAAATGTGTCATAAGACCACCAGCCTTGGAAGGCTTATCATCCGTAAGATGCAATGAATTTTAACATGTTTGTATGTGAAATTGAGTACCAACTATTAGGTGAAGTATCCCTTAGTTCATCAGTTTTATAGATAAGTCTTAGGACATTATAGTAATAGATCATGTTTAAGTGAAATAATCGATGTTCAAAGCAATTTAAAGGTACAAAAACTACTCATTAAACCAACAATCCTAAACATGCAATAAGATAATCTCTCTCTCTCTCACACACCCACACCCACATATACATATTCCATTAATGAGATCAAAACTAGAGTATACTAGTAATTCAATGAATGGAGAATACCCCAAACTTGAAGAGTCGATAAAGTGCTTGCGATTGAGTGGACTGTTATGAAACTTAAGTGTTGTTATCATGTGAACCAATAGTGAAATAAATGAGACATAAGACTTAAGGGTGTGCTAAACATGTGTGTAAATGGTCGATTATGAAGTGTGTTCCATGCACAATCTCAACAACAATATAGGATCAATGTTATATATCAAACTTTGCATCAAAGGATATTCATCAAGTTTTTAAAACCCTTCAATCATAGGTTTTGAACCATGAAAAAGGTTGAAAAATGTTCGATTTGTTTGGTTCATCCACTATGTCATTCCATTAAAAGTAGCATGGATTTGTTAGATATGATTGTTTAGACCATCAATACATCAAACGTTGTTGATTTGTCAGAAATATGACAAGACGTTAGATCCTTTACTAATGTATGAAAGAAAGCAAGCTAAAAGAAAACATATACCATGAATTATAATGTGTGTTTTCTAGCATTAAAAACGAAATGACATAAACTCAAGGAGAGATTTAGATCAAGCACACTAGAGTTTGTTTATTATGACACTTAGATCCATTCATAAGATAATGAAGTTATCCAAGATCCAAGATGTATTTAGTTAGTTAAACAATTATGAAAGTATCAACTAGTTAATTCATGCTAATCATTAATGAATATTACTCTTAAGCAAAGATTAACATAAAAATAATTCAAACCCTAACTAGATAGGAAAGGTTAGCTCCAAGGTTTGAATCTAGCAATCTTATTCAAAATTAATCCTTTAAACCCTAGATCACTTGCAAAATAAAATTTAAAAAAGGGGAAATTTGAAAATTGGGATTGTTAGAAAATAAATCAAAAGACTAGAGCCTCCATTGGGCATGGAGTCTTAACTAGTTCTTGAGTAGATGCCCCTTTATCCTTTGATTATTTAAGTCTCCATACATCTTCTTGGAGAATGCTTGGAAGGGAGCTTCTTTGAAAACCAAGAATTTCATTAATGTTCCTTTGGATTTCTAGGGGGTTGTCAAAGAAAAAGATTTGGGATTTATCCTTATTAATCATAGCCCCATACACTTGCATGAATGTGTTGATGACGATTTTAAAGGACATGGCCTTGTTATCCCCTAGCCTAGGGATAAATAAGGAGATTATGTATTGAGGCCCACAGGCCCTAGACATGGAGTATCGAGAGCCAAATCGACTTGAGCATGGCCCTAGAGGGCCCATTGTTTCATTCTTCAGTGCCTCCACTTTGTCAACAACAACACCATCCATCACCTCGGCCTAGTCTTGCAGCAGAAATGGATCTTGCTCTGTGAGGTAATGAGTCGGGGTATCATGGTATGTGTCACTCTGATCCTCAAAACCTTTGAATATGTGCATTTAATTCTTTATGCTTCTAACGTGTGATTGGACCTTATGTTTTTCCACTTGACCACACCTGGGGGGAATGACAGGATGCCCTAGTAAGATGGTACCCATAGGGTTTGAGTTTCCACTGGGGGGATTCATGAAAGACCATCATCCGCTCCCACCATACTTACCACTTTTCATCTTTTTCCCGCTCATCCATCCCATTACACTAGTCCGGGCATTGGGTTGGACAAATATCGAAGGGTTGTACCTTACCTTGTGGGAAGAAGGGGCTAAAGGACCTGAGGGTAAAAGTAGTTGGAAAAAGATAAAAGCCAAAAGAATGAAACCTTGAGATTCTTCGCCCAGGGATCCCCGAGAAAGCAATAAAAATCTTCTCAGCAAGAAACAGAGGGACCCATAAAAATAACAAAACGAGACCTAGTTAGAGGATAGGGGGTCTCATCATGAGCCAAACTATTAGGTCCATGGGCATGTAGCGGTATGACACTACCGACAGCTGGTCACCATGCCATGGTAGTGGCCCTTGGTGGCATAACCAAGAGAAAGGGGGTCTCATCACGAGAAAACCTTCTCATTTCCGTGAAATGATTGTGAGTAACATTGCCACCACTGGTCACCACGCCAGGGTAGTGTCCCCTAACTAACCTCTTGAAAGAAAAAGCAATAAGAATAAAAGATAAAAGGCATGAATGGGCTTGGAAACATTTGCATCCATGAGAAGGTGCAACTCACCCTCTTCAGAGGCACCCATAGGTAGGCCATACATTTCCCTGCTATCACTGCACCCCTTGCCCATACATCCCTTACCAACCCATCCACTCACATGACCTAGATTTGACTTCTCTCGGAAACATGCCACATCCAATGAGAATTATCCCAATAGGACGTCCTCACATCCCCTCCAAACTTGGCTTGCATATTACCATAACAACTTTGATCACTTGTCCGGGTAAAGGGGGTTTTATGCACATGTTTAATAACTTGATGATTAGATGTGATTGACATTGTTATGTTCCCTGTGACTTATGAGCCCATGGAGGGCATATCTGTTGATGTTACAGGGCCACACTCGATGGATAGGTACACATGGGGAGATGATTAGTTCGGACCTCCATGGGGTTAAATCCCACCAAATGGAAGCTGAGACCCCAACCGGGGGTAGAGACAGATCATAGGATTGCGGTAGAGAGAGAGTAGGACCTTCCACCAGGGGCAACCTGATAGGCCTGGACCCAGGGGGGTTGTGCCCTTTCTACCATGATGTAGGCCTTGGAAATCTCATGACGTCACCCAGGTCACCCATGACGTCATCAAACATTTTGGGATGTTTTGGAGATAGTTGTGTGCCAAGTGGCACATGTGGTAGGATCTTGAGGCCCAAGAAGGCCTAATGTTTTTCTCCAGGAGGCCAACGTTGCCCAAAAAGGGCCTAACATAATCCTAAAAGGGAATGGCGTCATGTTAGCAACATTTTTGAGGGTTTTATTATGACATTTAATGTAAAAACACGATATTATTTGTAACTGGCCATGTCGGCCTTTTTGACCTAATTCTAGTCATTAGAATTGTATAAACAGGGGGAAAATCCTCCTTATTTTTCACCATCTTTCACTCACACTTGAGAGGTCTGAAATTTGCGCCCTACTTAGGGTTTTATGACTGAAATTTAGTGCGCACTTTTTGGAGGAGGCTAATCTTGGACTATTTTGGCAATTTTCTTGGTGGAAGTGTTCAACTAGGGTTTATGCCTGATGATTCTTGATGAATGTAAGTGAAATTTCTGCAATTTTTCTTCATTTGAAGGGTTATAGTCATGTTTTATCTTGAATTTACATTAATATTATGAAATTGTTTGCTTAAAACCCTAGAAAGTTTGGCACATGTTATTGTCCTAGCTTTAAAAGATTTTACCTACTATATTTTGCCAAGAAGTCGTTTTTCTTGAAGCTATTGCTAAGGGCCTTGCCATTGCAACACCCTAGCACTTATTGCTTCATCTTAGCCATCATTTGATTCATCTTTGAGTTAAAGGGGGAAGAAAATTTACTAAGGCCTAGGGTTACCTACACCTTAGTAGTTATTTCCCCCTAGGGTTTGGGGGTTGAAGCCTTGTCTTACCAACACTCCAATTATCAACCCCTCTTGTCTTTGTCTCTCCTATTATCATTCCTTTCCTTGAACATTTGCTGCCACTTTATTGACTCTATTTTCCGTAAAAAAACACTAGTCTAATTCCTTACTAGAGTAATTGATCAACACAACCTTCAAAGCCTACTCTTTGAACAACCTACCAACACTTTCTAGCCCTAGAATAACCTGACCTACTAACAACATTGTTGTTGTTACCAAAGTAAGTTACAACCATTAGATGCAACATTAAAAGCTCGCAAAAAGCAATTGTAAAGGTTGAATTATACTTTGTCTTATGTGCTTCTGTCAAATGCTAATGTCATGACTTCAATGGTTAATGGTTTTCAGTCATTTTGAAGTTATTTTCAAGACATTTTATGTGAAGTATCGCTCTATAAACATTGTTGTATAAGATTTATGTTTACTTCATCATATTCAACAAAAAAGTCCATTTGTTTTATGAAGTGCTAACCAACAAGCGTACTTGCAAATATATAGTTTTCTTGTTTCTTTGTTCCGGGCAGGTATACTTCTGACATTTTATCTGTTCATCGGTTATTAAAGCTGGACTTTCTGATTGGTGGTGACTTGTGAGAGGGGATTTTTACCTAGCTATTTTGACTTTTCCTTCTCAAACCCCCAGGTCACCGAGGACGTCTCCCCTGGGACTACCACCCTAAATAGAAAGAGACATTCTATTGAGGTGACAGTGATAGGATAGTCTCCCATTACACTAATTTTCTTTCCATTTACCTTCTCTTCGATCAAAGTACAAATTGCGCGATAACATTTTGGCACCGTTGCGAGGGAACAATGAGTCAATCTTCTTCAAACAACACTTTTTCGGTAAGCCTTTCCTCAAAGAACTTTTCTTACAAGCTTTCCCGACGACTCCACTAAGGGTGGTTCCCTTATTCCTTTGATGATTTCAAGAAAATTATCTGGTGACTCCACAATCCACAAGGAGGTACAACAACCCTCCCAAATCCTTTAGAAGAGAGCCTCCCCGAAACTCTCCTGTAGTAAAGTCTCTATTTAGAGGCAGTCTTCCATTAAACACAATGTCTAGCACAGGAACTCAGACCTCTATTCCGACCCAAGCCAATAACCAAAGACAATGGTCATCCAATCTTTTCAAACCGCTAGACATGATAGCTATACCAGGCTACCCTAGGAAAATGCCCCCCAAGTATGAGAAATGGCTGCGTAAATTCACTGGTAATCATGCAATCAATGTCGAGGATCACATGAGCAATTTTTGGGCATTTTTCCAGCTTCATCCCATTTTTGATGATGTTGAAGACTTGGCTATGAAATTGTTCTTTGCTACCCTCCATGATGGCTCAAGGCGTTGGTACAATAGTCTTCCTGATGGCAGTATTAAAACCATGGATAAGTTAGAAGAAGTTTTTCTTAAACGATGGAGTATCAAGGAAGACCCCAACATGGTATTGGTAAGGCTGAACAACCTCCTAAAACAAGAGAATGAGACCATTTGAGAGTTCCACAGTAGGTTTGAAACCCTATTGCAGAAAATCCTTATTAGTCATCATCCAACTCATAGTTTCCTTCTCTTCATTTATACCAAATACTTTACTGGTCAACTAGGGTATCTCCTCAGAAATAAGAACCCCCAAACGATCCAAGAAGATCAAGAAATAGCCACAAGGATCAAAGACAACTTTCTATCATCCAAAGTTGAACCTTTCTCAACCCCAAGAGTCAGAATGGACACTAAACCCAAGATAGTCCAAAATGTTGAGCCTGCCTCAAACATTAGTGCTAGATTGGCTAAGTTGCAGATGAATGTAGATGGCATGGTAAAAACCCAAGAACTGATGATGAATAGGATTGTCAAACTAGAAAGGGCTCAACATCAAGCCCCTAGGGTTCCATACAAGGATCAATTCCAGAAATGGAACCAAGTTTTCAGACCAAAGAATGACCAAGAGGTCCCAAATACTTTAGCTCCTGCAAATGTGGTTGATGAAATCCCTTGGTGTTTGCAATGCAGTGAGTCACACTGGGAGCATGAATGTCCTTACAATAATGGAGGCCATGACCAAGTAAACATAATGAACCATACCATAGAGGGCCTCCAGATTGGCCTTAATATTTCCCCTGAGGAACATCAAGAGGGCATAAAAGAAGCATCCAGGAAGGATAGGATGGAGGTGATAAACAACTTGGACCAAGAATCAAGAGAGAAATTGAAGAAACAATAATTCCAAGTGTATACTAGACAAAATAAGCTAAACCAACCTCTCTCTACCAACCCTGCAATAGCCCAAATGAGGCCTCCACCCATGAACATTCTCCTTCCTAAGAACCCTTCCAAGACTGAAAGAGTGGACTTAAACTTTGACTTTGAAGGGGCATTATCCAAGATTCATGTGACCTTCCCCTTAAGAGAATTCATCAAGGTACCATTCGTTAAGGAAAGATTTGATAATTTCTTCAAAGGATCAGATGAACCAATGGACCCTCCTATTATGTTACAAGTTGATTACTTTAGGGTCCAATATCATGAACACCCACCTTTCTTCATGACCTTGTTGATGAAAAAGAAGTGCCTTAACAATTGTATGTTGGATTCAGGGGCATGTGCCAACATGATGTCCCTCGAGGTCATGCAACAAATGGGCCTAAAGACAAAAATGTGTGTGGCTTTGAGTCTAGAGCCATACCCACACATGGGGTAATTGAAAATATGGAAGTATGCCTTGAAAGATACCCCGAGAGAGTGATCCATATTGACATTGTGGTAGTAGACGTCCTAAATGTGTGGGGAATGTTATTGTCTAGGAAATTTGCTTCAATGCTGGGAGGCACCCTTGAGATGGACCTCAACTATATCAATATACCTATGAACAATGGAACAATAAGCCGTCTCCTAAATGTGCCAATGACCATAATCCATGTGCAACAAATTAGTGACCTCGTCAAATATAACAAAGCACATGAGCCAATTGTGCAAAGTCTTCCTGAATTTTCTCCTGATGATATGCCCTTTGCTATGGAGGAATATTTTGATCAAATACAATGGCCGAAAAAAGAATATTACCAACAACTCCTAGACAAGTATAAAGACAAGGAAGTTGGGGCTGTCAAGTTATTAAATAAAGGGGAAGACAATGTATTGATCCAGTCATCCCAGCAAGAAGTTTTCACAACATAATCCCACCCTCCTCCCTCTGCACAGTACACCAAGGTTGTCCAAGAAACAACCAAGTTCATAACCAGAGAATACAAAGAGGGAGACATAGTATGGATGTGCGACACCAAGAAGGGAAAGCCTACTAATGTCAAAGGGAATACACAATTTTGGCTTGGACCCTTCAAAATTGGAAGAAATCCAGTCAATGATGCGTACTATTTATCTACATTGGAAGGAAGAAGGCGTCCATTACTAGTTAGCAGGCACCTCCTTAAACCCCATCAAGGGGCGAAGATTTGACTTCACAGGTAAGTGCAGGTAAGTAGGCATTTTCATTCATTGTATATACCATTTGCATTTCATGATAGAATAGTTTGTATTTCCATTTGTACATATGCTTGTTTTCATTTTTGCACCATATACATATGAGCCGGGGGTGATATCACCACCCCAAATGATTGCTAACAATCTTATGTTGAGATCAAGTAGGTCACAGGTTATGCCAAAGATGTTGAGGTTCTCATGCACTCTACAATCAACACATGTCCCCGAGTTGCAGCCAGGTGTTATCTCCTAGACTAGAGATAACTAAGGAGATTATGTCTTGAGGCCCACAGGTCCTAGATATGGAGTACCGAGAGCCAGATCGACTTGAGCATGGCCTTGGAGGGCCCATCCTTTCATTCTTCAACGCCTCCACTTTGTCAGTAGTGGAAACATCCATCACCTCGGCCTGGTCCTGCATCCGAAATGGATCTTGCTCCGTGAGTTAATGAGTCCGGGTATCATGGTATGTGTCACTCTGATCCTCAAAACCTTTGAATATGTGCATTTAATTCTTTTTGCTTCTAACGTGTGCTTGGACCATATGATTTTCCACTTGACCACACATGGGGGGAATGACAATATGCCCTAGTAAGCTGGTACCCATAGGGTTTGAGTTGCCACTTGGGGGATTCATGAAAGGCCATCGTTCGCTCCCACCATACTTACCACTTTTCATCTTTTTCCCGCTCATCCATCCCATTACACTAGTCCGGGCATTGGGTTGGCCAAAGATCTAATTTTCTCATGATGATATGCCATTTGCTACGGAGGAAGATTTTGATCAAATACAATGGACGAAAAAAGAATATTACCAGCAAATCCTAAACAAGTATAAAGACAAGGAGTTTGGGGCTGTCAAGTTATTAAAGAAAGAAGAAGACAATGTATTGATTTAGTCATCCCAACAAGAAGTTTTCACAACATAATCCCACCCTCCTCCCTCTGCACAGTACACCAGGGTTGTCCAAGAAACAACCAAGTTCAGAACCGGAGAATATAGAGAGGGAGACATAGTATGGACGTGCGACACCCAGAAGGGAAAGCCTAATAATGTCAAAGGGAATACACAATTTTGGCTTGGATCCTTCAAAATTGGAATAAAGTCAGTCAATGATGCCTACTATTTATCTACATTGGAAGGAAGAAGGTATCCATTACCAGTTAGAGGGCACCTCCTTAAACCCCATCAAGGGGCGGAGACTTGACTTCACAAGTAAGTGCATGCAAGTAGGCATTTGCATTCATTGTATATACCATTTGCATTTCATGCTAGAGTAGTTTGTATTTCCATTTGTACATATGCTTGTTTTCATTTTTGCACCATATATATATGAGCTGGGGGTGATATCACCACCCTAAATGATTGCTAACAATATTATGTTGAGCTCAGGTAGGTCACAGGTTATGCCAGAGATGTTGAGGTTCTCATGCGCTCTATAGTGAACACATGTCCCCATGTTGCAACCATATGTTATCCCCTAGACTAGGGATAACTAAGGAGATTACATCTCGAGGCCCAGAGGTCCTAGACATGGAGTACCGAGAGCCAGTCGACTTGAGCATGGTCCTGGAGGGCCCATCCTTTCATTCTTCAGCGCCTCCACTTTTTCAGGAGCAACAACATCCATCACCTCGGCCTGGTCCTATAGCAGAAATGGATCTTGCTCCATGAGGTAATGAGTTCTGGTATCATGGTATGTTTCACTCTGATCCTCAAAACATTTGAATATGTGAATTTAATTCTTTTTGCTTCTAACGTGTGCTTGGACCTTATGCTTTTCCACTTGACCACACCTAGGGGGAGTGACATGATTCCCTAGTAAGCTGGTACCGATAGGGTTTGAGTTGCCACTGGGGGGATTCATGAAATACCATTGTCTGCTCCCACCATACTTACCACTTTTCATATTTTTCTTGCTCATCCATCCCATTACACTGGTCCAGGCATTGGGTTGACCAAATATCTAAGGGTTGTACCTTACCTTGTGGGAAGAAGGGGTTAAAGGCCCAGAGGGTAAAAGTAGCTGGCAAAAGATAAAATACAAAAGAATGAAACTTTCATATGCTTCGCCTAGGGATCCTCGAGAAAGCAACAAAAATATTCTCAGCTAGAAACAAAGGGACCCATAAATATAACAAAACAAGGCCTAGTTAGAGGATAGGGGGTCTCATCACGAGCCAGCCTATTAGGTCCATGGGCATGTAGCGGTATGACACTACCGACAGCTGGTCACCATGCTAGGGTAGTGGCTCTTGGTGGCATAGCCAAGAGAAAGGGGGTCACATAACGAGCCAACCTTTTCATTTCCGTGAAATGTTTGTGGGTAACATTGCCACCACTAGTCACCACGCCAGGGTAGTGTCCCCTAAATAGCCTCTTGAAAGAAAAAGCAATAAGAATAAAAGATAAAAGGCATGAATGGGCTTGGAAACATTTGCATCCGTGACAAGGTGCAACTCATCCTCTTCAGAGGCACCCACATGTAAGCCATACATTTCCCTGTTATCATTGCACCCCTTTCCCAGGCATCCCTTACCACCTCATCCACTCACATGAACTAGATTTGACTTCTCTCGAAAAAATCCCACATCCAATGAGCATTAGCCCAATAGGATGTCCTAACATCCCCTCCAAACTTTGCTTGCAGATTAGCATAACGTCTTTGAGCACTTGTCCGGGTAAAGGGGGTTTTATGCACATGTTTAATAACTTGATGATTAAATGTGATTGACATTGTTATGATCCATGTGACTTATGAGCCCATGGAGGGCGTATCTGTAGATGTTAGAGGGCCACACCCGATGGATAGGTACCCAATGGACAGGTACACATGGGGAGATGATTATTTCAGACCTCCATGGGGATAATATCCCACCAGATGGATGTTGAGACCCCAGTAGGGGACAGAGACAGATCAGAGGATTGCAACAGAGAGAGAGGAGGACGTTTCACCAAGGAAAGCCTGACAACCCTAGACCCAGGGGGGTTGTTCCCTTTCGACCATGATGTAGGCCTTGGAAGGCCCATGACATCACCCAGGTCACCCATGATGTCATCCAACATTTTGGGATGTCTTGGAGAGAGTTGTGTGACAAGTGACACGTGTGGCAGGTTCCTAAGGCCCAAGAAGGCCTAACGTTTTGCTCCAGGAGGCCAACATTGCCCAAAAAGGGCCTAACGTCACCCTAAAAGGGAATGACGTCATGTTATCATCATTTTTGAGGGTTTTATTATGACATTTAATGTAAAAACTGGATATCATTTGTAACTGGCCATGTTGGCCTTTTTGACCTAATTCTGTTCATTAAAATTGTATAAATAGGGGGAAAATCCTCCTTATTTTTCATCATCTTTCACTCACACTTATGAGGTCTGAAATTTGCGCCCTACTTAGGTTTTTATGACTGATATTTAGTGCGAACTTGTTGGAGGAGGCTGATCTTGGACTATTTTGGCAATTTTCTTGGTGGAAGTGTTCAACTAGGGTTTAATCTTGATGAATGTAAGTGAAATTTCTGAAATTCTTCTTCATTTGAATGGTTGCAGTCATGTTTATCTTGCATTTACATTAATATTATGAAATTGCTTGCTTAAAACCCTAGAAAGTCTAGCACATGTTATTGTCCTGGCTTTAAGAGCTTTTACCTATTAGATTTTGCCAAGAAGCCAATTTTCTTGAAGCTATTGCTAAGGACCTTGCCATTACAACACCCTAGCACTTATTGCTTCATCTTATTCATCATTTGCTTCATCTTTGAGTTAAAGAGGGAGGAAAATTTACTAAGGCCTAGGGTTACCCACACCTTAGTATTTATTCTCCCCTAGGGTTTGGTGGTTGAAGCCTTGGCTTACCAACACTCCAATTATCAACCCCTCTTGTCTTTGGCTCTCTTATTATCATTCTTTTCCTTCAACATTTGCTGCCACTTTATTGACTCCATTTGCCGTAAAAAAGCACTAGTCCAAGTCCTCACTAGAGTAATTGATCAAGACAACCTTCAAAACCTACTCTTTGAACAACCTACTAACACTTCCTAACCCTAGAATATCCTGACCTACTAACAACATTGTTGTTTTTACCAAAGTAAGCTAAAACCATTAGATGCGGCATCAAAAGTTCAAAAGAAGCAATTGTAAAGGCTGAATTATACATTTTCTTATGTGCTTCTGTCAAATGCTAATGTTATGACTTCAATGGTTAATGGTTTTCAATCATTTTGAAGCTATTTTCAAGACATTTTATGTGAAGTATTGCTCTATAAACAATGTTGTTATAAGATTTATGTTTACATCATCATATTCAACAAATTTCTTTTATTAAGAAAGTCCATTGGTTTTATGAAGTGCTAACGAACAAGTGTACTTGCAAATATACAGTTTTCTTGTTGCTTTGTTCTGGGCAGGTACACTTCTGACATATTATCTCTTCATTGGTTATTAAAACCAGACTTTCTGATCGGTGGTGACTTGTGAGAGGGGATTTTTACCTAGCTATTTTGACTTTTCCTTCTCAAACCCCTAGGTCACCGGGGACATCTCCCCTGGGCCTACCACCCAAAATAGAAAGAGACATCCTATTGAGGTGACAATGATAGGATAGTCTCCCACTACACCAATTTTCTTTCCATTTACGTTCTCTTCTATCAAAGTACAAATTGCGTGATAACATTTTGGCGTCATTGTTGGGGAACACTGAGTCAATCTTCCTCAAACGACACTTTTTCGGTAAGCCTTTCCTCAAAGAAATTTTCTTACAAGCTTACTTAGCGACTCCACTATAGGTGATTCCCTTATTCCTTTGATAATTTCAAGAAAATTATCTAGCGACTCCACAATACACAATGAGGTACAACAACCCTCCCCAATCCTTTAGAAGAGAGCCTCCTTGAAACTCTCCTGTAGTAAAATCACTCTTTGGAGGCAGTCTTCCCTTAAACACAATGTCTATCACATGAACTCAGACCTCTATTTCGACCCAAGCCAATAAGCAAAGACAATGGTCATCCAATCTTTTCAAACCGCTAGACATGACATCTATACCAGGCTACCCTAGGCAAATGACCCTCAATTATGAGAAATGGTTGCCTAAATTCACCGATAATGAAGCAATCAATTTCAAGGATCACATGAGAAATTTTTGGGCATTTTTCGAGCTTCATCCCATTAGTGATGATGCTGAAGACTTGGCTATGAAACTGTTCTCTCCTACCCTCCATGATGGCTCAAGGCATTGGTACAATAGTCTTCTTGATGGCAGTATTAAAACCATGGATAAGTTAGAAGAATTTTTTCTTAAACGATGGAGTATCAAGGAAGACCCCAACATGCTACTGATAAGGCTGAACAACCTTGTGAAATAAGAGAATGAGACCATTAGAGAGTTCCACAATAGGTTTTAAACGTTGTTGCAAAAAATCCCTGTGAGTCATCATCAAACTCATAGTTTCCTTCTCTTCATTTATACCAAAGATTTTACTGGTCAACTAGGGTATCTCCTCAGGGATAAGAACCCCCAAACGATCCAAGAAGCTCAAGAAATAGCCACAAGGATTGAAGACAACCTTCTATCATTCAAAGTTGAACCTTTCTCAGCACCAAGAGTCAGAATGGACACTAAACCCAAGATAGTCCACAATGTTGAGCTTGCCTCAGACATTCGTTCTAGCTTGTCTGAGTTGCAAATGACTGTAGATGGCATGGTAAAAACCCAAGAACTGATGATGAATAGGATTGTCAACCTAGAAAGGGCTCAACATCAAGCCCCTAGGGTTCCATACAAGGGTCAATTCCAGAAAGGGAACCAAGTTTTCAAACCAAAGAATGATCAAGAGTTCCCAAATACTTTAGCTCCTGCAAATGTGGTGGATGAAAACCCTTGGTGTTTTCAATGCAGTGAGTCACACTAGGAGCATGAATGTCCTGACAACAATGGAGGCCAAGAATAAGTAAACATAACGAACCATACAATAGAGACCCCCCATATTTTCCTTAATATTTCCCTTGAGGAACATCAAGAGGGCATAAAAGAAGCAGCTAGGAAGACTAGGATGGAGGTGATAAATAACTTGGACCAAGAATCAAGAGAGAAATTGAAGAAACAAGAATTCCAAGTGTATACTAGACAAAAGAAGGTAAACCAACCTCTCTCTACCAGCCCTGCAATAGCCCAAACGAGGCCTCCACCCATGAACATTCTCCTTCCTAAGAACCCTCCCAAGACTGAAAGAGTGGACTTAAACTTTGACTTTGAAGGGGCATTATCCAAGATGCATGTGACCATCCCCTTAAGAGAAGTCATAAAGGTACCATCTGTCAAGGAAAGATTTGATAATTTCTTCAAAGGATCAGATGAACCAATGGACCCTCCTATTATGTTACAAGCTGATCACTTTAGAGTCCAATATGATGAACACCCACCTTTCTTCATGACCTTGCTGATGAATAACAAGTGCCTTAACAATTGTATGTTCGATTCAGGGGCAGGTGCCAACATGATGTCCCTCAAGGTCATGCAACAAATGGGCCTAAAGGTCACACGACCTTATAGAAATGTTTGTGGCTTTGACTCTAGAGCCATACCCACACATGGGGTAATTGAAAATGTGGAAGTATGCCTTGAAATATACCCTAAGAGAGTGATCCATATTGACATTGTGGTAGTAGACGTCCCAGATTTGTGGGGAATGTTATTATCTAGGAAATTTGCTTCAATGTTGGGAGGCACCCTTGAGATGGACCTCACCTATATCAATGTACCTATGAACAATGGAACAATAAGCCGTCTATCAAATGTGTCGATGACTAGAATCCATGTGCAAGAAGTTAGTGACCTCGTCAAATATAACAAAGCGCATGAGCCAATCGTGCAAAGTCTTCCTAAATTTTCTCTTGATGATATGCCCTTTGCTACATAGGAATATTTTGATCAAATACAATGGTAAAAAAGAGAAGATTACCAACAACTCCTAGACAAGTATAACGACAAGGAAGTTGGGGCTGTCAAGTTATTAAAGAAAGGAGAAGACAATGTATTGATTCAACCATCCCAACAAGAAATTTTCACAGCAGAATCCCACCCTCCTCCCTCTGCACAGTACACCAGGGTTGTCCAAGAAACAACTAAGTTCATAACCAGAGAATAAAGAGAGGGAGACATAGTATGGATGTGGGATACCAAGAAGGGAAAGCCTACTAATGTCAAAGGGAATACACAATTTTGGCTTGGATCCTTCAAAATTGGAATACAGACAGTCAATGATGCCTACTATTTATCTACATTGGAAGGAAGAAGGCATCCATTACCAGTTAGTGGGCACCTCCTTAAACCACATCAAGGGGCGGAGACTTGACTTCACAGGCAAGTGCAGGTAAGTAGGCATTTGCATTCATTGTATATACCATTTTCATTNTATATATATATATATATATATATATATATATATATATATATATATATATATGATTTGGGGGTGATATCACCACCCCAAATGATTGCTAACAATCTTATGTTGAGATCAAGCAGGTCACAGGTTATGCTAGAGATGCCAAGGTTCTCATGCGCTCTACGGTGAGCACATGTCCTCGAGTTGGAACCAGATGTTATTCCCTAGACTAGGGATAACTAAGGAGATTATGTCTCGAGGCCCACAGGTCCTAGACATGGAGTATCGAGATCTAGATCGACTTGAGCATGGCCCTGTAGGGCCCATCCTTTCATTCTTCAGTGCCTCCACTTTGTCAGCAACAACAACATCCATCACCTCGGCCTGGTCCTGCAACAAAAATGGATCTTGCTCCATGAGGTAATGAGTCTGAGTATCATGGTATGTGTCACTCTGATCCTCAAAACCTTTGAATATGTGCATTTATTTCTTTTTGCTTCTAACGTGTGCTTAGACCTTATTCTTTTCCACTTGACTACACTTGGGGGGAATGACATGAGGCTCTAGTAAGTTGGTACCCATAGGGTTTGAGTTTCCACTGGGGGGATTCATGAAAGGCCATTGTTCTCTCCCACCATACTTACCACTTTTCATCGTTTTCCCACTCGTCCATCCCATTACACTGGTATGAGCATTGGGTTGGCCAAATAACTAAGGGTTGTACCTTAACTTGTGGGAAGAAGGGGCTAAAGGCCCATAGGGTAAAAGAAGCTGGAAAAATATAAAAGCCAAAAGAATGAAACCTTGAGATGCTTTGCCTAGGGATCCCCAAGAAAACAATAAAAAGCTTCTCAACAAGAAACAAAGGGACCCATAAAAATAACAAAACAAGACCTAGTTAAAGGATAGGGGGTCTCATCACGAGCCACCCTATTAGGTCCATGGGCATGTAGCGATATGACACTACCGATAGTTGGTCACCACACCAGGGTAGTGCCTCTTGATGGCATAGCTAAGAGAAAGGGGGTCTCATCACGAGCCAACCTTCTCATCTCCGTGAAATGCTTGTGGGTAGCATTGCCACCATTGGTCATCACACAAGGGTAGTGTCCCCTAACTAGCCTCTTGAAAGAAAAAGCAATAAGAATAAAAGATAAAAGGCATGAATGGGCTTGGAAACATTTGCATCCATGAGAAGGTGCAACTCACCCTCTTCAGAGGCACCCAAAGGTAATCCATACATTTCTCTTCTATCACTGCACCCCTTGCCTAGACATCCCTTACCACCTCATCCACTCACATGATGTAGATTTGACTTCTCCTGGAAACATCCCACATCTAATGAGCATTAGCCCAATAGGACGTCCTAGCGTCCCCTCCAAACTAGGCTTGCAGATTAGCATAACGTCTTTGACCACTTGTCCAGGTAAAGGGGGTTTTATGCACATGTTTAATAACTTGATGGTTAGATGTGATTAACATTGTTATGATCCATGTGACTTATGAGCCCATGGAGGACGTATTTATTGATGTTACAGAGCTACTCCCGATGGACAGCTACACATGGGGAGATGATTAGTCCGAACCTCCATGGGGCTAAAATCCCACCAGATAGATGTTGAGACCCCAACAGGGGGTAGAAACAGATCAGAGGATTGCACCAGAGAGAGAGGAGGACGTTTCACTAGGGGCAGCCTGGCAGGCCTGGACCCATGGGGGTTGTGCCCTTTCCACCATGATGTAGGCCTTGGAAGGCCCATGACGTCACCCAGGTCACCCATGACATCATCCAACATTTTTGGATGTTTTGGAGACAGTTGTGTGCCAAGTGGCAGGTTTCTGAGGCCCAAGAAGGTCTAACATTTTTCTCCAGGAGGCAAACGTTGCCCAAAAAGTGCCTAATGTCACCCTAAAATGGAATGACGTCATGTGAGCAGCATTTTTGAGGGTTTTATTATGACATTTAATGTAAAAATTGGATATTATTTGAAATTTGCACCCTACTTAGGGTTTTATGACTGAAATTTAGTACGCAGTTGTCGGAGGAGGCTAATCTTGGACTATTTTGGCAATTTTCTTGGTGGAAGTGTTCAACTAGTGTTTATGCTTGATGATTCTTGATGAATGTAAGTGAATTTTTTTCAATTCTTCTTCATTTGAATGGTTATAGTCATGTTTATCTTGCATTTACATCAAGATTATGAAATTGCTTGCTTAAAACCCTAGAAAGTCTAGCACATGTTATTGTCCTAGCTTTAAGAGATTTTACCTATTAGATTATGCCAAGAAGCCGTTTTTATTGAAGTTATTTCTAAGGGCCTTGCCATTGCAACACCCTAGCACTTATTGCTTCATCTTAGCCCTCATTTGCTTCATCTTTTAGTTAAAGAGGGAGGAAAATTTACTAAGCCCTAGGGTTACCTACACCTTAGTAGTTATTTTCCCCTAGGGTTTGGTGGTTGAAGCCTTGGCTTACCAACACTCCAATTATCAACCCCTCTTGTCTTTGGCTCTGCTATTGTCATTCTTTTCCTTCAACATTTGCTGCCACTTTATTGACTCCATTTTCCCTAAAAAATCACTAGTCTAAGTCCTCACTAGAGTAATTGATCAACACAACCTTCAAAACCTACTCTTTGAACAACCTACTAACACTTTCTAACCCTAGAATAGCTCGACGTACTAACAACATTGTTGTTGTTACCAAAGTAAGCTACAACCATTAGATGCAACATTAAAAGCTCAAAAAAGCAATCGTAAAGGCTGAATTATACTTTATCTTATGTGCTTATGTCAAATGCTAATGTTATGAATTCAATGGTTAATGGGTTTCAGTCATTTTGAAGCTATTTTCAAGACATTTTATGTGAAGTATTGATATATAAACATTGTTGTTATACGATTTCTCTTTACTTCATCATATTCAACAATTTGCTTTTATTAAGAAAGTCCATTGGTTTTATGAAGTGCTAACCGACAAGTGTACTTGCAAATATATAGTTTTCTTGTTGTTTTGTGCTGGGCAGGTACACTTCTGACATATTATCTCTTCCTTGGTTATTAAAACCAAACTTTCTGATCTGTGGTGACTTTTGAGAGGGGATTTTTACCTAACTACTTTGACTTTTCCTTCTCAAACCCCCAAGTCATCAGGGATGTCTCCCCTGGGTGTACCACCCTAAATAGAAAGAGACATCCTATTGAGGTAACAGTGATAGGATAGTCTCTCGTTATGCCAATTTGATTTCCATTTACCTTCTCTTCTATCAAAGTACAAATTGCACGATAACAAGCCTCTCTGATATATGGGGCCCCCAAAAACAAATTATTATTCGTGAATTTCAAATGGCATAGGGGTTTCGAATTAGGGGACATCTTGATACCTTTTATCCGATTTCGACTCATCATAGATTTCAAACGTATCCCCAACCCTTCTATAGGAAAAATGAAGAGAAAGGGTGAGAGGGGATCCACTTGGTGAATGAATTTGGATGGATTGATCACAACATAGGGAAAGTTGTTAACTAGGATGTAGAAGAATAAATGGAGATCAAATTTCTCACTCGGGTTATACATTCCTTGTAGAAACCAAAAACGTTTGCTCCATAAATTCCCAACTAAGTATATCATATGCTTTCAACATATCGAGCTTGATTAGCATACCCAAAGATTTGGTAGATTTCAAGAGCTAAGATTATTCCATCATAGATCTATCTTCTTCTACATACCCCCTTGCTCTAGAGATATAATTTTGTTCATGATGGTTTTGAGGGAATTTGAAATGATCTTGTGAATAACATTATAGAGTGATATTGTCCTAAATTTGTGAGCAAACTTAGGATTATGGCATTTAGGGATTAAAGCAAGAAAGGTCAAATTGAAAGCTTAGATTATGTTACTTGAGATATGGGAGTCTACTACCTTACAAGCTTCATTGCCTACGATAGGGAGGCTTGGACAAAGTCGTTGGTGAAGCCATTCAGGCTTGGAGCTTTGTCGGCTAGCATATCTTTGATTGTGTTGGAGACTTCCTCAAACGAGATAGACCACATGTATCATAGATTCCACACTTGAGTAACCAACAAAGGAATGACATGAATGATGGATTTTGTAGCTTCCTCTCTATCTATTGTCTGCTCTGTAAGTATCTAATTGAAGTGTGATTTCAACTACTTCTCAATGCCCTTGTGTCTTTCAAGCACCTCTCTTGCAACTAATAGGAGAGACAATATGGGATTGTGATTTTTTCGATTGATCATTGAGTTGTGGAAGAAGCACATATTTTTGTTCCCCTCCCCGAGCCATCGGACCCAAGATTAGCACCTTATTAAACCATTGACATCCCTTCAACGCTTTAAATTTCACTTCCTACCATATTAAATTGAAAAACAAAATTGTGTAGACATTGGAAAGAAAAACCTGAACTTTTACAACAAGAGGAACAAAATTATTTAGAGAAGGTCATTAATGATAAAGTTTGAAAACATTCAAGATATGTTACCTCTTAATATCAAATGACCAATTCTTTAAATTTCATCTCATTCCATATCATTCCAAATTTATCTGGTTCTCAATTGCCATTAGTAGTAAGTCCATATTGTATTTATATTTTGATTCTCTTATTGAATTAATGTTACCTTTGTGTGTGGATTTGAATAGTTATTTATAGTATATTGTAGGAACTTGATTCAAGTTTGAGTTTGGATGTGCAAGATATTCCACTAGTTCAAAAATGCCACAAGCTCTTATTAGGAGCAAGACAATGTAGGCAAAAGGTAGACAAAAATGGAGAGCCATGTTACCTCACCAATTATAAGAGGCCATCTTCCAACAATCTCCTTGGGCCAATGGCACTTCACCATGAACTAGATCTCTTTTATGACACCCACTAGTATGTAGCTATTCCAAATGTAAAGATTTGAAGGTGAACCCTCGGTGTGTCACACTATCCCATTATATTAATGATCAACTACCCAAAGTTGATGGTCTATGCCTACCATTGTAGTCAAGGTTCCAATAGGTGATATAGAAAAGACACACTATAGCACTTCCATATGCTCCTTTTTTGAAAAGTTGGAAGCCAAATCAACTATGTTTCGTCCTAAATTGACGAACTCGTCTCCTTCTATTATGTCTTAATCGAGCATTCTAGTGAGCCAAAGTATGATATCAATACTACCCAAAATATCTACTAGTTGATCCAAAAAGTTGTACAAGCTGAGAAAAAAGATGTCCAAGTACACAACGAGGTCAGTTTGATTTTTGGAGGGTAGCAATGACTTTTATATTTCTATCCATCTACAAAGTAAATACCAAACCTGTTACATCCATGCTTTCTATGGCGTTGTCCATCTTCCCTACTTGTGCCTAACGCTAGGAGAAAATTCTCCTTTTGTGGTAATAATTACATGATTAGCAAGTCTAAAATAAATGTTTCAAATCTTGACTTGTTTATCCTCACATGTATTCGTTCCCCCCAAATAGTCAATGGTACTTACACCATTTTGTGGTCCCCTTTATAGTTAGTCAAACTACTTGAATATTGTTACATACAAACATAACATTTCCATGTATAGTATGTGCATGAATGGTTATACTTTCAAAAAATTTAATACAAACAACTTGTTATATGTTAATGGTCATCCATGCACTCATGGGAACATTCCAAGGTTCACAAATAGTTGTAGGTGCTCATTATTTAGTACAAATTGTTCGTTTGAGGAACACTCCAATAACAAAGAATTCTTTATGAAAAGGAAGACATCCAAATTTGGTGTTGTTAATTCAATACATAGTTTGCCTCCAAGTGAT
The DNA here is from genome assembly GCA_009831015.1 of Picea engelmannii. Taxonomy (NCBI): domain Eukaryota; kingdom Viridiplantae; phylum Streptophyta; class Pinopsida; order Pinales; family Pinaceae; genus Picea; species Picea engelmannii. The sequence continues at coordinate 146,147 of ML789043.1, read as the reverse complement.
GAGTTGTTAATAAAATATAACTTTCATAAACTGTCGATTGCTCATCAAAGACGACTTGCACTGGGACTACCTTTAGATGTCCCCTTGGGGCGTAAGAAAAATTCCATTGAGCAATTATATTTTTGGATTTTCAATGGAATTAATGTAAATGTATGGACTAATTCAACACTTGTTTTATAAAGCGGTTGGTTGCATGTGTACTATTTGAAAAAAAATCCATGCTTCTAATAAATGTTTGGTCTAATGTTTGAACATACCAAATGTATTTTGTTTACTCATATCATCTATTTTTAATGTTCAAAATTTTTGCAATTAGGATTCCAACAATGAGTGACATGTCTACCATCTACCATTGCACCCCACTAGAATGTCAAACCAAGAAAAGGATGTTAAACGAGCATAGAACAGAGAGGAAGCATACCGAGCATGGTTGAATCAACTAATTATTTAGTTCCCACTATGTCTTTAGTCACCAATTCAAAATGTTTACAATAACATTGGTTCCTCACATGTTGGGTACAAAGACAATAATATAGAGGTGGATATGGATGATTTCTTATGTGATACCCATGCCATGGAGGGAACGTTGTTACATGCATTCTAGAAATATGAGTTATAAGATGATGCTCATATCATCGATACCTTCTTTGAAATCCTAAAATCTGCTTCCACCACTGCTCCTTTTGGACATGGATCAAGGTCTACAAAACTAGGGAAAATAATGTTATTATACAACTTGAAAGCAATGCATAGTATGTCAAATGTGTGTTTCTCGACACTACCAAGATAACTGACCATTAAGTCCCCTATATTTTAATGAAAATTGTCACACAAGCAACAATGAAAATTGAGTTCATGCATGCTTCATGATAGGTGTACATTTCTATTTCCCACTAATTGTAGGCTACTCAAATATAAGGTACTTCCAAGTGATAATGTCCTCCCTAGTATCTATGAAGAGGCAAAGCAATTGATGAAAGGGTTGGGTATTGAGTACATATCATATCAATCTCGTCCGAATGATTTAATTATATACAAAGGTGGATACACAATCACATATATATGTCTAGAATGTGAGCATGACAAATACTAAAAATAAAAGGAACAAGGGCAAGACATATGGTCATCCTCGTAAGATATCGAGGCACATGCCTAGAATCCTAAGGATTCAAAGGCTTCTTCATTGCAAATATTTAACAGTGTTTCAAGGGTGGCATGCCTTGCATAGAAGTGAGCTAGGAGTCATAAAGATCCATGTGGATTCAATATCCATGAAGCATATAGAGGATACATGGTCCGATAAATTCAAGGATGAAGTATGAAGCCCTTCATTGAACATAGCCATGGGTGGAGTTAACCTGTATTCCCTTCAAAACACAAACTATTGTATTTCACCAGTGGTAGTGATCAATAAAAACATTCCCATGTGTTTGTTCATTTGAGAATGAACATCTTATGTTGGATCTTATAGTCCCTGGTAAAATATAAGTGAAGAGAATTGATTCATGAATTGAAGCAGTTATGGGAAGGGATACATATATATGATGTATCAATACCCATCCCAGTACAAAGGTATTTTATGTTGCATGGCATATGTGCATACACAACACACGATTATCCATGACTATGAGTTTTCTCTGAAAAGCATAATGATTGATTTTCTTATATCCGTAATGTTATTTGGCATACTTAATTTGGTGAAACTATTTTCTTTAGCACTAACATGTTTTGTATATAATAACATTCCAAGTCTTGTAACAAAAGGGTATCACAGATGTAAATGTTATGGACCTTTTGAAAAGGCTAGGTGGTCCAACCACCTAAGAAAGTTGGTGTACAACTGCTCAAGGGAATTCTTTCCAAACTACTACCCTTATAGAAAATAAACATCTGCTTTCAATGGTAAACTAGAGAGCGCCCAAAGACCAAAAATATTGTCACCGACGAAGTAGCTTAGGGCACATGACATAGAGAAGGAGAAAAAAATTGCAAAATTGTTCAATTAAAATGGGGAACCTATGTTCGATGGTCCTTAATTTGTTAACACATGTGTTGAGAAAATGACCACTGGGATGAAAGGAAATTTGTATTTTACGAGCTTCCATATTAGGAGCATATTAAGATTCCCCACTTACTAGATCCCATGCATATATTAAAAAAATGTTCCATCTTCTTTATGGAGGCACATATCATAAAAAAGTGATGCATTGGGTGTTAGGAGAGATCATATTTATTCAAATACTAAAAAGAAACATTAGCCAAGAAAAAAAAGTAGAGAGAGGTCAATCCCTCTTGGTCTTTTAAAGAAGGCGATGTCCTAAGGATTTTGAAGAAAGATGACCTTCTCTAGCAAAGGATGTCATATTGGGTATGAAGGCACCTTCTTTATACATGTCAAATCTATGATGCTACTTCACCATAGAACAACATTTGTCGAGGTTGAAATCACATAACCATTTGAACCTTCCAAGGGTATGTATGTTAATTACATGCTTCTTTTTCTATAGTGTAGGTTATAATATGCTATGCACTCACAATTTTATGCTAGTTAATTTTATATGTGTTTATTTTGTAGTGTCATTACCCATTGCTTATGTATGGTTGTGTGAACCATGACTTCCCCTAGGACCTACAACACACCGTGTCTAAATTATCTACATTTGTACATTGGATTACATAAAAGGAGATTGACATGGTAAACATTACACATTGGTATCGAGATATAGTTGTGATTGTTTATATGTTTGAGAAGGAACTGCTCATGCACTTCATGGACTTGCAAGTCTATCTTCTAATTCACCTAGTTGATGAGGTTGAATTAGCTGGAGAAATCTTGTGTCATTGGATGTTCTTCTTAGTGAGGCACATAAAAAACTTGAAGGGGTTTTTCAACAAAAGGAAAAAAATGAAGGGTCTATAGTGGAGGGGTACATAGTATACAAGACGTTCTATTATGTTAGTGAATACATCAAGAAAATTGATGACACACTAGGTGTAGTGGTTTGGGATGACGAATGGGATGAGGAGAAAAGGGAAGGGGAGATACTCCAAATGAATAGAAAAAGATGCATGATAAAGAGTAAGTCACTTATCTTTTGACAAATTTCCATAGAGTAATTGTTTACACTGAACTCAATAATATATAGTTGATCTAATACTATTCACTTTGATGTCATGACTACATCAATGAATTCAAGAATTGATGCCATCAATAAATTTGTTCTTTACAACGTAGAGGTAACTCAACCATGGGTCACATTCTATGAAGAGAATAGATATTGTACCTTGTAGAATCAAAAGGAAATTTCATGATGAAGTATATGAAGTGGGGTTTCTACCATAATGAGATATTTCACCACATTTTATGTGAAAGAATTATATAATTTTATAGGTTAAGATTCTGTTGAAATTAAAGAAGACGAGAAAGATAATGTTGAACTAGAATTGATAAGCTAGATAACAAAGAAGAGGAACTAGAGATAGATAAGGTTTTCAAAGAGAAGGTACTCAAGACTTGAGGAGCAGAGTATAAGACATATTTGATAAAATGAAGGAATAGACAAAATGATGAGATTATGTGGATTTTAAAACAAGAGTACCAAAATTTGTTTAAAGGTAAATTAGTGATGGATCAAGATAAAAGGTAGTATGCACATAGAGGCACAAAGCATATAGATGTATTTCCATATGCAATAGCATATAGGATTAGTACTAAATTGTGTGTGAGATAAGGAACAAATTTTTAGGTGTAAGGGAAATGCTGGCACTTAGAACAAAGAGTTCGTAGAGAGTGACGAGTATGTGAGAAAACAAATTGTTATTAGCATAGGGAAGGTGAAGAGTTTAACAAAAGAAGTTAAAAGGTTTTTGACATGGAAACAATGTCAAGCCTAGAAAGGGTGAAGATGCATAATTACAAAAGGTAGTTGAATAAGTTAGAAAGGTCGAAGGTGGCGGTGATAAAGCCATGAAGTGGTAAGGAATTTGGGTTGGTTCAGATATAGAAAATAGTGACTCCAAAAAAGAACAAGTTGGTTGTGCAAGAAAATGAGTTATACCAATAATGAGGATGTCATATTTATCATCTTGATGAACTGCAATTTGATTGTAGCCTGGAAAACCATCAATCATAGACATTCTGTTTGCTCAGACTACTTTCTCTAAAATGTGATCCATTTTAGGCAATGGATAATTGTCTTTGAGTGATGACCTGTTTAAATTCCTAAAGTCCACACACAATCTGATTTCACCGTTTTTCTTTCTTACTGGAACTAAATTAGCTACCCACTCGGAGTATCTTAGTGGGACAATAATCTTGGCGTCCAAAAGTTTCTTCACTTCTTTCTCTATCACAGGCAGTAATATAGGATTAATCTGTCTGAGTTTCTGCCTAAAGGTTTGACACCTTGTTTCAAAGGAATTTTGTGTTCCATTATAGTAGTGTCATAAGTTATCGATTCATCATAGGACCAAGCAAAAACGTCTTTATATTGTCTAAGAAACTCGACATACTTACTTTTTATTTCAGGAGGAAGGTGCTTACATAATTTTACCAACCTAGGATTTTCTTTGGTACTTATATCGCAATCTTCAACTTCCTCTGGTTGAAGCTGTAAAGTAGACTTCACAGGGATGTCGTCATGATTAAATAACCTCACTAAGGGGATCAGGCCTTTGGGGATTTGATTATTTTTCAAAATAAGCATACGATGATTTGCAATCTGGATCCTTGGTAAATACAACATCTGGATCCTTGCATAAAAAACAATTTATTCACTTTTTTTTTTGGTAAATAAAAGTGGATCCTTGTATTAATAACATATGTAAGCTATACAATGCCAAGTGTGAGCCCCATGTTCTTCCACATAAGGGAAACCAGAACAAGTGGCTCTTAGATGCTCTGAGTTCGACACATCATCCTGTAAGCTAGAACTGTTTGAACAAAACTGCTTTAACAAAATTTTGCATCCTATCTGCCTAAACAAAAATGTGTACAATATTCAGGTGGCCTCTAAAACCAGCTAGTAACATAACTACCATGAAAAAAACTACAAACAATGTAGGGGAAAAATGTGTGTCCTTCTAGTCTATTGTGATAGTAAACTAAAAAATTAATCCTACAACTGGAATTAACGAAGAACAGTAACCTGGAGACTTCACTCCATTGTCAAGCCTGGTTGTCCATGGATGTTGTAGACCGAGGTGAACCGTTAGCCGCATGTTGGGCATCGAGTTCGCGCAGGAGCATCTGCTAGCGCATCAAACAAGATGTCCATTCTTTGGCCAAGGATGCGCTGAGAGTGCATCTGATTGTCCTGTTTCTGCCTGATTTCAAAGATGAGTTGGAGGTGCTCCTTCATGAGGCAATTTGCAAATTGTTGGGGATATTGATCCTACTCCTTGTCCTTGCTGGTGACCTCTGTGGTGTTCTCATTGGAAGCCATTGTGTTTTCCTCCACTTGCCAGCTCAGGGGGATTTCCTCCTCCACCATACAGCTACCATCTCCGTAGTAGGGGTCCTGTGGATTGAGTTTTGGGGGGGGCAAGAGACTGGTGGCTAGAGGAATGCGCGCGCATGAAGGTGACGCTTCCTCCTTAACTGAGCTTAGGCCATGGAGCAAATGAGGGGTGGACGGAGTAATGTGGACGCACGAAGGTGACGCTTCCTCCTTCACCGGGCTTATGCCATGGAGCTAAAGAGGGGTGGACGGAGGTGCCTCCTCCTACCTCTGGTTGGTGTGTCGTGGGCTTGTGAAACAGGCAATGATCCAGTTGGAAGGGGGAGAGTCGATTGCGTCTGCAGAGGGTGTTGTAATAACACGTGCCCCTCTTGGATTTCCCTCTTTCTCTAGGAATGTTGGGAAGAGTATGGAGGCGATGGGTTGTGGGTAAGGAGGTAGAGAAATGGTGTTGGTAAAAGTAAGAGAAGGCACTGGTGTGATTGCAGAGAAGGAGCTTGTGAGGGTCGAGCGAATGTAGCAGGAAGAGGGTATCATAGCTAACACAATTGCAAGGGTAGGTGGTGAGAGCTCCCAAGAAAAATACACAGAGGGTAACAATGTTGAAGCGCTTAGAAGAGTTGAAGAGCAATAACCAGGGCAGATGGAGAATGGAGGAATACACCAGGGCGAAAGCCCATTTATTACTACATGCCCACGAATTGACAACCCCTCTAGCCATTGAAGCCGAGTTGACAGCCATCCTAGGCCTGGTACGCCTGGTCTAACTTGCTCGCGAGTCCATTAACCCGGCCTGTCTATCCAGGTGCACTACCATAACTTTTCTCATGGTGTGATCCATATGGAAGTTAATGGCTATGGGATGACGACCAAGGTTAATAACTCCCCTGGTCGCTTGGCTCCATGTGTCCTCGGACTCTGTCTAGGTGGCACCCCATCCGGGGAACTTACAAAATATTGTTAAACATATATGTATTATGCACATATATATCTTCGACAGAGACATATCATCCACAAAGATATATCTTCCGCACCTCTGCACATGTATATCCCCTCACAACCAATAAAACACAACAAACTTCAATAAAACAAAATAGTTGCGTTATTCATGAGGCATACACTATGAAGCAAAAAACTTCAATAAAACATAGTGGATGCATTATGCATGAGGCATACACTATGAAGGAAGAAGAAGAGGAACTAATTGCACCTAAATATTAATATTTATTTTACACACATAAAACAGTTACATAATATGACTTTTTTTGTTGATAATTAGCAAACATTAACACCAAAGTCTTTTACCATTTTAGATATCTCAATATTTTTAGGTATATACATATATTAAAAAATAAGTATATAAAGTGAACAAAATACCTTTATGCATATAGTAACTTAAAAAATATATTGTTAAGCATATATATTTTTCGCTAAGATATATCTTCGACACAGACATATCAACCACACATATATATCTTTCGTGCCTCCATGCATGTATATCCCCCGCGCAACCAATAAAATACAACAAACTTCAATAAAACACAATAGTTGCATTATGCACGAGGCATACACAATTTCTTACACTGAAAAGTTGCAAGACTTGTCTATCTTGTTCATACAAATAAGAGAACTTTGAGAGAAGTACTTTGATCAAACATTACACCAACACTGCAACAAACTTCAATAAAACACATTAATTGCATTATGCATGAGGCACACACTATGAAACAACAAGCAAAGAAACTAATTGCACTTGTCAGTGAAATACATAAATCACTTAATAAACCAAAATCTTCAAAAAAATACCCACTTTCAGTAATTTTGTATAAATTAGTGAATGGACTTGGTACTGCTTAAAGGAAACAGAGAAAAAATGAAACTAAAAGTCCATATTTACAAATTGTATATGAATATATCCAGAGTTTAGTTGATATAATTACTATTTATATTTATTATCACACACAAAAATCTAATGCGTCTTAAAATCAAAACCAAACCAAAATCTTTTAAAACTACCCAATATCATTAATTTTCTAGAATCTGCACAATTAAAATGTAACTGTGAAACCAAAGGCAAACGAAAATATTCTAAAACTACACATTATTATTATTTTTCTATAAATTATTAAAATACTTGTTACCAAAATGTACTGTCAAAGCCAAACCAAAATCTTCTTAAAAAACCCATTATCATTAATTTTGTATAAATTATTGAATAGACCAAAATCTTCAAAAAATATCCACTATCAGTAATTAGCAAAATGGTGTATGCCTCATAAAATAGTCACATAAAACAAATTTTTTTGTTGATAATTAGCAAACCTTAACATTAAAATCTTTTAACTTTTTAGATATCTCAATGCTTTTACATATATACATAAATTAAAAAAATAAGTATATAAAGTGAACAAATTGCTTTTATGCATTTGTTTAACTTAGAGACTCGTACATGCACCCACTCCAACCATCCATTACACCGACACAATTAAATTGCTTATTAAATTCATGTCGTCGACCCGACAATAAGATCTTGTTTTGAAGGATCAATCAAAAGACAGGAAAAAAAATCGAATCGCTCAAAACAAAGTTAAACTATGGAAAAAAAAAAGATAAGTTTTTGGTCAACGAAAAATAAAATCGCGGCCAACCCAAAAGCTATTGTTGCAGTCCCATATCTTCGACAGGGACTAATAATAATTATATATTATACTATCTGATACCAACCGGATAAAGAGAGATTAGTTAGTTGCACAAATTTATTTAAGTGTTTTAGAGATGTATGATTTTTTTTCTAATATATTGCTTGGATTAAATTTGCATTCTTTTATTGTGGTTATTTCTATAATGGTATTAGTAATTTACTAACTATAATTGTAGTTTAATGATAAGACTTTCAATATTCTTTCTAGACTATTAAATATAAATTGATAATGATAACTTTGAGATTATTGATCAGTATAAAGGTTGTTATATTCTTTCTAAACTATTAAATATAACATTGATAATGATATTATTTTTAAGTATAAAGGGTGTTATAGAAAATGAAATGTAGACCCAAGAAGA